>JAIGNY010000411.1:57500-117500 GCA_020152595.1 Chiridota heheva | reverse complement strand
ATATTTTTGCGCCATAAGATAACCAAAAAAAGTAAAGTGTTTTTTTTTAATTTCGTGACAAAGTATATAAGAACAGATCTAAAGAATAAAAACATGCATAGAATGATATTTATTTTCTTATGTAAATATCGTTAAGCACACAGCCAGAACTTGCAATTTGGGGAAACGTTTATGTGTAGCCACGGGGTTCGACCTTTCTGAAGTTCGTCGCCACCCCCCCCCCCTCCCCAAGGGATACCCAAAGGGGTAAAAAGCAGGTCCAGAAATATTGCTGCTTGCTAGGTCGAGAAACTTTGCTAAAAGGCCAAGGAAGGAAGGGGGGGTATTATTGGTATAATCTAGCGACATTTCCAGAAAATTGAAGAAAACTTCCCAAAAATGAAGGAAAATTTCCCGAAAACGAAGGAAATTTCTGGAAAATTAAAACTAACTAAATTTCCCTAAAATGACGCCAAGATTCCTGAAAATGACGCCAGTTTCCAAAAAATGATGCTAGTTTTCCGAATATGATTGAAAAAGATTGATCGGAAATTGAAAGATGTGAAGGTTAAATTAATGGGGGAGGTGTAGGGGGAGCAAAATTATGCTTGGCCACCCAATTAAATCATTGGGGGCCATGATTCCCCCCCCCTCCCTTCTTCAGTTCGCCACTGCCTAAACTAATCCTTTAATCTGTTCAGAAAAGGGATCTGCGAGCATCGAAGAGCCTGAACAACAACAACAAATGAAAACCTTTCGTCACAAAAAATAAACTTCCCTGAAATATGCCAAAACTTCGAGAGAGAAAAAAAAGAAGATCAAATTTCCTTTTCATTCTGAACTTTTCTAATCGCTGCCTCAGTTTTGTTTCGGAGGTTATGGGTGATAGAAAACATTCAATAATAAAAAAGTAAAAAAAATAACATACAGAATAGTCTCATTTCCACGTCGAGCTTTAGCTGTCCGGCAGCATGCCTATTATAACGTTAAAGCCTTATGCAATTTTACATTTTTCAAATTTGAGATACGTCTGGGAAACATATCTTTGCCAGGAGAATCTTAAAACTTATGAAAATACTTTATTACTATCATGGCTACAAATTTTCCACTCCCATTTGATATGTTCACCATGCCGTTTTCGAAATATTAGATAAAATAGACAATAGAGCGAGGCTTTTAGGCGCGAAACGGCCATTTTGAAAATTCAAATGTATTTCAACACAATGATTTTCAATATTTCAAGTTCATAAATCAAAAGCTATGGCATTTTATCGCAACATCTGAACAAGATGGCTGCATGGCTTCAATGTACTCGTGTGTTATAAATGTTCCTATTAATAGGCATGCTTCCGGACTGTTTAGCCAAGTAGTGAATTTGAAACGTTTATCACAAACAAAGACCTATATCTCAAAGAAAAATCACGATACGTATTATATGGGGCCTATCTTTTCCTGGGAAAACTAAAACAAACACTAATGAGCGCTTTAATTGATTTATTGTTTCTAAACATTTTCATAGAGATTTATCCAATAAAGCAATCCAATTTCTTTGACAAGTCATCAAGTGTGGATGATAAAGATTGAATATCTCTTAAAATGTTGGGTTCCGGTCAGGAGATTTTAGATTATTTCTAAGAACGACTGATAGAAGAAATGTAAACAAAAAGAAGTGACGTTATCAAATCACTTCTTTCTTTATGGTCTCTGCTACCCAAAAGTTAAAAAGGTCCATATTTTTTGCTAAAAGGTCCAGATGTTTTGCTTAATGGTCCAGAAAGCTTACTAAACGGTTCAACAGACATTTTCCTGCTATATTTAGATATTAAGCAGCTAGGTCCAGAAATTTTGCTTAAAGTTTTTGTTTCTTTTGAATAGCTCTTTCATATGAGAATGAGATGAACTTGCTTGACCACTGAACTAATCCTTTAATCTGTTCATAAAAGGGATTTGTGTGGGTAACCGAGACGGTGTCTGTGCTAGACTCGTAAGAGCATGAACTGGACAATAAAAGAATGAAACCTACCGTCCCAAACATAAACTTCACTGAAAAGTGCCAAAACTACAAGAGAACAAAAAAAAAAAAAAAAATGAAAATAAACAGTTCGATTTTCCATTCCATTCTTAACTTTTCTGATCACTGCTTCAGTTTCCTTCCGGAGGTGTGTTACGACCCGAAATGTAATAACATACCCTTATAAAAAATGGTTACATTTCGGGTATTTATTACATATTGGGTCGTAACAAGGTTCTCGGTGATAGAATCTTTCAATAATACAAAAATAAATTATTGCTATTTAAACATCAGACTAACCCTGCCGTCAATTAGTGAAACGTTGATCTCAAACATATGGCATTCTCCCTATTTTAAGGTATACATACCTTTTCCTAGAAAAACTAAAACAAACACGAATGAGCGCTTTAATTGATTTATTGTTTTAAGATGCCGAGATAGATATTTCCCCGGTAAAGCAATCCAATTTCTTGATACGCCAAGTGTTGATGATAAAAGACTAATCATATCGAAGAAACGAAATGAAAAAGACTTTCTTCAATTTTTTTTCTTTTCCGGTCAGGATAATTTAGATTATTTCTAAGAACGAGCGATAGAAGAAATGTAAACAAGAGGAAATGACGTCATCACACCGCTTCTTCTTTTATTGTCTCAGTAGAAATTGAATGATCTTTATTTATGGTTCAATATTTTAAAAGAAACAATTAAGGTTTTACTAATTAAATTCAAGATTAGTCCTATGTTTTCCTTTAAGGCTTTATGGGGGATATTTTAGTATAAAATCCAATCTATTTCGAATTGTATTTTTGTCATGATATGTTTCTTTTAAAACCGGAAACGAAAATGAAGTATATTTTTTGGGAAGGGTAAGGGACATTTCTGTTCTCTGTAGTGAGTGGGAAAGGGGCTGTCATACCAGAGAGGTATGGTGTCATGCCGAAGGCCGCCAATGTTGCGAGGATCATTTTGCTTGGTCTTACCGGCCAAATATCCATTGAAAATCGGCCAAACCAGTTTCCAATGGAATGAATCATTGAAAGAAGTACCAAACTATGTAAATTACAAGATAAAGATATGTAGTTTTGTTTAGAGTTATATTTTTTGGGTAGGATGGCCAAATCTAGTTTTGGTCGCATGAAAGTATCAAATGACCAACTAGAATGATTAGTTCTTATACGATAAACATAAAGTGCAAACTCCCCCTTAATCATAGGCAACAGTAGGTTTTAATTGGGAGGGGCAAAATATAATTCGGGGAAAAAATGAGCATCCACATATAATTCACGCATGTTTGTATTCTTTATTACAATAAACACAACAATTAGCAAATCTTTGTAGGCAATATCACCCCTTTCCCCTATTGAGAGCCGTCATATTGAGAGCCGTCAATTCCCTCAATGCCAACTGGGGAAATTATTTTAAAAAATTGCAGAAATATTGCACTGGTATAACTTAACTTTCCATCAAAAATTGCTGTTAATTGGAAAATCTTCACTTTTCAGAAAATATCTCTTAATTTTCGAGAAATTTCCATGTAAGTTTTGGGAAATGCTCCCAATTTATTTTCATTATTTCTTAAATTTACCTCCGAGCCGGGAAGAAAGCATGCCACCGGGATGGTGTAATCTTCTTAGGTGGCAGTTTATCTCGTTCCCCTTCCCATGCCTCTGGTTGTAAGCGGAGAGCAGAGACATAAATCATTTGTACAATTTATGCCTGGAGTCTTCAAATTTTCTTACCAAAATTTAAATGATTTTGTTTTCTTTAAAATAAAAAAGTACCCCCCCCCCCCCCACCAACCCTTGGAATCCTGAGCTTATGGTGTCAAGCTTTGTTGGGTACATGTACATGCAGAGTGTTTGGACAGCTATTTTGCTTGAAAAAATGCATTGACAAACAGACAAAGATTTGGTTGAGCTTTCCTTTATCCTGAGGCTTACTACCTCATGATCCTGACATATCTGATGTATACAAGTTACAAAATCTCACAAAATATTTCAATAATATACACAAAGGCTTTGAGGAAGTGATGTCACAACCAGTCTGATTACAGTCATTATTACACAATTAAGAACAAGTTGAAACACCTTAAAAACAAAACAATTCTAAGCACTTTTTTCATTATTTTGTTCCTTTTATTGACGTTCTTTTCCATACAAGATGAACATGCTTAATACATTACTACTTTAATTGTTATTCAACCTTTTCAAATCTACTTTGAAAATGTCACATGGTGGAAAGTCATAATGACCAATGGTATCCTGGGGAAATCTTATTGAACCAATCAATTACTAGGAATTTGTTCCCACCTGCACAATTCACCCTCGGCATGGGACCAAGTTTATACCAAAAAAAAAAAAATGCTTTCAAATGATAATCTGGGGTTGAGGGGCAGGAGAGGGAGGGGGAGACTTCCTATGTGAGGTAGATATACATGTGCCGCCCGAGCAGGTGCATTTTTTCAGAACTTTCGTAGTGTAGGTATCAAAATCCAATCTCTCATACTGCTGCAAAAAAAAAAAAAATGCATATTTTCATACTGCAGGTATTTTGCAAAAATCACATATTTTTGTACTGCAGGTATCAAAAATCACCATTTTCGAAACCACTTATTTAAATACTGCAGGTAGCAAAATCATAAACTGTCATACTGCAGTTACCAAAAAAGTCTGTCACACTGCAGTCCAATTTTGAAATTCTGGGTGGCACATACCTACCACTTTAGTATGGAAGTGCCCAGCCCCCCTGGGCGATAATCATGCATGAACTTTATACACATGTGCAAATTGTTGCTTACAATAATCATGCATCAAGTTTATAAACATGTGCAAATTGTTGCTTCAATAATCATGCATAAAGTTTATACACATGTACATTGTTGCTTACATTTTTTCCTCTAGCTATTGCAGCTGATTGGTTGGGTAGCAAAGGGAAAATCCCCCAGCAGTTGATTAGTCGAAGTACTCACTTTTGGCTGAAATCGGTTTGAAGGTCTAAAGACATTTGAAAATGTAGATGTAACATAGTATAATGTGCGCATTGTTGTTTATGTTTTTTTCTTTAGCAACTGCAGCTCATTGGTTGGGTAACAAAGAGACAATTCTGCCAGCAGTTGATTGGCCAAAGTACAGGAAACAGCTAAATGTTATGATATGCTTTATTGGTCTATAATGGATATTTAGAGTTGAAAAACCTATCAGAAAGAATTTCAAATTCTAAAGGTTTATGGACAGGTAGAGATTTTTACCTGGATAAAAGAGCAATACACTCTGAGCAACTTTTTAAATGGTTACAATTAACACTTTATAGTTTTTAGGTTATAACAAATCAAAGTTTCAACTTCAAAATTTCATCTTCAAAGGTTCACCTTCACAGGGTCACCTTCAAAGATTCACCTTCAAAGTTTCACCTTCAATGGTTCACCTTCAAAGGTTCACCTTCAAAGGTTCACCCTCAAAGGTTCACCTTCAAAGGGCTCACCTTCAAAAGGTTCACAAATCGCATTCTGCTGCTATATCTTGGTCAAGGTTATAATAATTAAAATCCAATTTCCTGTTTACTATAGCCAACTTCTCCAGTTTAAAATACTTGGAGAAAGTACCGAAAAACAATAAGTTATCATAAGCAATGTTTAGTTGTCCCATTCTGAAGTCACACAATATTGCACAATATTATTATTAGGTTTTTAGTTTTAAAATGATATAAAACAGTCAATTTTAAGCTGATTTTGATGGGACCGTTTGATGTTTCAATGGGTTTTAAAAAAGCTAAATCCATCCAAACCATTAGGCTTATTGAGCCGGTGCATATCTCCGGTTTCATGGCGCAGGGATGAGAGTACAATACTCTCACAGTCCATCACAGAATAACTCCCCAGCAGTGCTGGTACTCACTTTACAGCTGAGTGGACGCAAACAAATAGAGTAAAGTGTCTTGCTCAAGGACCAATGCAGCACTCACGACGGGTTTTAGTATATTATAAACTATTTAGGCTCATTATGTTGCTGCCTGTCCATATAGCTTTAAATAGAAGTCTTTGAATTTAGTTAGGAGCAATCAAAAATTTGTGATGTATGACCAGACAGACAGCTCAAAATCATCATGTAAATTATATAAAAAAAATATTTCCTAAATCGCAGACACTGAATATAATCAGAAAGTATAACCCTGTTAGATTTTGACATAGTTCCCAAATCTCAAATACCTCCCTATAATTTATGTGAAGTTGAGAATTTTTAGTGAAGAAATGCAACCTCCCCATGGACAATCCTGGCTATTTTCCTGTTTTGGTAAAGGTTATGATTAAAACTACAAAAAATACTGCAGGTTCTAACTGATTTTGATGGAATTATTCACCATTTTCAAGTATTTTGAGAGATTTTGAAACAAACTAGCCACCATTGTCTCTAATAGTCCAGAACCCTTTAAGCAACATTTTGTCTTTGTTACCATAAACCACTTGATCTGATTTTCAGTCAGGAAAATTAATTGCTTTTGATTTCTTTTCATGATTCATTGTTAATCACATTCCATTAGAAAGTTTCAACTACCTTTCTTGACAGATCTCACCCTGATACATCCCACCCCTCCATTTGGGCCCTTCCCATTTTCCAATGTCTCAAATTTTATTCACTTCTTCTGTGAGAAGTAAAAAAAAAAAACACACACACCAAATTTTAATCAAAATCTAATGATCAGTTATTGAAATATGTTGATGGTAAACAGGACAGAAAAACAGACTAAGCACCCCTCCATTTGGGCCCTTTCCCTGTTCCAATGTCACAAACTTTATTCACTTCTTCTGTAAGTATGTGTGAGAAAAGAGTATTCTGAAGCTGTAGACATTGATTTCTCTGTTCCTCAAGGTAGCATAAATGGTCCGGTTCTCTTTACTTGTTATACCAGTACATTAGATGAATGTGTAACAGATGATCAAACATTCATTGGCTATGCTGATAATCATAGCATCTACACCTCTTTTAAGCCAGGTGATAACGACTCCGAGGCCATGGCAATCAAAGGTCTGTAATCTACCATGGTAGATGTGCGGAATTGGATGCACGCTAATCGTCTCAAAATGAACGATGAAAAATCCGAATTTATTATTTTGGGAAGTAGTCAACAGCTAGTTAAGTGTGACACATCCTCACTGTCCATTGGTGGTGTAACCGTAGAAAGGGCTAAAACTGTAAAATTACTAGGTGTAACTGTAGATGCGAATCTAAACCTCAAGCATCACATCTCACAAAAAGCTAAAGCAGCATCCTTTGCTTCGTACAAACTAAAAAAGATACGTCATTACCTAGATAAGGCTACCTCACTGAAATTGGCAAATTCCCTCATTTTTTCACATATTGATTATTGTAATAGTTTATTTGTCAACCTACCCTCTTCCTACTTGCAACCTCTTCAAAGAGTACAAAACCTCACAGCTAAAGTAATTCTAAAGAAATCCAAATTCCATAGTTCAACAGAATGTTTACGCAGTCTTCATATACTTCCTGTTCAGGCCCGTGCCAAGTACAAAATTATCCTTCTTGTCTACAAGTGTCTCAACAACTTAGCCCCTTCATATCTGTCTGACTTACTCCATGTTAAAACATCCTCCTATGCCACTAGGTCTTCTGCCGCCCTCATTCTTAATGTTCCCTTTACCAAAAAGAAATTGTTTGCTGACCGCTCGTTTAGTATTGCTAGACCCACACTCTGGAATGGCCTCCCTATTAATGTTAGAAATACCGCCACCCTCCCATTGTTTAAGAAGGCTTTGAAAACTTATTTATTTACTCAGTATTTTTCGTAATTATATTTTTACTCGTAGTTCACATATCTTTTTATGTTTATTTATGATTCTTTGTAGCACTTAAGTTGTTTATTTATATTATAGTTATTTTTGTAAAGCGCCATTGAGTGCATCGTTTTGCAGTAATGTGCGCTATATAAGTTTTCTTACCATAACCATAACCATAAGCCTTACAAAAAAAAAAACCAAAACACACACCAAATATTATCAAAATCTAATCATCAATTATTGAGATATGTTGATGGCAAACAAGACAAAAAAACAGACAAACAGACTAACGCAGGCGAAAACATACTTGTTCAACTTCGTTGGCAGAGGTAAAGATAAAATAATTATGTTTATTCTACATACAGTTGTACTTAGAAGACCTTGATAATGAACAGAAGGAATAACATCTGTTGTTTCTTTTTGTAATCAATTTTCCAACCATTCAGTTTGTTTTATTCATTTGATACAAATTTGCTAACATCAAACTGCTTAAGAAACACTATCAGAGATGCCTTATATCTGGACTTTAAATTTATGTTTAAACCTATTCAAGTTTTATGTTTACAATTTTATCTCCCATTTTAAGCCACTTTCAATTGAGTAAATTTCTTGTTTGCTTTCTTTGATCTTCAAATTTTCCAACTTGACCAACTGTTTCATTTGCTAAACTCTCTGAGAAGCCAAAAAACTCATCAGATTTTGTGATTTCACCAACATTATCTGGTTTTTTATAATAGGCTGCAAATATCAAGGAAGGGGAACAAAGGTGACACCTAACACACAGGTATGATTCTGTTACAGAAGATATGCATCAATTATTTGAAAGATGTGAACATAATTAAAGGGCACGTAGCAATGTAGCAATTTCCATATTGGTTCAAAAGTGAGCGAGAGTGAGTTAATTTATGGAAACTTGTGATGTATGACCAGACGAAGAGCTCAAAATCTTGATGCAATTCTTAAAATTGTTTCCTAAATCTTAGTCACTAAAAACGATGCCGGGAAAGTCTATTCCTGCTGGAATTTGATTGGGAGTACAGCAAAACTCCAAAAATTTAGGTCAGAATTTGCTGCACCACTGCAAAGAATTATGATAGACATTTATAAAACAAAATTTACAAAAGAAAATACCAAAGGGTCACCCTGTAATACATCACAAAATTTGCATAAATTATGCAAATTGATGGCCGAGATTCAAAAAGGCTTTACATTGGTCAATGTTTAACCAATTTTGATGAAATTTGTGTCCTGATGGTTTATGATTGATTTTAAAGCAATTTAGCTAATGTTGCCTTTACACTTCCATATTCCTTTAAGATAAGTCATCTCCTACGACCATTTCAACTCATTTCTTTTGGCATCTCTTATTGGAAAGGTTGCACATAAATGTTTAGTAGAAGAAAAGTCCTTCATAAATGTTCAGTAATGAAGAAAAATGTCAAAAGCTTGACTTTATCTCTTAATGGTCCTTGACCCATTGTCTGTCATTGTCAGAGGGATGATCCTTATAATTTGACATTATAAAGGTAAAACAGTTGACCCTTCCCCCTGTCATTGCCATCTTAACGGCCTCAAAATCTTAATGCCTGACCATCTTAATAATTACAAAAAAGCTTGACCCATCTCACTATAATTGCCATCTTCATGGTCATTGCCATCTAAATGGTCAAAAATGGTCAAAAGAATAACCCTTCCCTTTGTTATTGTCATCTGACCCCTTTGTCTTGTCATCTTAATGGTCAAAAGCTTGACCCTTTGTCTGTCATTGTCATCTTAATGGTCAAAAGCTTGACCCTTTGTCTGTCATTGCCATCTTAATGGTCAAAATTTTTGACCATTCCCCTGCCATTGCCATCTTAATGGTCAAATCACTTGTCACTGATGTCAATGTTAATCACCCTCGTGATGATACAAAGACCACAACTTGAAGCTATTGTCCAGTTTGTCCGGAGGAGGAGTTTCTTCCTCTGTCTCATAATCGCTGTCTCCTCCTTGGTCATCCAGCAGAAGATGAAACTTCCTCTGTCCGGAGGTGGTGGCTAGGATTGGCAATGATGGATGAAAGCTGTTTAAAAACAAATTTTGAAGAATTATATTTTATATGATTATTATATGATATAATATATTATATAATACAATACAATACAATACAATACAATACAATACAATACAATACAATACAACGTATAATATAAGATATAATATATATGATATAACATAACATAATACAATACAATGTAATATAAAATATAATATATGATATGATATATTACATAACATAACACAATACGATACAAATACAATAGAATAGAATATAATACAATAGAATATAATACAATATAATATAACATATAATATATGATATGATATAATACAATATAATATAATACAATATAATCTACTATAATATAATACAATACAATATAATATAACATATAATATGACATAATATAACATAACATAATATAACATAACAACATAACACAATACAATACAATATAATATTACATATAATATATGATATGATATAACCTAATATAATATACTGTAACATAATATGGCAGAACAGAATATAACATAACATAATATAATATATATCATAATATAATATAATATAATATGATATAATATAACAAAATATAATATACATATGATATAATATAATATAAAATAATGAAATAACATATAATATAATATACTTGATGCAATACGCGCTCAGGGTGCTTACAAAAAAATTAGAATTGCACCACTTTTTACTACATTTAAGCACCCATTATCTGGAGTTGCGTTTAGTACTATTCAAACTGCACTAGCACTGTATATATCTACAGGGACTGGTTCTAGTTCTAAAATAAAAAACACTAAACCCTTGTGAGCCTCATACCCAAAAAAGCTAAGAATGTAACGAAACGTTTGCTTCGCATATGGCTCAAACACTGATGCGTGTCAATAAACAAAGAGGCACAACATTTTAAAATCATGTAAACCACATTTATTAATAAGTGATGTTGGGATATGCCATCAGTCAAACATAATGTTGGCTGGATGCTTATTAAAGGTATGATAAAGGTAGGATTATAATTTATATTTATTTATAAGACACTTTTTGCCAAGGCCTGGGAGTGCAGTAGCCCAGCGCTTAGGGCTTTGGTCTCATACTCAAAAGGTACCGGGAGCGAATCTCAGCCATGGCACTGTGTAGACCGGAACCCAGAACTTTTATTCCAGTGAAAAGCGCCGGAACAACTGACCTCATGGGTTAAAAGCCCCTCCCTTCACATTACAAAAATGCATTGCTGCCAGGTCTGGGCCCGGGGTTTCCCGACAAAATCAGTCATGTTCCCAGTGTGGAGGTTTTGTGATGTCACCCTTTTTTTTTGTTGCAAAACTAGTTACTGAAGGAATGCATTTTCTTCACGCAGAGGAGAGGGGGAGGGGGGAGAGAGGGGTAAGAGGGGGGGGGGGGGTATACTGTAACAAACAAGATGGCAAGGTAGGTGAAACTACAACATTTTCTCTTTTGATTGATATCAATTTTTAAGTGCTTTAACCATTTTTGAGATATATGTTTAACAGAATGGTACATTGAAATATGGGGTAAATTTTATACCAAATTTTTGCCGACCTCCTGACCCCCCTCCAGAAGGAGAAAATTAAGTCAAAATATAAATAAGAATCGGTAGACTAAGCTATAAGCTTTCTACCCATATGAAAGTTGTGTGGGACGGTTGACGATTAAGGGTAATACTAATGCAGTCGAAGTGGGCCAAGATTCTCAGATATTTTTTCAAGCATATTAAGTGTTCATCTAAAATGATATGCTATGTTAAGGCCCACGTCGTACGCCAAAAGCATATTCTACGTAACTTTTGAGGTATTTTAATCATTGATTTAAGACATGGAATTAAACTTTAGCATATAGTAAGGCTTAGGCCTAGTAATGCTATTGTAAGGATTAAGCTATTCGCTGGAGCTACATCAAAAGCATATTCTATGTAGCTTTTGAGGTATTTTAATCATTGATTTAAGACATGGCATTAAACTTTAGCGTATCGTAAGGGTTAGGCCTAGTAACGCTATTGTAAGGATTAAACTATTCGCTGGCACTACTGCAGGCCTACTGCATAAGAATTGATTAATAAAGGCCTATACTGGGCCTGTTCTTTTATTTGTAAAGTATTCAATTTGTAATGGAAGGCTAAGCTGTAACTTATACGGTATTGTGTTTTTAGTAGTGGTGGAGTTGTGTATCAATAAAATATTAGAAAATTACTTCAGAATATAAACTGAAGAAACATATAAATCCATGAAAAGAATAAAGGGCGTGCATACAGGTAAGTATTAAGTTTTTTTAGAGTGACAAAAATCCTTCTTCTTCTTCTGGTATAGTACAAACCCTACTAGCAGGTATTACGTACTGGTGTAAATTAAAAAAATAAAAATAAATAAGTTTCGAGAAATTAATCGTTTTTGTCATTTATACTCATGACTTCCATATCTTGTTTCTGTTACAATTCCATGTTTATTTAGAAAATATGTAAATGGAAGTCATGAAAAAACATACCCTGACCTAACAAAGCCCCATCAAGCGGACCTTAATGGGGTGTAAGGGTGTTTGTTTGTTTATTTCATGAGTTTAACGGCACCACAACAGCAAGGGTCAATTGTGCCTGAGAGGTTAGATCATTCCAGAGGTAGGGAAAAAAGAAAAAAGGAGTCTGAGAGAAGTATGGGGGCTAAAAACCAGGAAGCTGGGATCGAGAGAGGGGGTGTATGGGTGAAAAAATAATGTAGAGAGAGAGGGGGTGGGGAAGGAGGACTAAATATGGTTGTAGAGGAAGCTTGATGAAGGAAGGAGATAATTTTATCAGGTTTTTTTTTGAAGAGCTCGGTTACGGAGTTGAGGGCAGCGAGGGAAGCTCTGGGACGGTTGTACAGGGGGCAAGCAAGGAGAATGTGATGGACTGTGAGATTGCAATGGCAATTGTTGCAGAAGGGTGGGGGAGCCAGTAAGGAGGTGGGAATGAGTGAGGTGGGTGTGACCTATTCTAAGGCGGGTAATGTGGACGTTGTCGACACGGGATAGGTTGTGAGTGGTGGGTTTGGGTTAGGGTGTCAACTGCTATGAGAAAAAACAAATTTCATTTGCTGCAGTGTATTTACCAAAAAAAATAATAAGTGACTTGTTTCTTGATTTTCATATGCAGGCTAACTAGAGCTTGATGGGCATGTTGGTGAACCATGTTTATCATTAGTAAGTGCTGGGGTAAATATTAACTGTAGTAATTTATTATATAAATATATTTATTTGTATGTCAGTGGAATTGTTTATGTACCATGAATGGCTGAGAAAATACAAAAGAAACAAAGACAATGGTCTTATCTTATTTGCTATTTATAATCATAGCCGTGTCATTTGTCAAAAAATAGGTCTGCCATGACTTTCAGTATCCTTGTTACTTTTATTTGAGTATGAATCTGTGATAAATATGATTCCCAAACTTCATTTTGAATGGTATGCTGTGTCAGCATACCCAAGCTAAATTTTACTTGGTAGGGGCAAAACATTGTTGGGTTGATTGAGAGAGGAAGGGGGGGGGGAGGGGAGGGGGAGGGGGGGCGGATACATTACTGTAACACGGTACATTTGAAACCAAGACCAGGGTATTATGGGGAATGTTCTTGAAATACCTTCACAAATTACAATGACAAAGTTGCAGCAAAGAACTGAGTGCTTCATTTTTCATGTCCTTTAATGGATGGCATCCTCTACTGTTTGGGTGTGCCGTGACCACTGAAAAATAGTTTTCCGAAGAGGACTTTTTCAAAGTTTTCTATTCAACACGCCATAGTGTCATAGTGTACCCAGACAGCTTTTTCATAAATTGGACAGCCTGTCGCAAACCCACTCCACTGCTATGAATACTCTGGCTGCCCCTACCCCCCCCCCCCTCTTCTGTGCCCAGCCATCCCCTCTCTCATTCTTGATTCCTGGATCTGCCACTGCTGAGACTTCCTATAAATGACTTTGGAGGATTAACTGATAACTTCGGAAGAATAACTGATGACTTCGGAAGATTAACTGATAACTTCGGAAGATTAACTGATGACTTCGGAAGATTAACTGATAACTTCGGAAGATTAACTGATGACTTCGGAAGATTAACTGACAACTTCGGAAGATTAACTGATGACTTTGGAAGATTAACTGATAAAGGCAGATGGAAATTAACAACCGTCTGGAAAATTGGATTGACTTTTTAGGAGAGTAGTACTATGTGCACTGTGTCTGACAAGAATCCCTCACAATACCCAACTATATGACTTTTTTTCTGTGTTTAGTATGAATATTTGGCTAATCATGAACTAGAGAAAAAATAAATAAAAATACAATCCCAATTGTAAACTCAATTTTGTTCTGTAATAGCATTCAGGGAGTTGCCTAGTCATTAAACATACAGTATGACTGTGTACTGTAGCCATATGCATCGGCTGTACCAGGGAGCTGTAAAACTTCTACAGCTCCCTGGCTGTACACAGAATTGCAAGTAGTGTGTAGCATGTATATAGGGCATACTGAGCTGAGTGAGATGTTACAAGAGTTACCAGACTATGTGAGCATACCCAAAACGTTGATCAAAGGTGAAAGGCCGATTGTGATAGATCACTGCCGTAAGTGCAATATGTGCTTAAATTGGTCAGGTAATTGTTCAAATTGCTTTTGTGAGATGTTTGTAGATTTTAAAGAGAAAACATGAAATTATTTGGGAATGATAACGCAATAAAATGTCTATTTAATGGCCAACAAATTCTTGTGATCACAAGATGAAAATACGTTGTGTGTACGTGCATCGCTTCCACTGCTGGTCATTGTAAACAAAACCACATGACCGACTTCGCCCAATCACAGTGCATGGCACGATGTGTACATACGTCGGATTAGGCCTTCTAAAAATTGGTCCAAAACTAGCGAGCTCCTGATTCTCTTCCACAAAATTAGATCAATATCTTTGTAGATTTAGGTAAACTATAAATTTCTTCAACACATATGCAAAGATCTTTTGGGACAAAGGTCTAGAAAATGTTTTGCGACCATGTTTTCTGGACTCCATTTTTTGATTCCTTGTTTCATTCGTAAAATCTCATATTATTCATCACATTTGTTTCTATAATCATCTAAAAATCAAATTTTACACTCTTATTTTACCCAGTAAGCCAAATTTTTAAAGATTCTTAGCATCACGGAGTCATAAACTTTGTCAGAAAACAGCTTGTTTTAGTTAATTATATATTCATAATTTTGAGTGGGCAGAATACGTAAAGAAGAGACAAAGCAACTTCAGTGCGCTGGGAACTGACTGAAATCATGTGATCAATGACATCATTACCACAAATCCATTTCAGCAATATCTGGAGCACTATACTTGATAATATTACAATATCTGGAGCACTATACTTAATAATATTACAATATCTGGAGCACCATACGTGATAATATAACAATATCTGGAGCATTATACTTGGTAATATTACAATATCTGGAGCACTATAATATTACAATTAATGTGTGTCTACACCCATGTTTTCAAGGTCACAGAATACACCGTTAACAATGACAGCATAAAATAATGAGTGGTTCTCAATGTTATTCATTCCTCCGCCGAAATCTAGGATTACTGGCGCCATTACCATAACATATATTTTCTTCATTATCTAGAAACTTAATACTTCATACTGCTACACACCCATGGTTTAATGGTCAATGAGTACAATAACAACAATCACAAGCTAAACCAATTATAATTCATCACTTTTTTTTAATATGTGCACCTAAATCACATAATTGACTTGATACGTCACCTGTGAGAAGCCATTTTATCACCTTTTTTTCTCCGATACGCATTGTCTTTACATTTCTACATATAAAGCTCGCCTTCAATTATGAAGCTCTTGACTTAATTCACTCAAATGAAATAGTAATATTCCATACCACTACCTATTCTGTATCAATTTCTAATACAGATATAGCATGGATAATAATACTATATATCCTCATACATATTTACAGATAGTAAAACATGTTTCATGATCTGATGATAACATTTCTTCTGTACCACTGTCTGCATTATCCGAGTCACTTCAAGAACTATCTGAATCCTCCTCATCTGTGGAGCTGTACACATTATCATTACTACTACTGCTGCTGCTGCTACTACTACTACTACTACTACTACTGCTGCTGCTGCTGCTACTACTACACTACTACTACTATTACTACTACTACCACTGCTGCTGCTGCTGCTACTACTACTACACTACACTACTACTACTACTACCACTACCACTACCACCACCACCACCATTACCACCACCACCACCGCCGCTGCCGCTACCACCACCACTACCACCACCACCACCACCGCCGCCACCACCGCCACCACCACCACCGCCGCCGCCACCACCACCACCACACCACCACCACCACCACCACCACCGCCGCCACCACCGCCGCCACCACCACCGCCGCCGCCACCACCGCCGCCGCCACCACCACCGCCGCCGCCGCCACCACCACCGCCGCCACCACCACCACCGCCGCCGCCGCCACCACCACCGCCGCCGCCGCCGCCACCACCACCACACCACCACCAACGCCGCCGCCACCACCACCGCCGCCGCCGCCACCACCACCGCCGCCACCACCGCCGCCGCCGCCACCGCTGCCACCACCACCGCCGCCGCCGCCACCACCACCACACCACCACCATTACCACCACCGCCGCCGCCACTACCACCACCGCCGCCGCCCGCCGCCGCCGCTCTCACCACCACCACACCACCACCACCACCACCACCACCACCGCCGCCGCCGCCACCACCACCACCGCCGCCGCCACCACCACCACCGCCGCCACCACCACCGCCGCCGCTGCTGCTACCACCACCGCCGCCGCTGATATTACCACCGCCGCCGCCACCACCACCACCGCCGCCGCCGCCGCTGCCACCACCACTACCACCCACCGCCGCCGCCGCCGCCACCACTACACACCACCACTACTACTATTACTACTACTGCTGCTGCTGCTGCTACTACTACTGCTGCTGCTGATATTACTACTGCTGCTGCTACTACTACTACTGCTGCTGCTGCTGCTGCTACTACTACTACTGCTGCTGCTGCTGCTACTACTACTACTACTACTATTATTACTATTACTACTACTACTAGCATCATCATCATCATCATCATTATTACTATTATTATATCATCATTATCATCATCATCATAATCATCATCATCATCATAATCATCATCATCATTATTACTATCATTATTATGATTATTAGTATAATCATTATTATTATTATTATTATTATTATTATCATTATTATTATTATTATCTGTGAGAGACTCTGGAACTGAACTTCTTGAGTACCAGTCTGGGTCAATTTCCACCCGTAGTCTGTGGGACTCTCTTTACAAGTTAGATCAGCCTGATCAGCCCTTTTCCACATTTTTGCCACATACTGAGCCATTTTGATATGGTTGTGAAATGTTTTGGTGCATGGAGGAAGAGAAGCACTATCTTCTTGAGAGATAGTCTTCCGTTTTACCATCACTCATCCATACAAATGCCTAAAATCAGGCTTCATTTGTCTGATGTTTTGAATCCATACAAGGAGCAGACAAATGAAGTAACGCCTGGGAATATCTACTTCATTCAAAGTCAGAGATCATACTGCAGTCTCATAAGTAACATCTGATTCCATCCCTTGGAAGGGCTTCACTTTTCTGAAGAAACATGAAGTGTAATCACAACCAGTCAGGACATGAATGCCAATAAGTGCGTCGGTTAAATCAGGCTGCTTCTTTTCAAGATTATCAGCTAGGTTAGAGACACTTATGTATCTTCGGTGATTGCCAGATCTATAGTCCATGATGATGTTAATCCCTGTCAATCTTCCAGAGAACCCAAGCAGAATGATGGGGACGTCTGTATCAGTGGACCATACGAGAATGTTACCACTGGAAATATTTTTTGTCTGAAATGCAATGAGTGTATAAGCCTCTTTGTGTTGATATTGATAGCTGTGGGGTTCTTGTGTTTGCAGTAGATTGTTCGCGGTCTTCATTTGCATACACACACCACCATGTGAGACATCAATTGTTTTATTCTAATTATTGACCCATACTGAAACTTTTTCCATTCTTCCATCACAAACTTTGCAAACTCTTCTTTCAATGACCCAATTTTAAGTAATTCTGTACCACTCTATCCCTGGGCTTGATCAAATCCTGTGATAATAAATGGTCCATTCGGTGAATGACGCAAGTTTCGCTCAGTCTTTGATGGATGGTGTTTGATACTTGTCAAGAACTAGGTGGATTTGTTCTCCTCGATTCAAGCAAACCTTCAACAAAAGATCTCTAGCCATGGTGGCGTATGTGGACTTGCTGTGTTGAAGCACGGTTCCGTGGGCGATAATACGTCAATCTATCACCGTGGCTGTGAATTTTGTGAGAGCTGCTTTGTCTGTCTTAAGGGGGGTTCCGTCACTACGAGCAAGAGAAAGAGGCACTTCAGTAATGGGAAAGCTAAGAATATGATGAAGGTCAAGTGCATCGCTTGTATCAGCTGCAACAGCTAGGATCCGCCCAAAAACATCTCCGACTCCCTCTGCTGTAATCAGCCTCCGTACTGCATTCTTAGATTTTTTCACATTCTCTGCTGCAAAGTTCAAAACTTTGATTCTTGCCAAAGGCTCTAGAAATCCCACACTGTCTTCTGCATATTTTTTTCAAACTGTAATCGAGGAGCTATCTCTTGGTTGTATCATTCGCTGCTCTTCTAGATGACACACTCACTATAGCTCAGCTGGAGATCAGAGGCGAATGGGTTGCATGTGTTGTTTATGGTCCTGTCTATCGTATTCTTGTCAGCATTGTCACATTAAATTCTCCATTTCCTTAGTTGAATAACAGGATTCTCTTCTTTGAGAAGATTGACTAGCTCACAAAGTTCTGTCAGAGCCATATTACCATTAGGTGAAAGTGATGGACCATCTTCTGAAAGCACCATGTGAATGTGTGAAAGCTGTAATACCTTTCATGGAAGGAGCAGCATTCCTGTTAACAGTCTGTTTCAAAGTCAAATCAATTGGGCACCTGGCATAAGACTTGCTTGTGTGTCGGATTGACATGGCACCTCCCTTCAAAATTTCACGAGCTTTGCAATCCATATTCTGCAACTTGTTGGGGAAGAGGGATCCCATCTAGCATAATTTGGACGGTTCAAAGCAAAGAACACACCAAGCACATGTGGGAGCACATTAATATAGACAACAATGTTATTAGTTCAAACAGTAGCTCTCAATGCAACCTCTTGATGAAATACACATAGGTCACCCAGTATGCGGCTGTACTTCCGTACTTTTCATCAATGACAGCATGCAAAAAGTCCCATATTTCTTCAAGAGACCCTGGAACGCAGCATTCTCGGTAACAGGTCGACCGTGCTCAACAGTGATGTCATATCTAACATAATTCTCTGCATAATTCTCTGCATAATTCTCTGCATAATTCTCTGCATAATTCTCTGCATAATCTCTGCATAATTCTCTGCATAATATCTCTGCATAATTCTCTGCATAATATCTCTGCATAATATCTCTGCATAATTCTCTGCATCTTGCACTATTTCCAAGAACTTAGAGAAAGGTTTGTTTCATAAGTTGGTGGATTTGGGTACATCTGTTATAGAATTTAACCTTCATGAATCCATGTAGTGATCCCTCAGCCAAAACACCTGCTTCAGTGAGGAGAACATATTATACCCCTGAATCAATACTTCCAAAGTAAGCCATCTCAAGAAGAAAGTTTCCTAGTAAAAGACAGAGTTTTTAAAGCCTGAATAGAGTATGCTTTTAATGCCATAGGAAGTTCATATGTGATGACAGCGTATTCTTGTTTTGTCTCTGGTGCAACTTTTACTGACTGTCACACCATTGTCTCCTTCACATCATCATTTCTAGTTGGAGGTTGAGATATGGGGTCCATGTATGTGATAACGGTTTGTGGGAGGCTGTCTGTCAGAAACTGGAAATAGAAACCAGTAAAGAGTGGCAACTTCTGTGCAAAGGACTGAAGCAGCCACATAAAGTCAAGTGTCTCCTGCTGGATCAATGTAGCTTAAGCTATCAGACAAATGAAGACCGTCTGGAGTTTCTCGTTCACCGTCAGTGCATATGTATGCCATTTCGGTCTCAAGCTTTATTATAGCTGATGCAGTGACCCAAGCGGTTCAGGATTGTCAACAATAATTTTGATCATGTAAATGATCCCAGTCCTAGGGATTGGTGCTTCCTAGGATGGGTTGCACCTCAAATTATGTTAAAAACAGCATCCGATGCACACGTCAAGACTCTTTCTGTCAATCGTATCTCTGGAATTTTGTAGCCCGTTTTCTATCTGCAAGCCAACAATAAGTGTACGGAAGTACAGAAGAGTTACATCAGGCATTTTGGGTGCTTCAGTGCGTGAATTGAAGTGGGTGATGGTGTTTTCGATGGGACCAGTGCAAGAATTTCAGTGCACAACGCCATTGCGACACATCTTATTTGCTCCACCTTTTCATCTGTTTCCATGAGCTTTGTAAAGGCTTCTGCGGATGTCATTGATGAGGGAATGACAAAATTTCCAGACTTGTTTGCTCTTTTGCCTGTGAGAATCTCCGGCAATTTCTCCATTACCTTTGACAGGAGACGCTGCACAGTATACCTGTCAATCAGGAGATGCTGCACAGTATACCTGTCAATCAGAAGACCCTGCACAGTATACCTGTCAATCAGGAGACCCTTCACAGTATACCTGTCAATCAGTAGACCCTGCACAGTATACCTGTCAATCAGGAGACCCTGCACAGTATACCTGTCAATCAGGAGATGCTGCACAGTATACCTGTCAATCAGGAAACCCTGCACAGTATACCTGTCAATCAGGGACCCTTCACAGTATACCTGTCAATCAGTAGACCCTGCACAGTATACCTGTCAATCAGGAGACCCTGCACAGTATACCTGTCAATCAGGAGATGCTGCACAGTATACCTGTCAATCAGGAAACCCTGCACAGTATACCTGTCAATCAGGGACCCTTCACAGTATACCTGTCAATCAGGAGACCCTGCACAGTATACCTGTCAATCAGTAGACCCTGCACAGTATACCTGTCAATCAGGAGACCCTGCACAGTATACCTGTCAATCAGGAGATGCTGCACAGTATACCTGTCAATCAGGAAACCCTGCACAGTATACCTGTCAATCAGGGACCCTTCACAGTATACCTGTCAATCAGGAGACCCTGCACAGTATACCTGCCAATGTCACCATGTGTTCTTTAAGAGCAAGGAAAACTTCTTTGCACAAACTAAAAATTACTGACGCCAACTTGGGAGTTTTGTTTTTCAGGACCTCGAGGAACATGGACCATTTTTGGAATGCTTTAGCATGATTCATGCGCTTAGATATTTCCTCTTCCTCTGTTATTTCATGTCTTACATAGTCACGACGACACGTGTTATGGTATTTTGCCTCCACTGCAATTAAATATTCCCCAAGTCCAATGATCTTAGCATCACACTTTATCTTTGCAGCAACAAGGATTGCATTGCTCCTATCTGAAGTCAAGCATTGACTGAGTGGTTCATCTACGGGAAACTTCTTCTTTCTCTTCTTCCTGCAGAAGATGCATTCTTCTTCAAGGACACCCCTTGTATTGCAAGGAGGGTGACTCTACCTTGACCCAGTGTTCCTGTGGAGTACTTCTGGTTTCTTACATTCTTTAGACAGGGATACTTTTCTCGTAACTTCATCAAATTGACAAGACATTTTGAGTGCCAATACTTGTCTTCCGGTCCTTCACCGGCTCTGATCTCTTTCCGAGATGCTAGATAACCAGACAGTCTGAAATAATTTTCGACATTCTGCAGCATATTTTACTGTTTGCCAATTACCGGAATGGAAATCTTCAGAGGCGATTCTTCTTCATCTTTCTCTTTACAAAGTAGACAAATGGGCATGACATCAGTTGCCAATTTCTGTACATAGAATGACAGATAAATAAATGTATTTAAAAAAAATTGTCACAGACTATAACAAAATGAGACAAAGATTTAATTATTGTTATTTGTTATCTTTTTTCTGTAAAAATCTTTGGGCGAAAATTCTGAACTCCCCCCCCCCACCCCTCCCCCTCCTGTAACTACATTGCTGTAAATTTATTTGTTGTAATTTCAGGAAAAGCATCTACAATCATTTCAACGTATGGACCATAGATTCATCAAAAATCAGTAATTTGCACCCCCGTCCGTACACCTACATACTCACACATGCACCCATGAACGAACAGTAAATAGCTTTGTCACAGTTTTACATAAACTAAACTTGTCAGAGGAGCACTAGACCTGATAATATGAATATTCAAACAACCATTGCCCTCACATTGTCTGTGGGCTATGAAAGCATCAAGTTTATCAATCATTTGTGGATAATATATCTGTGAAATTTGTAAAAACAAGCGCCCTCACTTTCCGTCTCGTGCTCCATCAAAAGTTATGAATAAAAACTTAAATCGCAGCCTATCAAACAACATTCATAGTTTTAAGATAACATTAGGCATGTAGGAAATGTCTTCTTAAAGAAATTTGAAAACATCTATATAATAAATTATCTTTTATTTTCTTTCTTCTCAGTAAAAAAAGTAAAAACTTAGCCTGTTTATAGTTTAGGTGTTAACCTCAATTGTCCTAGCAAACACTTACCTTTGATGTAAAAGACTCCAGGTAGTATTGCAACTTGTAACTCTGGCAGATTGGCATCTAAAAGAACTTGTGTGCAATAAATTGCATCACAACGAGAATTCCAACTGTCCCATTTGTTTCCTAGCTTTCCTGCTGAGGACTTTCAGTGAAATCTCGATTAGAAATGAGATGCAACTGATCACATTTATTTCCGGTTAATTTTCGACAAACCCAGCGGCTTGTTAAAATATCTAAAGAAGGACTATTGCTGCTACGGTCCCACTCTCAAAAAGTCCAGTAAACAAACAAGTAAGATATCCTCTCTAAAAAAGTTGGCTATCAAATGTGAATTTTGAGTGACCCCAGTGACCGCCCCCCACCCCCACCTTAAAAGTTTAAATTCTAGTCTTATCAATTGGTGTTATTCAAGGTATATAAAGGCTTAGTGCTCATTGGAATCTTTTTTGTCTGTTTGCGGTGAAGTCTTTTTTTGTATAGAATTTTGGCACTATGTCTTGCCCATATGACCCATATCGCACCAAATTTGCATGCAACCATGGACGGGAGGTCAGAGCGGCAAGTAGGTGCTTCCCACTCCTCCACCCAAGATTAACTGCTCATTGTTTTATGTATTAAATTATATACAAGTAGTATTAAATTATATACAAGTAAAAAGATATTCGAATTTGTAGTATTATAGTTTTCTAGATATTGACAAAAATATATTTTATGGTAATGAGGTCAGCTATCACATGATTTTGGCAGATGAATTAATTACACAGAGAACTGTCATGGTGACCTTTGTTTTCACTGACCATGAGAACATGGGTGTAGACACATTAATTGTAATATATCAAGCATAGTTCTCCAGATATTGCTGAAACGAAATTGATCGCGTGATTTTGGCGGGAAATCCCCGGCTCAGATCCGGCAGCAATGCATTTTTGTGACATGGGGGAGAGGGCTTTCAACTCATGAGGTCAGTTCTTCCAGTGCTTTTTAATTGAATAAAAGTTCTGGGCTCCCAGTCTAATGCTCTGTCCTTGAGCAAGACACTTTATCCCATTTGTTTCAGTTCACTCAGCTGTGAAATGAGTACCAGATTCAGTTGGGGAGTTAACCTGTGATGGACTGGTGCCCCATCCAGGGGAGTCAGGTACTCTCATCTACTTAGCACCATGGAAACCAGGGATGGGCAACAGCTCTATAAGCTCTCGAGGATTGATGGGATTTAACTTTTGCAAAGGACTCACAGCACTGTAAACACTTCAAAATGCAACAAGATATAAATGTTCTACTGGATAGGTTTCCCGGAGAAGACGGTTTAAAGATGGTGCATTTTGAATCAATAAAAGAAGATTATTTCATTGAGAAGGTATGGCTGAGATGATGGCCATTAAGTTTATGTAAGGACAAGGGGTGGAAAAAAATGTTACTTTCTGGAATCATAGAAAGTCTTGAAAACAATTCTGCAAGTATTCCATAAGAACAATAACACAACTGAATGCTAAATCCCAACAAGCATTTTTATTATGCCCTTTTTACTCCCTTTGCTTTCCATTTTTTTGTTTCGCATTTTCCCCCTTTTTCACAATTTTTCTTTTGCTGTTTTTCTTTTTCTGGAGACCTGAACGATTTTCAAGGTCCATTGGTGCCATGGTCCATTGGTGCCATGGTCCATTGGTGCCATGGTCCATTGGTGCCATGGTCCATTGGTGCCATGGTCCATTGGTGCCATGGTCCATATGTGCCACGGTCCATATGTGCCATGGTCCATATGTGCCACGGTCCATATGTGCCATGGTCCATTGGTGCCATGGTCCAAATGTGCCATGGTCCATTGGTGCCATGGTGTCATAATCCATTGGTGCCATGTTCTGCTATAGTTTCCACCCCTGGGATGATGATTAAAGGATTAGTTCAGAGGTCAAGCAAGTCCATTTTTTATGAAAGAGGACTTAGGAAAAAGAAACAAAATGGTGAAGGAAGCATTCAAAAATCTGATTAATTAAATTGGATTATGAAAATTCTCTGCTGTTTGGGCTGTCCGACTCTCAACTTGTTCCACACCAACGTGCTCAAAATGTTGCTGCCAGAATTGCAACCCGTACAAATAAGTTTGACCATATCACCCCTGTATTAAAGAAACTCCACTGGCATCCTGTATAGTACAGAAATGAATTCAAGCTACTTTTAATAACCTACAAATCTGTCCATGGACTTTTACCTAAATATCTGGCTGATCTCATTCACTTCAAATCATCTTTACAACATCTGTGTTCATCAAACAAGCATCTACTCCACACGCCAAAATGGAAATTTTAATCTTATGTGCGTTGCTCCTTCACATGTGCTGCACCAGCTCTATTGAATTTCTTGCCACCTAATATTAAACTTGCTCCCAATGTCAATGTGTTTAAACGGAGGCTGAAGACTCATTTTTATGCAGAAGCATTTTCTTTTTAGCGCCGCTGAACATAACTTCGCTGTGGATATTGGAGCTTAACAAAATTATTTTGAATTTTTTACTTTTAACCATTGGTTGATCCATTTCATGAAAGTAATAATAACAACAATCAATTCATATAGTGCTTTATGCATTCAATCATATTAAAAAACACTTTACAATGAACACAATAAATGAAACTAACCCTACTACCATAAGATACCTCCAACAAGCTAAAGCAAAATTAACTATTGAATAAGCTTTGAAAAAATTAGTTTGAAGAACTTATAGAAACGTGGATTCATTTACGGTTTGTCTGATTTCTAGTTAACTGGAAGCTCATCCCACCAAAATGGTCCCACCCTACAGATTGCCAGAAATATTTTGATAGTACCTGAAGGCAGAGGTGGCAGAAGATGTTTCAATCTGGGAGGGGGCACAGGATCTGGGGGGCACTTTTCAACTGTGGTATTTTTAAAGCATGTAGCACAGCAGTATAGCTTTATAGGGTCAACCCATATTCCTTTAAAGAAAATGTTTTTCAATGTTTGAAAGGGCAGGTTTCATCTCTAAAAAGGGCACTTGTCCGCTTTGAAAGGGCACTTTTCCATCTGAAAAAGGGCAATTTTCCCTCAGAAAAAGGGCACTTTTATTTAAACTTTTGAGAAACGTGTGGGGAGGGGGGTGGGATGTGTCTCCCTCTCCCCCGTTTCACCGCCTATACCTGAAGTTTAATATCTCTCAAACTTTTGATTAATATAGAAATGCATGAAAAAACTGTCAGACCCCGATGCTTTATTGGACACCATACAAGAAAGTCCCTCAGAAAGTTGTTGGAAATGAGAATAATGTTCCTTTATCGAAGTACTTGGAACTAGTAGAGAACAGAACTAAGAAGAAGGATCTTAGAAAACAAGTTCCCATTGCCGAAGGAAGAGAAAAAGTGGTACAAATCAAGGCATTGGGGGGTCGCAGAACAAAAACAAATTGCTGATGACATAATTTTCTTCTCTCCAAAATTGTGTCAAAATAGCAGTTTTCAAACTATCTTAAGGCTAAATTTTACCAAATAGCAAATGACTGGACATCTTAAAAAAAAATTCTGAGCCATTAAATAAAATTTATGGACCGTTCAGCAAAATTTATGGACCGTTCAGCAAAATTAATGAACTGTTTAGCAAAATTTTTGAATCCTTTTATCTTCTGGGGAGCAGTAGGAGGGGCCAAAAGACCCCTCTGATAACACCCATGTAAAAACAAGTGAATGGTTATAAAAGAAAAGTGAATGGTGATGAGAATGCTGTAGGTAAAAAAAGGAGAGACAAAGTGAGAAAAGGAGAACCAAGGCGGGATGCAAACATTTGTTTTCTAATCGGCGGGGGGAGGGGGGGAGGGGTGGCAATTTTTTTTTTTAAATTAAAAAATTGGGAAAATAATAATGCAAAATAAAATTTAAAAAAGGTCAAACTAAACAAAACATATTTTAAATTATTGAAATTTTTTGTGAAATTTGGCAACATTTCCCGAAAAAGTAAAAAATGAGTTGCCGAAAATTGAACTAAACTTCTCACAATTGAAGGAGTACTCAGCAACATTTCATGAGAAACTTCACCCACTGAATTTTGTCCACTTGTAAGCAGAAAATTAAGTACCCCCACCCCTGGTGTAGGTAATGAATATTCATATCATTGCAACTAAACTTGTCCCTTTAATACACTATTGACATCATTATATACTTTGCCACCCTTTGCAAAAGGTTTCTCTGTACTATACAAAGGTATGGTACATATTGTAGTGTACATGGCATTGACCATGCACACTAGGAAGACAGAAGGAAAGAACATTGTGCCACTAGTCAACGTGCATGTCTATGGGAATGGAAAAATGATTATTATGAGAAGACAGAGCTGAGTCTTTCAGACAAATTCAATGCCAGTTCTTCTGTATGGATCCAGTACATAAACAATGACTGAAAGCGACACAAAAAAAGTAGATAGATTTTATTGCAACTGCCTGAGAAAAATTCTTCAACTTAGATTGCCGACCATTATTACAAATGATGAAATATACAGAAAAACAGAACTGGAACCCATAAGTGAAACAATTTTTGAAAGAAGATGGAAACAAATACGAAATATACTGCGCAGAGATGTCACACAATACTTCAGAGTGACTCTAACCTGGATCCAGAGGGCAGAAGAAAGTAAGGAAGACCAAAAACAACCTGGAGACGGACGGTTGAATAGGAGAGGGAAATGCTGGGATGGAGTGGGTGGACCGAAGTCAGAGAGGTGGCCTGAGATAGAGGAAAGTGGAATCCTGTGATAAAGGCCTCAATCCCACAAGATGGAGAAGGGAGCATTAATCAAGGTAAGATAAGTAGACGTTACTTAAACGTTTGCGATGTTAAATGCATGTTTTTACAAGTTTCAATATGGCTAAGGGGCTATAACATTTACCGGCTTGCATACCCTGTGGCAGATATAATGAAACACTTACAAACTGAGTATGAATACATGAATATTCAAATATTATAAAGAACAAATGAGAAGTTCCAATATGGTAATGACGCCCACCTCCACGGTAGGTAAAACAAATTGCAGGCAGGACAACAAAAGAGGCACATGCATCAATGACTCTCAGCTTCTAATTTTGAACACAAAATAAAATCATGAAATAATTTTGCTTAAATAAAATGAAAAGTAAGATAAAGACTCACCTCACACCGTTTACTGTATCTTCATGAAGCGGAAACTTATGTGTCGGCATGAGGATGGGAGATGACGACTCGTACGACGGTAACGTGGTAGGTGTATCAGAAAGATCCCATACAGAAACGCTGCCCTCTTGATTCCCTGATGTTAAGTATTGTCCCGAACTATTAAAAGAGAGTATAACTTGTAATGACAAAAAACAAAAAAACGTTTTCATATTATCTTTATGTAACTCCTTAAGCTAATCCTGATTTGGACACCAACACCGATGCCATCGTAGAATAGCTCTCACTATTCTTTGAATAGTCAAGCTAAATATGACAATTTTTAAACACTAATAAAACAGAAGTGACAGAGTTTGATTTTCCCAATGTTAATATTTGATACCCACTTTGCCAATATGTGGAGGCAGACCAGGAGCATATTTTTCTCTCGTTGTTTTGTTGACTATTTTTTGGTCAGTGATTGGCTAATTTCTATGCGTACATTGGTGCACATACTCTACAAGGGCATAAGGGTGTTTCAGCTGACGTCATGAGGTCACATGACTTTGTTTATATTGGCATTTTGTAAGGCAGGAACGCTGTTGTCTGCTGTACGCCCAATTAGATTTACATACGTTTGCATGTAGTTCTATAAGATTATTTTTGTATGATAATTATGTCGGAATCTTGCTGTGTCGTCGGTTGCACTAGTAGACGTGTGCCGGGGAATAAAAAGATCGTTTTCTCAATTTCTATCTGATCCTGATTGACGTTCGAAGTGGGTTTCTGCTATACGACGCAACTGCTTTCAACCTACGGTTCACACTTGGATTTGCAGCAAGCACTTTATATCAGGTATGTAGGCTTTGTCTGAGTATAACAAACAATCTCTCCGTATTCCCAGTGAGTCTATAAAACTTAGAAAGAAAATATGAAAAAAAATCCGAAGCGAACAAAAAACTGCAATCAGTTAGATTCACTGAACTGGTAGGTAGGTTAGCATGTAGTGCTATTGTTGTATGTGTTATGTGACTGAGCTGTGTGAAGACGCATGAAACGCCACAACGCCCTGCCCTGCAAAATGGCTTCCAGTGGGGTTAGAGACATGATGAAATCCCTCTATAAAGGAACATGATTTAGTTCCACCCAGGTTTGGCATATTGGTTTTTTAGAAGCCAAATTAATTAAAAAAATTCAACTTATTTGGCTGCAAAAAGGGTTATTTAGCTTATTCTAAAAGTTTGCATTTTTGTGGCTTTTGTGATAATTGTTGATCACAAAAAAATATCACAAGCTTGTTTTGATATTGAATGTGATAATTTGGGTTTTTTGTTTGTTGTTGGCTTTTTAGAGAAAATTTTGGCTATAAAATATCTTCTCTGGTTTAATTCTGGAATAGAAATAAAATAAAATAAAATAAAATATAACTTTCTGATGACATGATTTTTTTGTATAACAATTTCTTGCTTTGCAGTATATTTAACTTCTTGCAGAAAAGCCCTTGAACCCTCCAAGCCCCTGAAGCCTTCAAGTCCCTGAACCCTCCAAGCCCCTGAACCCTCCAAGCTCCTGAACCCTCCAAGCCCCCGAACCCTCCAAGCCCCCGACCCTCCAAGCCCCAAACCCCTCCAAACTCCTCCAATCCCCGAACCCTTCAAGCCCCAACCCTCCAAGCCCCGAACCTCCAAGCCCCAACCCTCCCCCCGAACCCTCCAAGCCCCCAAACCTCCAAGCCCCCGAACCCTCCAAGCCCCCGAACCCTCCAAGCCCCCGACCCTCCAAGCCCCAACCCTCCAAGCCCCAACCCTCCAAGCCCCAACCCTCCAAGCCCCGACCCTCCAAGCCCCCGAACCCTCCAAGCCCCAGAACCTCCAAGCCCCCGAACCCCAAGCCCCCAAGCCCCAACCCTCCAAGCCCCGAACCCTCCAAGCCCCCTAACCCTCCAAGCCCCCAACCTCCCCTCCAAGCCCCAAGCCCTCCAACCCTCCAAGCCCCGAACCCTCCAAGCCCCCCCCAGAACCCTCCAAGCCCCAACCCCAAGCCAAGCCCCCGAACCCTCCAAGCCCCCGAACCCTCCAAGCCCCTAACCCCCAAGCCCCAGACCCTCCAAGCCCTCCAAGCCCCTAACCCTCCAAGCCCCCCAAACCCCGAGCCCTCCAAGCCCCTGAACCTCCAAGCCCCTAACCCTCCAAGCCCCGACCCTCCAAGCCCCCGACCCTCCAAGCCCCCAAACCCTCCAAGCCCCCGAACCTCCAAGCCCCCGAACCTCCAAGCCCCCGAACCCTCCAAGCCCCTAACCCTCCAAGCCCCGAACCTCCAAGCCCCTGAACCCTCCAAGCCCCTGAACCCTCCAAGCCCCTGAAACCCTCCAAGCCCCAAACCCCAAACCCTCCAAGCCCCAGAACCTCCAAGCCCCAACCCTCCAAGCCCCCGAACCCTCCAAGCCCCGAACCCTCCAAACCCCCAAGCCCCAACCCTCCAAGCCCCGAACCTTCCAAGCCCCGAACCCTCCAAGCCCCTGGCCCTCCAAGCCCCTGAACCCTCCAACCCTCCAAGCCCCCGAACCCTCCAAGCCCCCAAACCCTCCAAGCCCCGAACCCTCCAAGCCCCGAACCTTCCAAGCCCCGAACCCTCCAAGCCCCTGACCCTCCAAGCCCCAAACCCTCCAAGCCCCCGAACCCTCCAAGCCCCTGAACCTCCAAGCTTCTGAACCCTCCAAGCCCCTGAAGCCTCCAAGCCCCTGAAGAGTGGTGGATCTCTTTCAAAATTTGGAATTTTCTGAGAGGCATTTTATTAGAAAATGTTTCTTACCTATCTATATCAAAATACATCCTCTGGTTCGTAGTAACATTTCTGGGTAGTTTGTACAGGATTTGGTTCAGCTGTCGTACATCCCAGCACAATATTTCTTGATCCTAATTATTTAAAGAAAACAAAAACTAGAATAAAACGATGAGGAACTCTTTATGCTATGGTCAGAGATTTGAATGATGATTGATGGCTTGTCACAAAATGCCATGTCACAACATTTCAAATTTGTCACATAAATGTCTCAAATGTCACATAATTTTCGACACCTTTTGCACAGAATGTCACATCAGTTTTGCCTTTGTCACATTGGATTGGCATACATTCACACATCATGACCAGTTGACTAGTGATACTCATAAAAAGGATCATTTGGTTATTTCTGTTTCTTGAAAAATGAAATCCACCCCTAAAATGCAACACAAAATTACCAATGAGTGAAGGGGTAAAACATGTCACAAAATGTCAGACAAATTTTAATACATCTGTTTATGTTCATTTTGTCACAAAAATTGTCACAAAATTGTCAAAATGTCACAGAATGTCACAGATTTTTGGACAATGAAATTTTGTCACAAATTGTCACGGATACTCCATTCTCTGTATGGTGTATGACAAATAGTGTTTTATGAGTCGTGAACAATAATAATGATAACATTTTTGTACATAGCATATTATACTGATGGTCCCAATGCGCTTAACAAAGTCCTAAGAAAGTGTTGTTGTGTTGCAAGAACAAAAATTCAACATCACTATGCAGTCTGAAAAATATATAAAGTGTCTTAATTTACAAGGTTCAATCAGTTCAACAGGAGAGAAAAGGACTTTTCAGAACATATATAAAGTTGTTAAGTGAAGGGGCATTCTTGGTGTGAGTGGGAAACTGTTCCAGAGTTTTGTTTGTTTGATGAGGGCTTAGTGGCACCATGACAACGAGGGTCAAATTGTGCCCGAGAGGTTAGATCATTCTATGGTTTGGTTTGTTGATGTTTAACAGCACTGCGACAGTCAGAGTCAAATTTGCCAAGAGGGTCTTAATAATTTATGGTGTAAGATTTAGGACAGTGAGAAAAGGAAGGTTTGTAAGAGAGAAAAGGGGGGAAAACAGAAAGAGAAAAAAAAGAAAACAGAAAAGAGGTAGTAAAGTTAGGTGTAGAAAGGGAGGGGGAAGGGGGAAGTTAATTGTGGTGGAAGAGGTTGTTGTTTCGGAGGAAGTTGATGATGTTTGAGGAAGAATTGCTTTTGAAAAGGTCCGAGATTGGATATAGTGAGGAGAGAAGAGATTTGGAGTTCTGGTATAAGGGACAGGTTATGAAGATCATTCTTGAGGTAGGAAGGAAAGAAAACAGGGGCAGAGTTTTAAAGTGTATGCAAATTTAAAACATCGCTTAACGTAAGGTTTGTTTCTTATTGATGGGGGTTTTAGGAGATTTGCGTTATTAGATATGAATGAGCGAGTTGGGTGTTTTTAATTATGGTAAGTCAGAAATATAGTCGGGAGCAATACCGTGGCTGGTTCTATATATGAGAATGGAGAGTTTGAATGTAATTGGTGAAAATGGGTTTAATGTCAGCTTTACTGTTTGTGAGGTGACTATTCTCGCAGTGATGTATTGGATGCGTTGAAGCTTATCTGTTTGATAAGAAGAAAGTACATATAAAATGATATTACAACAATCAAGCCTGGATGTTTTAAGTTTAAGAAAAGTCTTAACAGTTTGCTTTCACTCCCTGAATAGAAGAATTGTTTCACCATGTTTTCCGCAAAATTTTATGTTATTTCCATGTTCTATGCTTAACGCCAGGAGGGTAGCAACAGATCCAATTGTTGAAGTCTCTGGTGCAGGGCCGCCGAGAACCAATGCAGGCTTGGTGGAATCTTGAGCACATCAGGACCATTAGCACACAGTCCCCTTAAGCCAAAGTTGATTGCACAGACTGAATCTTTTGACCAAGCATCCCTTTTCCTAATTGTTATGGCCCCCTCTCTGGAATCGCACGACCCAGGATTGAAATTAGATTTCCTTGCTGAGAGACACGCACTGAGGATTACCTTTTTGTTTTTGCTCTTCAGAATTTTCCAAAATGGGTGCCCTGATTTTCAGCTTGCCCCGCGATCCTCTCGGTAGCACTGTATCTCCACCTCCTTGGGAATTCAATTCCAACATGCCTAATATTTCTAGAGTTCACTCCCTATCTCCAGTACAATCTAACTCAGGAATCCAACTTTTATCCACAACAAATCTCTTTCTCACTTTTAATCTGTACTGACCATTTGCAATCTCAACACTTTCCTTATGACAGATTTCTTTCAAGGTCATATCATTGTTTTCAGTTTTATTCAGTCTAAAAACTCATTGTTTGAGTTCTTTTCAGGCACGATTTACAGAAGGAAGGGTGGGGGGGGGGGGGGGAATTCATGCTAAGATACCAGAATCACCACACAATAGATATAAATTTGAAAAAAAGTGATGGGGGTGCAAAATCATTCTAAGATACCAAACATCACCATACAAAAGATATAAATTAGGAGGGGGGAAGGGGGGGGGTTCCTCCCTTGCCAACTCTAATGAGTGGGGGATTCCCTCTTGCCACTCATGTAATCCTGCCTACAAACTTAGGATTATTATCAAGATAAAACCCCACCTTTCTGCCACCACTGTACAAGTAATGACCATCTCTAGAATACATAAGATGCGTGACTCCTCCCACTTGTCCGTACAGCACACACACTGGAGTAGGAATTGAATCTGTGTAAATACCAACTGGAGGAGAGAAAAGATAGGAACTAACAGTTGCAAAACAGCAGTTTTAGGGTTCAAGCATATCATAACAAAATAACCAGAAGCAAAAGATTTGTGGTTCTGATGCTTTTTTTCATATGCTGATTGATTTGCAAGTTTTGTATTAACTGTCATGTCATTGCATATGAAATATTTGTTCCATGATATTTATTAATAAGCCACGCCCACCATGCATATCAATAAAATAGACATACCTATTGACAACACTAGCATGTGCACAATAATCAACAACATTATCATAGCATGGTATCACCACCAAAACAAATCAGGCACATCCACAGACCATGGACTATCTCTGTACTACATATGACTTGAATCTAATTTATCATTCTTTAGATATCGTGATTACAAGCTCTTTTCAGCAAAATCATTTAAAGCTCTGCCCACTATGCATATTAATGAAATTCAATGTTTTTATATCATGAACATGTACACACTAGCTAACATCATAATTATATCTAATATAAAATAAAACAGACATGTAATTGTTCAAATATGAGCATTCAAGATTTTAACATTAAGCCCCGCCTAGTCATTAATATGCATATCACTACTAAAAACAATTCGGCACATCTACAAAACATGGGCTATCTGTGTACCAAATATGACATGCATGCAGGTTACTGTTCTTGAGATAAGTGTTAACAAACTCTTTTCAGCAAAATCATATTAAACCCCGCCCACTATGCATATTGATAAATTTTAACAATTTTATACCATAAAAATGTACACACTAGCTAAGATCATAAATATATCAAATACAAACAAAACAGACATGTGATTTTAAAATATGCTCATTTAAAGGTTTTTACATGAAGCCCCACCTACTCATTACTATGCATGACATCACCACCAAAACCAATAGGGCACATCTACAGACCATGGGCTAGTTTGTACCAAATGTGATATTAATCTACTGTACTGTTCTTGAGATAACATGTTTACAAGCGCTTTTCAGGAAAATCATATTAAGCCCTGCCCCCTCTGCATATTATTGGAATTCAAAGTTTTTATACTATGAACATGTACACACTAGCTAACATCAAAACTGTACCAAATATGAAACAAAACAGATATGCAGTTGTTAAATTATGAGCATTTCAAGATTTGTACATTAAGCCCCATCTCTCATTAATATGCATGACATCACCACCAAAAACAATAGGGCACATCTACGGACCGTGGGCTATCTGTGTACGACATACGATATGAATCCACTGTACCGTTCTTGGGATATCGTATCTACGAGCTCAGCATCACACACCACACACGCCATCATGACTGCATAGGTTCCTGATGCTATCGCATCGGAAACAAAAATGGTGGAAGAAAGTGTTATAAATATTCGGTTAAGGAGGTACTAAATTTTACACTTCTGTACGATTTGTGCAAAAACGACCGACATAAGTTCATTTTGGAGCAGGTTCAGCGAAGAGCCACTAGACTTATTCCAGAATTAAGAAATCTTTCTTATGAATCTAGGTTGCAAATTCTTGGTTTGACCACGCTTGAGTTAAGAAGAGTACGTGGCGATATGATATAGGTTTAAGTTTCTATCTGGTAGAGATGCTTTGACTTCCTGTTAATTGTTGCATGTTTCGGCTAATCCTCATGTAACACGTGGTAACAGTTTGAAGTTGACCAAAGAGTTCTCATGGATATATATTCGGCGTTTTAGCTCTTGGCGAAGAGTTGTTAATGAGTGGAATGGTTTGCCTGAGTGGGTAGTAGCTCCAATTTTGTTCACAATTTCAAGGTCAACATTGATAAGTTCTTTACTAAGTCTGGGCATCTTTGATTTTTTATTGTTGTGGTGGTGGTGTTAGTTTGGGCTTTTTATGGGGTGACTATCCCTTCTTAGCCCGTTATCTTGTTATGTTATGTTATAAGATTAGACACGACATATCGCAGTTTAGGGTTCAAGCATATCCGAAGTGAATTACAACAAAATGAAACTGGTGGAAGACAGTATTCTAAATCTTCTGTTGGAGGTACTAAATTTACAGTTCTTTAAGATTTGTGTCAAAACTACTGAAATAAGACTAGACATGACATACCAGTTTAGGATTCAAACATATCAGAAATGGATCATAACAAAATGAAAATGGTAGAAGACAGTATTCTAAATCTTCTGTTGAAGGTACTAAATTGTACAGTTCTGTAAGATTTGTGTAAAAATGACTGAAATAAGACTAGACGTGACATCAGAGCCTCACAATCCACAAAATCCTTTGTATCTTAAATTTAATTTAATTTTATTTTCTGAGACTTTGCTACTTAAAATCATTAGAGAGTAGGAAAACAAAGTCTAGTAGAGAAATTTTTTCTGAAAAAACTAGTTAAAAGCTTGAATAAAACTTTTAATAAAATGCATTTGTAATAAAAGTGAGTGTCACATCACTTTTACAGTCGACTTTCTGCACCAGTCATTTCAAGAAAATTTGTAACCCCCCCAACCCCCATTGTACAAGGTACAAATAAAGTGCCCTTGATAACAAATTTACACCAATGAAATATATTTTTGATTCAGCGAGGGTCTTTGTTGATCACCTCTTTGTCATTTATAAGTTGTCCCATTATGGAACTAGAATTTTAACACTTTGTAGAGTGCATACTCCTGCCCAGTTTAATCCCCATCCCCAATATAAATTACCTCAGAAATCCTAGGGCCACCAAGTTCTATCCCCATGGAATATCTTTTTCATTTCTACTCTGCATTGCATTCTCAACACTTCAGGATTGTCTGCCTGCTGACTGATTTCTTTTATAGTTGTATCATTGTCTTCAGCTTTATTCAGGCTAAGCATCCATTGTTTGAATTTCCTTCAGGCAAGATTCACATTCCATCATTTTCCTTTCATGCAAGAAGCCAATTGTTTTGATTTTCTATCATACCAGAAACCACTTGACTTAATATTCTTAGAGTATAGATAGATAATTGATGTTTGGATTTCCTTTCAAAGCATGAATTTATTGTTCAGCACATTCCATTGAAAAGTTGCAACTCAAGTCTTGACAAATCAAACCTTTAACCAGACATCGCAAACGATACAAATTCCCTCGCCACTAATAACATGCTTTCCACCCTATGTCACAACTGCCATCCCACCCTCTGTTCTGTATGTCCCATCCAATATCCCTCCCTACAGTAAATCATACATGAAATCCAGATACCATTCCACAACATGACCAGTAGGACATCACACTTGCAATCTAGATGACATCCCACCATATGCCTTGCCACCCTGTCCCGTACACCATGCCACCTGTCCCAAATGTCATCCCTCCCTGTCCCATATACCATGCCACCTTGTCCCACATCCCATCCCTCCCTGTACCATGTGCCATCCTACTCTATTCCACATGCCATCCCATCTTGTAATACATGCCAATCCATCCTATTCCACATGCTATCCCTCCCTGTCCCATATACCATGCCACCTTGTCCCACATCCCATCCCTCCCTGTACCATGTGCCATCCTACTCTATTCCACATGCCATGCCATCCCATCTTGTAATACATGCCATTCCATCCTATTCCACATGCTATCCCACCCTGTCCCATATGCCATCCTACCTAAAATCCAGACATGCAATCCTGTCTCACATGTCATTACACTCTGTCCCCCATGCCATCCCAGCCTGTCATAAATACCATGACACTACCTTGTTTCACATGCCACTCCACCCTTTGTTGTTTTTGTTTCATTTTTTGTTGCTATTTATTCACAAGACACTTTCTTATAAATTCAATTCAATCGTCAGCTCTATTATTCAACTTTTTTTTTCATCCCAGAAAAAAATCCTTTAATTGCTGTTATTCAAGTGTTTTTTTGCTATTCATTCGCAAGACACTTTCTTATAAATTCCATTCAGTCGTCAGCTTTATTATTCAACTTTTTTTCATCCCAAAAAAATTCTTTAATTGCTGCTACTTAAGTCTGGAATGCATTTGTTCTCCTTTATAAAAAAAAAATTTCATAAAAATAGTTGGAATTCCTTTCCTAGGGCACCAATGTTTTGTTCCCTAGTAGCTGAACAATGCATGAGGCCAGACGGACAATAAATGTAAACAGCTGGATGAACAGCAAAATTGCTATATCTTCTCTTCACCAACTTCGTTGGCAAAGAGATAACAATCCACCTTCCATTTATGCCCTTCCCCTGGTCCAATATGCCACAAATTTGAATCAGTTCTTCCTTAATTGATAACACAAGCATACACCAAATTTCATCAACATCCAATCATGAAACATTTTGATGACAAACAGAAACAAACAAACAAACACAGAAAAACTTTTCCATGTTTATCTTGGTTTTGTAGGCTACTTGTATCATAGAACGCAATTAACTTATTTTGATAATAAATCTTCTACATTCCATGTACATTTTATAATTTATGTAAATGATATACAGTAAGTCAGTTATTTTTCCACTTTTCATAGCTGATACTAATATACTTTGTCTGGTGACATACTTTATAATCTACAAACATCCTTTTGATCATTTACACAACTGGTTTACCTCCAAGAGCAAGAACTCCTTTATCAAAGATTTAAAATTCAAGATGAAGTTTAATTTTCATGTCAAAAAACATATAGCAAATGTCAGCAATTTTTATTATGAAAAGCTAAAGAGGTATTTTCCTGATTTTTTCCAACTTCAAAATCTTTCATTTTGGTTTTATTGTTCATGATCCTGAATGTATTTGCATTGTCTTTTTTGTGGGACACCTGTGTTGTATATTAAAGGACTAGTTCAGGGGTCAAGCATGTCCATCTTGTATGAAAGAGGACTTCAAAAGAAATAAAATGGTGAAAAAAACATTCAAAAATCTTATTCCATTAAGGAGATATTAAAAGATTAGTTCAGTGGTCAAGCATGTCCATCTTATATGAAAGAGGACTTCAAAAGAAATAAAATGGTGAAGAAAGCATTCAAAAATCTTATTCCGTCAAGGAGATATTTAAGTTTAAAGTTTGGTATCCTTTCTGTAGAAATGACAGAAATCTGAATTAATCCTTTATGTACTCTGTGTTTTTAGATTAAATTATGTTTAGAGTTAAACTTTTTTATTCCGGCTATTCTACTGTTTGCATTCTTCTTTGTATGTTTGACAAAGGCTTAACGGCACCACGACAGCAAGGATTAAATTGTGCCTGAGAGGTTATACCATTCCAGAGGTAGGAAGAAAAGAAAATAGGAGGAGTCTGAGAGAAGTACAGGGAGTAAAAGCCAGGAAGCTGGGATCGAGAGAGGAAATGCAGGGGGTGCAAAAAAGGCAAAAGTAGGTAGAGGGGTGGGAGAGGAGGGCTAAATATGGTTGTAGAGGAAGGCACGATGAAGGAAGGAGATAATTTTATCCAGAATGTTTTCTGGAAGAGCTCGACTATGGAGTTATGAGGGGTGAGAAAAGCTTATAGATGGTGAAGATTATTTTTCCTCTCTCTTTGCTCATATGTGAAAGGTTTTAGGTTAAACTCCTATCGCAAGAGCTGCATTGTGCCCTAAAGCGAAACAATTTTATTTTATTTGCTCCAGTCCACTCACTTATATGAGTACCAGCACTGCTGAGGAGTTAACCTGCGATTAACTGGTGTCCCACCTAGGGGATGTCATGTGCAGTTATACACTTACTCCATTGAAACTAGAGATAAACCTTCATGGCCCGTGTAAAGGTTTGACCTTTAAACTTTAAGCCTACTTTTTAAAATTCTTGAAAAAAACTCACTTGATCGACTGTATGTTCCAGCTGCATAGCTGGTCTGCTCAGGACTCATCGCAAAACAGGAGATGATTCCACTCTGCCCTCCATCTTTATCTGCGGAAGGAGAGGAACACATAATTCACATCTGCCATTGAAACTCTTTTACAGGTCTATACACATGTAGCAATTTCCACCTTGGTTGATTTTTGAGTTATGGTTTATCAAAATTTGATCAGATTTTAATTCAAGCAAAATTTGTGTGATGTATCGTCCCTCTTTTTGCGTAGTGATGGATGTCATTTGTGTAGTGACAAATGTCAAAGTTTAAATTATTAATTCTGCATACTGACGGATGTTCGAAAAATTTCTAAGCTTGATGAAGTAAAAGATAATAAACTTATTATTAGAGCTGTGAACGTTTAGGGATTTTAGTAAACGTGTACACCCAAAAAAAAGCGAGCGTGTATTGTGTACACACGTTTAGTACCGTAATTTTCGGAAATACACCAAAATTGCTCCAAAACTACGAGGCTAAGTAAAATAAAGTTGCCCAAATAGAGGCCGAGTTTTGCTTTCCAAATCGTAAAAAGTTTACTTCTACACAGTATAAATCATGAAAATATGCATGGAAATTCAGTTTAGAAAGAACAAATAACTTCCTTTCAATGTCATTTAAACTCAACATCACGTAACTTTTTTTTCCCTACTCGCTACGGCTTTCAAAGTTCCACTGTGAAAATCTTGCATCCTACTAGGCACCTATGATACCTCAACGTAAATATTTCAAAACTACGCCACCACCCCGGCCGGAAGTTCTGAAATATCAGCCCTCTCGAAAAATGGCCGCCATCTTTGCGGCGCATGCAGAATTTCAGCTCTGTTAAAACCTTTTTCTGTTTCGTTTTATTTTGCAATATTTTTTCTTTCTTGCAAAATTTATTTGACTCATCAAGTAATATTTACATGTAAATGTACTGATTGTCACGATTCAATTATTTTGACTAGTGTGTTTTTTGGTCGAAACAGCTTGTTAAACAGGCCTTGATTGCGTGGGATTAAAAGCCTTATTGATTATGGCCTAACGTTAGGCCTATTGTTAGTTTTATTGTTTAATGCGGCACATTTGCGGTGCATTTTACAAGTTAGCCTACTCGGATTTCGACGAAATCAAAGTGCATAATATCCCCATTCATTGGTGATTACTGCGCATTTGTGATTTGCATTTTTAAAGAGAATTATGCTAATCGGGTTTACAGTTTGTAAAAAGTCATTGATTGAAATTTTGTCAGCTGAATGTGTGTGTGATTTGAATCATGAATGATCATATTGATTTTCAACGGCAAGACTGACTATAAAATACGCTTACTCGCAATGAAGTATTTAGTAAACTTTTACAAGGATTTGCGAGCGTGTAGCGTGTACACGCTAAACAGTCACAGCTCTACTTATTATATAGCTTTATATATCATTGGAAAGAGAAAATGCTAATCTCTTGACAATTGTACTAAGAATAAAGATATTTTATGCAAATCTTTTTCATGAAGCTTCAAACACATTCGTCAGTATGCGGAAATAAAAATTCAGTATTTCGTGCCAATTTTCGTTTCACCTAAATAAGGCACTTGTCAGTATGCGGAAAAAGGGACAGTATGACTGTGTGGACCGTTCAAAATCTGTATGTAATTATCTAAATTTCTTTCCTAAATCTGTCACTAAAAATCATGGGTAATCTATTCTTGCTAGAATTTGATTGGGGGCATGGAAAAGATTAAAAACAAATTTGGTCAGAATTTGCTGCACCAAAAGAATTCAAACAGACATTTAAAAAAATCGAAGGATTTACAAAAGAAAATACCAAGGTCACCACCCTGTGATACCTTACAAAATTTGCATAAAATATGCAAATTGATGGCAATATATAACCAATTTTGATGAAATAGTCAATTTTACTACTATGATGGTTTATGATAGATTTAAGTAATATATCTAATGCTGCCTCTACATATTCAGAGATATATACCTTTAAATTACAAGGAATAATATCATTTGCTAGGATTCAACATCACTTTTGATTGCATATGACCTACAATCTTCAATCATAAAAGATTTACTTTTGGTGTATCTGGTGGTGCAATCTCTGCCTGGACGAGCGATATCAAACACCTTGATCATCTTGTTGAATCCGCAGTAAAGCTTTGCTCCGGTCAGTGAAAACGCAACCGAGTGAGGTGTGACCCTTTCATCCTGAAAATAAAAAGAAGGAACATGTTTGAATTTGGTATCATTTGTGTAGAAATGACTGAAATTAGACTAGTTGTGATGTCATAGCCTCATATTCTATCATATATTGTCCTGCAATTTTGTGGCTTAAAAACCATTGGATATGTCAGGAAACTAGTAAAACAGAATCTAGTAAGGTTAATTATAATTTACCACCTTAAGAAAGTTTGAGGAAAAATAATTCAAATAGTAAATAACTTAAATAAATTTTCTTTAAAAATCATTAACAATTATTAAGAATGAGGATAAGGGCGCCATAGTAGACTTACTACACCTGTCATTTCTATATATATATATATATAAGACAAAAGCTTTAAACTTGAATATCCCTTTAACAAAATAAGGTATTGAAGTAGTTTCTTCACCATTTTGTTTCTTTTGCAGTCTTCTTTCATATAAGAATAACTTGCTTGACCTCTAAACTAATCCTTTAAAGATTTTGAGCTACCTTTTCTTTCATACATTACCACTTTTTCTTTCATCAAAAATCATTTAAACTTTGATTAGCCAAAACTCGGTAAACACGGGTGCTTCTTACGTAAATCTAATTACTATTTAATTCAGAATTTAAAGTTCCTTCTGGTTTGGTTTTGTTTGTTGACGTTTAACGGCACCGCGACAGTCAGAGTCAAATGTGCCAAAAGGGTTTTGATGTTTAACGGCACCGCGACAGTCAGAGTCAAATGTGCCAAGAGGGTGTTAATAAATAATGGTGTAAGAGTTAGGATAGTGAGGAGATGGAAGGTTTGTAAGGGAGATAAAGGGAAAAGGCTGAATGTGGGAGAACAATTTATGTGAAAAAAAAGGGGTGTGTTAGGTTAGGTAAAGAAAGGGAGAAGGGGAGGAGATTATATGTGGTGAAAGAGGTTGTTGTTGCGGAGGAAGTTAATGATGTTTGAGGAAGAATTGTTTTCGAATAGGTCCAAGATTGAGGAGAGTGAGATGAGAAGAGAACTGGAGTTCTGGTATAAGTTCTTTCTGGGAAATATAAAATGCTCTGCCTGTCCATGTGCCTTTACCAGTCCCTAGGACGGAGAGGGGCAAAGTAGGCATCTAGAAAATTGTGGCAGGATTTAATTGTTTGATAATATATATTTCCAATTTGTTAAAACTCACCAAATGATCGTGTGCTTTGTATGTGCATCTGAGAGCACCATCGAAGGCATCCCACATGTGAACTGGGTGATCACGACACACGCTGACAAAACTAACAAGAAAAAGTGAAAAGGTGTAGCGCTTGAAGGATTAGTTCAGTGGTCAAAGAAGATCATCCAATATGAAAGTGGATTTAAAAGATGCAAAATGGTGATGAAATCATTTCATGAAAATTTCAGTATGAGGAGAGCTTATAGTTCTGTGTTATTTGTGTGGAAACAACTGAAATCATAAATGGTATGACATCACATCCTCACTCCTCAAAAGTGGAATTGATATATGTTATCATTATGCCACCATTGATGATGGAACCCATAAAGAATCCTGACCCTGATCCATGCCAGAGGCCCACCCTTAATCAATCCCAGAGGCCCAACCTTAATCAAATATGCCATCCCACACTCTCTCCTTTATACTTCTTACCCACCCTCCTTTATGTCATCCTACTCTCCTTCCTATATGTCATCCTACCCTCCCTTCTTTATCTTGCTTTACCCTTAACCTTTATGTAATCCCACCCTCCTTCCTTTATGCCATCCCACCCTCCCTCCTTTATGCCATCCCAACCTCCTTCCTCTATGCCACCCCACCCTCGACCTTTATGTCATCCTACCCTCCCTCCTTTATATCATCCCACCATCCCTTATTTATGCATCCCCACCTTCATGTCTTTATGTCATCCCACCCCTCCTTTATGTCATCCCACCCCTCCTTTATGTCAACCCGCACTCCCTCTTTTATGTCTTCCCCTCCCCCAAAAAAAAATTACCAGCAAGTTTCTGGTCTACTGGATGTCATCTCTGGATACCAACAAAAGTCATATATGAGCTCCCCCTCATCCATCTTCAAGACAGCTGTCAGCTCATCAGGCATCTCATGGAAGGTGTCGGTATTGTAGAATTGCGTAGGGAGGTTGAACAGACGTAACTTCCCATCATCACTGTTTGTGAGGATGCAGGTGCCATCTGGAGACCTGGAAAGGGTTACCAGAAAACCAAAATGTTTAGTGCTTCCGATCATTCTTTCATTGTTGAATGATGATCAAATTTTATACTAACTGGCATTGCATATCACGAATATGCTAAATAACATATATTCATAAGCCATGCCCACCATGTACATGATATTTCAATAAAATGGAACCTGTTGACACTTTTTCAATTTTTTTTAAATATATTAAGCCCCCACCCTACATTAAGCAATATGCATGACATTAGCACCAAAAACAATAGGGTACACAAGCAGACAATGGGTTATCTGTGTACCACATACATGCAGGGGCAGCCCTTCAATAATTTTAGGTGAACATGTGTTATCACATTACACAACCTACAAGTAATTAGCCCATGACGACGACAATGACGACGCAACGACAACAACAAGAATAATAATAATAATAATTAAAATCTGTTTAAAAAAAAAATAATAATAATAAAGAAAATAAAAAAATCTCCAAACCAAATAATCTGCAATTCGGGAGAAACTCCGGAAGTCTTACATCCCTGTTGCAACATTTGAACAAAACGGTTGCAGAACGTCTATGCTCAGAGATGTTTGACAGGTTCCATGAAATATGAAGACTGTCACTGGCAACAACAGCCACAAGGTATAACCGAAATAAAGAATAATCTCACCGTCAATGGTAGAGGTAATGATATGCAAATGACAATTACAATAATAAGAGAGTTAAAGGAATACTCCATGAATTCTCATTTTTACATACATGATATAGAAGACTATGAAAGAAACAATTTGGTGTAAAAATGATGTGGATATCTTTTTCCATATAGGAATAAATTGCATTTCAAAGATTGAAAATTAGTTGCCTCTGCCTAGATTACTAGAAGCTTGCATGTTTTGTTTATTCATTGAGATGGGGTACAACATATACACTTCATAAGGACTTGCTTTCCCAGCTCATGAAGCTTACACTCTGAGACAAAAAAAAAAAAATTGTTTTGTTTTGTAGAAATACATTAAATTGTCTTGGATCTGCCTTTATGACATCACATTTTACACTGTAAGGTCACTTTTTTAACACACTCGTACAATCTTTGAAATGCAATATCTCCTAAATGGAAAAAGAATTCAACATGATTTTTACACCAAATTGTTTCTTTCATCGTCCTCTATCATATATATGAAAATGAAAATTCATGTGAATATTCCTTTAACAGTAACAATTTCATGGTAATTTGCTGTGTGATTATTGCACAAAAGATTTATGATATCATAGACGCATGAAGATTTTAAAATGAATGAAACCGGTAAAACATGGCACGTTCATGTAGTCCACTCAATGAATCAAAATAAATCCGTACCATTTACAACCTTTCAGGAAGTTGTTTTTCGAACCCGAGACAAACTCCTTCCTGGCACATGCAAGCTGGAACGGTTGCTTTGATGAAATGACCATTGGACATCTTGATCTAAAAATGGTTTAAGTAAGAAAAAAACATAGGCAATCAGTTTAATTTATCATAAAAATTTCGTACTGGCAAGAAAGAAAATACAAGTAAATTCAAATCTCAATCATTTTTGATGATGTACACTATTTTGGGGTTGTACAACCTCATTAAACAGCAACCAAAGTTTCCAGCACTCAGATGCAGCGGCAGTGCCAGAATATAGTGGCTGGGAGTAACATATGGTTAGCAGGGCAATCCAGACAAATGTCTCTCATTTTAATGATGGGGAGGGGGGGTAGGGTGGTAATAAGAACTACCATACAGGTAAATACTCTCCCCTTGTCCAACTACTGCTAAAATACTATAAGGGATGTCCTTCTGTTGGAAGGGATTTTGTTAAATGGAATAAATAGATAAATAACCTCAATGTCATGAATAATAACCTCAATGTCATGAATAATAACCTCAATGTCATATATAGTAACCTCACTGTCATACATACAGTAGTAACCTCATGCCATACATAATTACCTCAATGTCATACATAATAACCTCAATGTCATACATAATAACCTCAATGTCATACATATTAACCTCAATGCCATACATACATAATAACCTCAATGTCATACATACATAATAACCTCAATGCCATACATACATAATAACCTCAATGTCATACATACATAATAACCTCAATGCCATACATAATAACCTCAATGTCATACATAATAAGTTCTATGTCACACGTAATAACCTCAATGTCATACATACATAATAACCTCAATGCCATACATACATAATAACCTCAATGTCATACATAATAACCTCAATGTCATACATATTAACCTCAATGTCATACATACATAATAACCTCAATGCCATACATACATAATTACCTCAATGTCATACATAATAACCTCAATGTCATACATATTAACCTCAATGTCATACATACATAATAACCTCAATGTCATACATACATAATAACCTCAATGCCATACATAATAACCTCAATGCCATACATAATAACCTCAATGCCACATAATAACCTTAATGTCATACATATTAACATCAATGTCATACATACATAATAACCTCAATGTCATACATACATAATAATCTCAATGTCATACATAATAACCTCAATGTCATACATAATAACCTCAATGTCATACATACATCATAACCTCAATGGCATACATACATAATAACCTCAATGTCATACATACATTATAGGTCAATGTCATACATACATAATAACCTCAATGTCATGAATCATACAAATTACACAAAGCAAGACAAAAACCTGAAATCTCATATCATTCATTAATAGTTATAAGCATGTTTCAAATCAACATCATAATGCTGATGTTTATTTTTGTGACTTAACTACTGTACATGTTTAATGTTTATTTCTCATATACATCATATGGGGAACCATCTTTGTAAAAGCTTGAAATATTATGGTCCCCATCACATTGAATATACCTACATATAATGTAAAATAATTAAAGAAGTGGAAATAACTGAAAAACTATTTATTGTCAACTTACGCTTCCTCTGGCTGTTGTGAAACATGAGTCCCTTCCTCTTCAACATCACCATCCTGCATAACTCTAGGTCTTTTCTCTGTTTGAACTACTACGTCACCTGTTCCTTCATCCATCTTTGCTGGAGTACCCCCTAATTCCTGATCCTCCCATTCTTCACTACACGGACCACCCGATTTCTCTGCACCTCCAAGATTACCCAGTTTTATTTGATTAGTGTTGCAATCTTCCAAACCACAAAGATGTCATCATACTTCCTCTTGCTTCCATTGTTTAACCCAGATTCTTGCCAACTCTGTGTACAATGTAGGCTTTCCTCTGATTGAGTGGCTGATCCTACCTGATGAACAATTTCTAATTCTGGTTCTTTGGACACTTTTGAAAGAGTAGATTCAACTGATTTTGCCAACTCTGTTGGTTGAACAGATTCATCTGGTTTTGCCGACTTTGTTGGTTGAGCAGATTCAATCGGTTTTGAGGACTCTTTTGGTTGAGCAGGTTCAAGTGGTTTTGTGGAATTGTCAAGTTGAGTTAATTCAAGTGGTTTTGTAGGCACTTCTGTTTGAGTAATTTCAACTGGTTTTGTGGACTCTTTTGGTTGAGCAGATTCATTTGGTTTTGTAGACACTTCTGTTTGAGTAATTTCAACTTGTTTTGTAGACTCTTTTGGTTGAGTAAATTCAACTGGTTTTGTAGGCACTTCTGTTTGATTAATTTCAACTTGTTTTGTGGACTCTTTGCTTGAGCAGTTTCAACTGGTTTTGTAGATTTTTCAAGCTGAGCAAATTCAACTGGTTTTGTAGATCCTTCTAGTTGAACAGACAGTACTTGCTGTAAATTCACTTGTTCCTTAGAATCAGTCTTAGGTTCCTCATTTGAACCTGGAAGAGTACTTGAGGAGTCAATTTTAGAATCTGCCAATTTTAAATTCTGACTTGGATCAGCCACTACCTCTTGGCATCCTAATTCTTTTGTCTTCGTTTCCAAAAAGTTTTCAAATTCTTTGAATAAGTTGTCTACTCTCATCACTTCTTGTAACTTTGCTAGCCTTTCTGCCATAAGCATTATTGTGCTAGAAGGCACATGGGAACTGCTTGAAGGCTCAGTTCCATGAGACTCCTGCGCCATATTTGGGCTATCTATGCTTTGATGTTTTTCCTCACTTTCTTTACATGAGGAGGGTTCACTTTCAGATGCAGAAATATTTTCCATTTTGGTATTAAATTATAATAAAGGGAAGTGTAATTTGAGAGGATGTTTATTTTAAATATAATTTCTTAATATTTGAAACATCTGCTCTCAGATACTGTCAATTTTTAAAATGCTATTTTATTTGCTAAGATGTAAACAATGCCACATCATGCAACTGATAGAGTATATTTAAAGCACCGCATATCTAAAGCACATCTCTCAACTGAAACATACCCACAATGATCAGTACATGGATGTGGCTTCTGATACTTTATGTCTGGAAAACTACACTAACTTGAAAGCAGTGTCAAGGTGGGCAAATGTGTAACACCTAGCATCTGTGATCTGCAAAAATGAAAAAGAAACAATTATCTTCATATAAGGCTCTCTAGGGACATTAAACATTGGCGTATCAGGTGGGTTATGGGAGGGGTGAATAAAATCACCCAAAATAGTATTTTTTAGGCATTACCTAACTTTGTTTTTAATCGAGTAAAAAGCAAAGAAAAACTTTCTTTAAAATCATCAACAATTTGACCCATTTTATAGCCTTTTTTTATTTTTAGGTGTTAAAATTTTATGCCAAGTTGTGATGCAAATGATTATCAGAGCAGAAAACTGATGGAAATATAGAAAAACTCGGTACTCCCAAAGTACAAGATCAGAAACACAACGTGAAGATATAAATTTATGATACCATTAGCTTGCATTTTGTAGTTTTTAAAATACAATACTGTATTTGACATAAGGAAAATATCATTGTTCCACTTTTTTCTGCCTAATTTTCTGAGTGGGTGAGGTTCAAAGCCCAATACGAGCCTTGAATTAACAATCACAATCTCCTGCTGGTTTGCAGACGATAGCGGATTATGCCGGTTGAATCAGCCTGGTGATCCCAATAACAGATCCCTGTGAAACACAGCCAGTAAATCTGTTATGAAAGTTGAAACAGATCCCAAGCTTCTCGTATAGCTTTCAATTAAGCTTACTTTCAATTCAACACTCTAAGCATACCGAAAAAAAACATGTACAGTAAAAGGTATTAATTATTTATGGATTTAGGAATATTTTCTTGTAAAAGAAAATGTTGGGTGGGAGCTTTTTAGAGCATGGGCCCTTATATAATTACAGTAATAAGCAACAAGGATTGGTTAAATGAAGTAAGTTAAATGGGTTCCCATAACTTGTATTAGAAACATTCCACCCAGGCCACCCTTCTCCAGAGTTGGAATTAATTATACAATTTCCCACAGTCTGAATGAAGATGTCAAAAACCTTCCCATAAAAAATCATGACAGAAATAGTATTAATGTAGTAAATACACCTGTGTATGCTTCCCTCCTTCATAATTTAATGTACTATTCATGGCACAATTACATCAGGACATTTTTAGAACACATATCTACCATATCTATTCAAAGGAGAGCAGCCAGGTTCTGTATGGCAGACTACTCTTATAAATCTAGTGTAAAAAACATGCTTTATAAATTAGATTGACGATACAACACCCGGCTACATATGCTATATAAAATCAATAACAATCTTGTCGCCATCAATAAAGATGAACTTATCCCCACCGTTAGAACTAATTCAAGAAATAATCATGACCTTAATTTCCAGGTTCCCTATGCTAAAAAGAATGTATATAAACACTCTTTCTTCCCTCACACACTAAAGGATTGGAATGCTTTACCGTCAGACATTGTTCATGCACTAAGTCTCAACTGTTTCAAAGCTAAACTTACTAACACCTGTATTGCTAACTAGTTTTTTTTATATTATTTTTTACTCATACTATTTACGCTCAGTTGGCGTTCATGTCCTCTTGAAGGATTTTTGCCGACTTAACCGATTCAGATTCAGATTCATTTCATGTTGCATACTCAACAAATCTAAGAGGGAAAAAATTATGAAGGAAGAAAATCTGTTTTTTCCGCCAGAACCGTTTAATTTTTCCAGCTCTAAACTTTTCACTCTCACCTATTAAACATTTAGCAGATGAAATGGTTATATATTCAAAATAAACCATAATTTGTCATGTGAACTTGAGCCTGTGAGCCTGACTGGAATCAAATTTTTTTATATGGCCAAGAAAACGCCAGCATATTTTAAATAATCCAAGATTCTCCCTAATTGTTCCAGACGTTTGGAGAGGTTTATCTCAATACACTGTGGTTACATGCAGTCATCAATATATGAATGTACGAAAATAATCCAATCACCAGTCATGGAATGGTAAAAAAAAAAAAAAGACATACAAATTTGTCCATTAGTAAACGTAACGTTTTTTCACTGATGTCATTGGTTCAAATATGTCACATACTGAAATACATCAGTTCGATGCATTCCTTTCAAAAATATGCTGTACAACAAAAAACTTGTCAAAAATATGCCAATTTTACACTGGGAGTACAGTTTTCAAGAAATGCATACAGCCAAGGTCTTGCCACTGCACTTGGTTAGAAAACTATCCGATTCCAGACTGGCCTGTGACTGTGTGAGCAATGGAAAGCCTGATGTTGCAGGATTTTGAAAGCAAACAAGCATTTCTGTCATTAATCCCTACTCCATAGTATTCTGATCTAAAAAGTGCTTAAAAAATTGCTCAAAAATCATTTTTTATTAAGAGAGAAAATATTAACAATAATATCTAAATCCTGACTAAATGATTGAATCTTTCCTAAATCCTGGCCTAAATCCAATTAGTCGATGACATTCTGACCGTAGTATTGCTATGCACAGTAGGCCTACTGCAAGTAGGTCTAGTCATGTGTATTATGGTTGGCCATGCAGGTCATAACATCTCTTATATTACGCCTAAGAAAAATCAATGCTTACGTCGTATTAATATCATTACATACGTCTAAAATGGATCGCTGAGTGGCTGCTAACTTTATTAGGCGTAAGAATAGACATAATTTTACGCGTGAAAACTAATTTTCTATTCTTATGTCTAAAGGAAACAGCTAATCGGCGACCCATTTTAGATGTATGCAATAAAATTGTTATGATGTAACTGATTGTTACAATGAGACGTAAACTACATTTGAAAATTACTGTAGTTTTTACGAGTCAAATTATGTCTAACGTTAATGTTATTCTTTTTGCCTAAAGGAAACAGCCAATTGTTACGACGGTGGAATTGATTGTTACGACGTAAGAATTTTAGGCGTAGCATTGGGAGACGTTATGACTCGCATGGTCAACCATACACGTGAGGTATTTACGCACTAAAATCTATGCCTACAGCATTCAACGTGTAGCAAATCAGTTCCGCGAACAATTTACAATTAACACGAGAGTTTATAACTATTTACAAACCTCATTAATAGTGAAAAGGTGTAACCCATGTCATCAGAATATTTTCCCTCAATAGTGTTTGTTACAGATAAACGTCTATTCTTAAATTTCAAGTAAAACTGCAAAAGAGCATCCCGTCTTCAGACCGATGAACGATAACGGCGCCGAACAATAACCTCACATTAGAAAGATAGCATACAATTATTATAAATAGACATGCCTGGTAACATGCAAGATGTACATCCTCGAGGCTTCCATTTAGTGGCGGTGATTTCTTGTCCACATTGGGTGGGGGAGGAAAGGGAGAGACGTACCCAGTAAAGTGAGTGAAACATAGACCTCCCTGCAAAAAAGAAATGTTTTAATTTAGTACACTTTTATATATATATATATATTTTAAGGCATCTTTTGAAAAGTAAAACATATTTATATATATATATATATATATATATATATATATATATATATATATATATATATATATATATATATATATATATATATATATATATATATATATATATATATATATATATATATATATATATATATATATATATATATATATATATATATATATATATATATATATATATATATATATATATATATATATATATATATATATATATATATATATATATATATATATATATATATATATATATATATATATATATATATATATATATATATATATATATATATATATATATATATATATATATAAAACTTATTCCAAATTTTCTGAAAAAGTGGGGGTCCAGACTCCACCATGGCTACACCGCTGAGGAGTGTCCATCCTACGACGTGTGGTACAGGGGGTGGTAACCAAAGTGCAAAGCCACCGGAAGCTCTGAAGATCATTACTAGCATTCTGATACCTTCTCTGCTTTAGTAGCTGCAAGGGCAAATAGGATGCTTGGATTGATTAGAAGAAATTTTTGTTTTCTTGGTAGGGGAGGGGGTGGGGACTTTAACTGCAGTAAAAAATGTGAGGGGCGGAAGTATCTTCTGCCCCCTTTCCATTTTTTAGGGAAAAACCCTTATTGGGCTTATTTGTACCCTCTGTGGTGAGGAGGGGTTGGGGTTTGTAGTAAATAAACTTTCAGCTCCCCCCCACCACCAAGAAAATGTGTTCCTATTCTGTTGAGTCAGACCTCATTTTCTTGAGTATGCTATTCAGGCTTGGATTTTCTTTTAAGAGAAGGATAAGTTCATTTTGGAGCAGGTTTAGCGAAGGACTACTAAACTATTCCCAAAGTAAGGAATCTCTCTTATGAATCTAGGTTGCGAATTATTGGTTTGGCCTCGCTTGAATACGAGTACATGGCGATATGATTCGGGATTTAAATTCCTATCTGGTAGTACTGCTTTGACTTCCTGTTATTTCTTGCCATAAGCTATGAACAGGGGGTACAGGGGGAATGTTCCCCCAATGCTGCAGTGACCTACATCATGCCCCCAACTAAGTCCATATTTTACAATTGAACTAGTGATTGTAGCATACCTTTGTGTCTCCAGCCCCCAATGAAGAATATGTTCCTACGCCTATGTTTTTCGCATATTTCAGGTAATCCTTATGTGACATGTAGCAACAGTTTGAAGTTGACCAAGGAGTTAACACGGAAAGATATTCGGCGTTTTAGCTTTTCGCAATCTTATTAATGAGTGGAATGGTTTGCGTGAGTTAACGGTTAGCTCCGATTCTGTTCATAAAGTCAACATTGTAAAGTTCTTTACTAAGTCTGGGCGTCTTTTATTTATTTTATTTTATTTTTTGTTGTTGTGGTGGTGTTAGTTTAGGCTTTTTATGGAGTGACTAATCCGTCATCTTGTTATGTTATGTTATGTTATTTCTGATTTGAATGATTGATCCCCTAAAATGGCTTCAAAATAATGATGGACACTTTTTAAAAGCTCTAACCTAAAATGGCTTCATATCATAACAATTGTTTAATGAAAATATCGAATAGAATACATTTACGAGCCTGCTTTTATTTCTTGCGTTCGAATCCCCGCGCAAGAGTTCATTGATATTTGCATCAGAACTATGAAATAGATCGAACTTCGATATTCTTCAAAATAGAATAATGAGTGTTTTAAAACATGCAAACAAATTCTGGACAACATATTCGTTTTTATTGCTTAAGACCCTAAACGTTCATAGCTGCATACTGATATGCTCTCTTACCCCATCTTCTATCCCATATATATATATATATTATATATATATATATATATATATATATATATATATATATATATATATATATATATATATATATATATATATATATATATATATATATATATATATATATATATATATATATATATATATATATATATATATATATATATATATATATATATATATATATATATATATATATATATATATATATATATATATATATATATATATATATATATATATATATATATATATATATATATATATATATATATATATATATATATATATATATATATATATATATATATATATATATATATATATATATATATATATATATATATATATAGTTCTTTACTAACTCTGGGCGTCTTTTTTTTTGTGGTGGTGGTGGTGGTGTTAGTTTGGGCTTTTTATACTTCTTAGCCCGTCATCTTGTTATATTATTGAGCGAAAAAACTTGGCATGAAGCAAGTCTGCAACTTCTGCAAATATAGTAAATTCAACTGTTCTACGACTGCAAGCGCCATTATCCTTTTCGCGGCTCACCAAGAGGAAGATTTAAACGATATTGCACCACGTTGGGTAAAATTACTGTTCTTAAATTTCTGGTCTTACCTCATTTAAATTATCCTTTGTTGACTCTACCGTCCCCAAGTGATGACTACTTGGCCAAGCTTAATTCCGCCTTCTTTAAATTTGTTTGGAATAATAAGCCCGATCGAGTAAGCCGGAACCAGATTATTCAGGAATATTCCTCTGGTGGTCTCAAGATGACTAATGTTCTCCACCATGCTACTGCTCTAAAAGCTTCGTATATAAAACGTATTCTTAAAGCTGATGGTAACATGAATTTGAATTATTTGCGTACTTATGGTTTTGATTATGACAAGTGGTTTAATTCAGGTGACGTAAATATCAAAACTTGTATTTCTGGAGTGTCAAATAATTTTTGGAGAGATGTCTTCAAACGTTTTTGCAATTCATGGCAAGTAATTAGTTATACAAATAATGACATAGAACTTGTTCTGGGTCAACCATTATGGCATAATACCAAAATTCAAATTGGTAATGTTCCAGTTTTCTACAGTCATTGGTTTAGTAAAGGTGTTACTATTGTGAACGATCTATTGAATGATGATGGCTCTTCTCTTTCATACGAAGATTTTATTCATACTTTTAATATTAATGCAAATTTTTTGGAGTACTACAGTGTCATCAGCTTTTTGAAACATGCTTGGGGTAATATTATTAAGGCAAACAAGAAACTTTGTTTACCGGTTGACAACCATTATCATGTTATGCTTTTAAAGGGTGATTTAGAATGTAAAGCAATTCATTGTACCCTTATTAAGGATGTTAGGTTTACTAATAAAGCTCGTACTAAGTGGGAGAATGTTCTTAACTCCACTTTTCTTGATGACAAGTGGAGACTTTTCTGTTCCATCCCTTTTGATTGCAGCAATGATACCAAGATTCGATGGTTTCAGTATAAAATCCTCAATTGTTTCTTTCCAACTAATGTTTTGCTAAATAAGATTGAGATAATTGATAATCCGCTTTGTTCATTTTGTTCAAGTAACACTGAATCAATTGTTCACTTATTTTATCATTGTAATTTTGTGCAACCCTTGTGGATTTATCTCAACAATGGTCGAATCAATATTTCACTGTTAGACCCAGAAACTATCTTGCTTGGTAAAAATCACGATAAACTGCTTAATTTAATTATTATTCTTGTAAAGTATTACATTTTCATAACTTAAAACCAATAAGAGATTTCCAACTATAGTTGCCATGAACTGTTACCTTAAGAACTATTTTAACGTACAGAAGTTCATTTATGAAAAGAATATGTCTGACTCTTGGAAAAAATACTGGCTACCTTGGTTTAACTTTTTACATTTATATAACTTTTGATGTTAATGTTTTGTGGTATTATGTAAACATTGTTTTGTGTATTCCTTACTTGTGTTTTGTATATACATTGTAACTCGAGGAGAAGAATTCAATAAATTAAAAAAAAAAAAAAAGGAGGAAGATTTCACACACATCAGAACTAAAAATTGTAAAGACTGGGAACGTCAATAGGAATGTAGGACAAGAAAACACAATTTGTTGTGCGTAGGCATAGCACATAACTAAATATATATTTTAATTCTATGGCCGTAGCACGTGGAAAGACTAAAACGAATGACAATGTACATTACACACAAACAGTCTGAAGAATCCGAATTCGTTTTGCAAAGCGAATGACAATTGAATTTTAATACAAAGGAAAACGAATGACAAAATAGGGTTAGGTTAAGGTTAGGTTAAGTTGTCACTTGTTTTGACCATCGCTGTCATTCAGTTTAGTAATTTGTTTTGTTATTTTGTATAGAAAACTTATTGTCATTCGCTCTGCACAAGCAAGTTGTCATTTCGTTTTAGTAATACCCGTAGCACGTGGTATGTAATAGTTGTATGCTGCTACTCACAACAAAGACGAGAAAATGGCAGCTTCCGTGCAAGATTCGAAGTCGAAATCAAGACTACTTTCTCTTGTAGAGGAAGCTGAAACTCTCACAAGGTATTCAATATTTAACTGAACACATTAGATAACATAAAAGATAGAAGTAGAACAATCGTTTTTCACAATTCCTCGATGACAGACTATCTGGCAGAAGCTACACTGTATTTAGTGTTTGATTTTAACTACCCAATTGTGCGAATTTGCCTATCATCCACGATCCAGTCTGCATTCCGTGCACTAAGACACGAAGATCTTCGGCGTGAAACCTACTTCTTTCTTTGGCGTACGGCGGCGGGAAAACTGTAGATGGCTGTTTCTTGGCGTAACGGCGTGACAAAATATCTACCTTTGCGTAAAAAAAAATATATAAAAACTTGTGGGATTTGCGGCGTTGGCAAACAGGACATACAACGAATTATTTACCTAAAATACTAATAAATCTTACAGAATGCACTAGGCCAATAAAACCAAATAACTTTGAAACAATCACACTTAAGACACTTTAAATCCTTCTAGATGAATGGTGCAATGGCAGCCATTATGAAAGAGGTGACGTAGAAAGGGCGCAGTGCTTAAATAATTTTTCTTTGCTATTAAATAGTTTTGTGTATTCCTGTATCGTTGACTTATATGAATTATTCATAGAATGCTGTCAAGAACTAATGCATATTCATTAGTTGCACTGTCAGCCAATCATGTTATTTTAAAAGTAAAAGCAAGTTTTTTTCACAGTGGATAGTATTGTAGAAGCAAAATACTAAACAAGACTTAAGCTTATTGTGGTAGCTTGCTGCATGGTCTCTTGATCGACTGTCTTGGCATATGAAAGCCAAGGCCTTGTACATTTGGTGTAGGTTTTACATGGAATGCACCCTGGCCCAGCATATAAATATTTTGACCAAATATCAGGAAAATTAATGAATTAGCCATCATTTTATAGGATTTCAACAACAACTAAGGTCTCAAATTGGACTAGGCCCTACGTATGTTTTATCATTTTAAAATATGTTGGATGTTGTCAATGCAGAGCTATTCACAATTATGCACTTGTCAGTTGTATGACTCACTCCGGCAACATCAGTCAAAGGCAAGTCATTGACAATATAAATAGTGACTCACATGTACGTCATTGTACCAAATTGCCAGTCACCAGAGTAACTCTGGGGTGGGTCAATTTACTTCAGACCCATTAATGTTGTACAAAGGTAAGTGATTTGGGGTAAGTCATTTCACAAAAAATGTCTGTCACCTATGTGACTGAGGGGTGAATCAATATACATGTTTTGTCCACCCACCTTGGTGCAATGACTCACCCTGTCCAGGGGTGTAGGGGTGAGTCACACAATTGACAAATTTGTGCATTATTAATAACATATCAAGAAGCCATGCAATTTCTTTCAGCAATTTAAAAATCAAGAGTCAAAATACAGTTTCTACTTGGTCAATTTTCACCAAGACAAAAATTGCAGCTTCGTCAGCTGTGGCAGAAAAATGATCAAAATGCATAAAATTCCCCAATTATAGGCCCCCTACTATTAAAAAGAATATATACCATTTTTTTCGTTTATTGTTTTCTTTAAAAATACTGGAGCAGTAAAATCTTTATGGTAATCTGCTATTAAACCACTTTTATTTGATGGTGGATCAGCAACTGGAAACTTACATTGTTGGACCTTATATGTTTATACATTGTGTTTACATATGGGTATTAAAGTCAAGGGGTAGTTAATGAAAGAACTTTCCTTAATTCATTTGGAGAAAGATGACATCAATTTTCAGAATTGTTTTTGTGAAAATTATTTGTAAATAGAAGGTTATCTACATATTGTTTATTTAAAACCAATATAATTTGTGACTTGTTTTAGTTCCAGTACATAGGAGAGGTCTGTGTAAATTTTGTATCGGAATCCACAATCTTTGTATAGGAACAGGGCGCTGCCATGCCTTGACAATAAGGCTACATTTATCTTAAAATTGTTTTGCCTAGAGATTTGTTGGAGACGACATTAACAGCAAGGCAGAAAATGACAGGTTCTACAGATGATCCACAGGCAAGTTATTGTTACTATTGTATAACATTACAATACTTTAATAAGTTTTTGTGTCTAGAGTTGGATAGTGTATTAGAAAGAGTTTAAACTTAATATGCACATTTTTATGCAAATCTGTGATGTAGTACAGGGTATCCTTAATATTTTCTTTTGTACATTATATACGGGTTTTTTTTTTAATTGCCATCCATAATTCTTTGAAGTGGTGCAGCAAAATCTGACCAAAATGTTTTGAATCTTTACCAAATTACCATACCCAATCAAATTCTAGCAGGAATAGACTTTTCCATCTTTTTCAATGACTGAGATTTAGGAAAGTAATTTGAAGAATTACATGAAGATTTCAAACTGTCTGCCCTGTAATACATCACAAAATTAGTATAGGCCCACAAATGATAAAATTCAAAATCTGTGAAATTTTGATCGTCAAAATTCAAAATAGGGTTATTTTCAAAATAAAAAAATGTGATCTCAGATTTTAATACTGTTTTATCCAACATAGAATTTGCTATATATCCATAAACAGGGGTGGAAGTTAAAGAATAAGGTTCGATGGGTCTGGGGCAGAATATAAACGTTCCACCATTAAAATCTTAGCCAAGAACCTAACTCCCAAGTATCTTAAGACAACAAAATGTTTAATACTCAGCATTATACAACCTATAAGAAGTACTGTATTGTCAACCCTTCCACACCTGAAAGTGTGTCTCCCTGTTTACCCAGGATTTTTGACACAGACACCATCTTATGTAAGAATATATCTTTGATGATAAATCTGCGAATCTAGATTATGGAGATGCTGATGAAGAAGAATGAGGAATTGGAGGCGACCCTGAAGGAAACAGAACACCAGAGAGAGAAGAAGAGGGAGATTGAGACGCTGCAAGTGGAGGTGGACAAGAGAGACGAGGACATCAAACAATTGCAGAAACAACTGAAAGAGGCCGAACACATCTTGGTAAGCTAACAACCATAAATGGGAATTTGTCCACCAAATGTGTGTGTGTGGAATGGGGGAGGGGGGGGGGGGGGAGAAGGGTGAAGGATGGGAAAATTACCTGAAATACAAAACTTTCTATATTAAAGATACAAACAAAATATGGAAAAAAGTGCAGTGGGACTAATGCACCCCAAATCCCACCTATGCACATTGGTGGCAAGGCTCTTTAGTTAACCAACGCACTGTAATGGTTTACTGATGTACCAGCTCTTACTGATATGTTGAAAATGAACTTATTTTATCAATAATTTCCTCTGAAAGAGTATATCTTTGGACACAATTTTAATCAGCAATACTCTCTATGGGTTTATTCAAGTGTCTAGACATGATAGTTGACATCCTACAATTCAGAAAACTCTTTATTGAAAATAACCTCCCTCACCATTAAAGACCAGATGATTGCAACTGACAGACACTCACAGCCACATATTTGTTTCTAACTTGAAAACCAAACACATAATGAACCATGATCCAAAACAGGTTGTAATGTGAAGAATTTCAACAGCTAAACTGACTCCATTGTCATGGAATGATATATTTTTGCTATTTATTTTTGTAGTCTTCTGCCCTCTACCAAGCCAAAGAGAAGTTGAAGGCCATAGATCGAGCGAACAAAGGAGCATTATCGGGGAGGAACTTATCAAGTATGCTCACAGAATAAGCGCCACTAATTCAGTTGCTGCCCCGCTTACATGGGCACCAGGTGAGTGGGAGGAATTATACAGACCCTAGCTTGATTTAAAAAGGGGCAGGGTGCTAGACTTGTTGAGGTTGCACATTAATGTGCAAGCGAAGCGCTGACTTTTTGGCATGGAGTCCAGGGGCCCCCTTAATGCTCAATCTCATGATGAATAAGCTCTGGGATTTTAGCTATAATCATATCTCAGAATAAAACTATTCTGACTGATAAGGACCATTCATGAGCCAAACAGGACAATTGGTTACTATGCTATCATTTTGTGTTCTGTATCCATGTAAGGTATTTTTTTCTCATGAGGGGCAGGACGGACCCCAGGGGAATGGCAGACCCCCATGGGGGCAGGGCAGGCCCACAGAAGGGCGAGGCAAGCTGCCCCTGTGAAACAGCAAAGCTAGGGGTCTGGAATATGTTATCAATGAAGGGGCATAGGAAGAGGCGTAGGATTTGTTTGTTTGTTTGGTGGGGTTTAATGGCACCACGACCTCAAAGGTCAAATTGTGCCTGCGAGGTTCAATTATGTCAGATTTAGAAAAAGATTAGAGGAATAGAAGAAGTGCAATAGGTAAAAAGGAATGAAACAGGAGGAGGTGATGAAGGAA
>JAIGNY010000411.1:0-55000 GCA_020152595.1 Chiridota heheva | reverse complement strand
CCTGCTTTGACCAACTCTTTCTTCTTCTGCAAGATTATATGGGATGGAACGCGATGCCCCCAATGTGTTAAAGGAATTTTCCTGTGATTTTTCATTTACAGGATAGCTTATATGCGAAATATTTTTAAGAAACAAATTGGTGGAAAAACTATGTTGATATATTATTCCATTTAAGAGTTATTGCAATTCAACATTTTCACAAATGTGTTGAAAAGTGACATTTTAACATGTACATGTAAGATGGGTAAAACATGTTCTTGTAAAGTACATGTTACAGTATACACCATCTCAATAATTGAACTAAAAATGTTTCCAATAATTAAGAAAGAGTCAATTAATTTTCAAAGAAACACATTATTGATATCTTTAAAGGTCATTGGACATGTAGCAATTTCTGTATTGGTTGAAAGAGTATTTAAGTTAAAGCAGATCAGTTTTGGAATTTTGAAGAAGAACAAAATGTTTTTGAGTCATGCTGATCAAAGTGTTGATCAGTTTTTGATTCATACAAAATCTGTGATGTATGACTCGGAAGAAAGTTCAAAATCTTTACATAATTCTTTCACTTTCTTCCCTAAATCTTAGTTACTGCAAATGATAGGAAAGTCTATTCCTGTTAAGATTTTATTGGGGTTAGGCTGAAGACTCAAAAACGTTTGGTCAGAATTTGCTACACCACTTCAAAGAATTATCATACACATCATACACATGGTAATCCAAAATCTTAGTCACTGCAGCTGATACGGAAGTTTATGATTTTATTAGGGGCATGGTAAAGACTCACTAACTTTTGGTCAGAATTTACTGCACCAATTCAAAAACATTTAAAAATGAAGGTTATACAAAAGAAAATATGAAGGTCACCCTGTAGTGAGTACATCACAAAATTGATAACTGTAAAATTTGCAAATTAATGCCCAAGATTTGCCAATGATTATCCAAATTGAACATTTTTGCTACCAAGAAAAAGATTTAAAATTAATCTACACGTCAATATACCTTTAACTGCCTTTGGAATGATAAACTGCCATAATCTCATTCACTACTTTTACCATGTATAATGTTTTTATGAACTTAAAACAATTGTTATAGGGCAATCAAGAATTTATTGAAAATTTGAGTCATTTGAATTGTTTGATGAGGGCTTAACGGCACCGCGACAGCGAGGGTCAAATTGTGCCTGAGAGGTTATATCATTCTAGAGGTAGGAAGGAAAGAAAATAGAGGGAGATTGAGAGAAACACAAGAACTAAATGCCAGAAAGCTGGGACCGGAGAAAAAGAGGGGGAACAAAGGATGAAAAACAAAGTAGGGAGGGTGGGGGGGAAACAAAGTAGAGAGGGGGAACAAAGTAGGGGGGGGGGGAACAAAGTAGAGAGGGGGAGAGGAGAACTAAATATGCTTGTAGAGGGAAGCATGATGAAGGAGATAATTTTATCCAGAGGGTTTTGAAATACATAAATAAATCCAAATTATGATTTGTTACATAACTAATTCAATAATTTAACATTTTAATTTCTAGATTCGGGAAGTAGCACCTGGCAACCTTCGAGCGAGCTTAGCGTTAGCATGAACATGTCCTCTAACGTCAGTCATGCCAATGGCAACCCACTTGACCTGGGTCAAAATAAAGAGAATGAAGACGTTGAGATGTTCTCCTCGGAGTCCAACAGTAGCAGTTCCAGTGGGAGTCCCTGATGGTTGTGCTCCACACCAGGACTTTTGTTCCGAAGGCATGGAGGTTGATTCTTGGTACCTTGTGTCTGCAGGGCTGATGAAAGGTTGCGAGGTCACCAGGGAAAAATCCAAAATGGAGATTCAGATAAATATTCTCAGGACAAGGCTTTTCCTCTTGGACAATTCTGAATGCATGGGTCACTGCCCAGAGGACAATTTGATATGGGTTTACATTGATCAAACCCTGGAAATATCTGTAATTGGGAGGTATTATCTTATTAGGGTGGACGTTAAAAGCTAACAAGAGTAGGGAATTCTGTAAAGTATTTGGACAACCAAAGATGTCGTGGTTCAACACAGGAATGTAAAGAAATTAATGAACAGAATTATTAGGAATAAAGAAGGTAACAATTAGCATGAAGGCCTGTGAAATCCTCCCGTTAATGGCATAAGTTGGGCTGTTCCTTACCTGACATATAATAGGATTTTGGTCGTGGATCCTGTTTTATCAAATGACTTGACCGAACCCCATATTAGCAGTGGCGAGGGGCAAATGTATTTCATGGGGGCAAAAGCCTATATATCGGACAAAATATGTCAACTTTACCAAACAAATTTGAGGGAAAGTGGGAGGGGAGGGTGGGGGGCAAGCATTCTTGTGGGGGGAAAATGCCCCCATTTATCACCGCCACTGCACATTAGCTCTAATAAGACATGGGATTCATGACACAAAGATCTGTTGGGCAGCGAATGTGTGTAACTTGTACAGACCGTTTTAAATCAATTTTAGCTGAATGTGATTACTTCAACAATCCCTGCCATGCGCGTATTACCTTTATATTTATAACGCACGAATGTTTGGCATTTTTTTTTTATATACTTGGTACCATAACCTGCGCAGCCAAAAATCCCCCATTATTTGATTGGTCAATAAGATTTCCCCATTTTATGATTGGTTCGTTATTGAAATGTGAATTTTGGTCATGTGACATTTCAATTTTCCAGAAATTGTGGATTCAGATTTGAAATTGGCTATAAAACTGCAGCAGTGGTTTCTAACCAAGCTACAAATTTAGTCAGAGGCATGTGTGTAAACCACTCATTGTCTTCTTTAGCTTTATTATATCATTAGGGGAGGAGGGAAGAGTTGACAATTACACCCAAAATTTGATATTTTACTACACTTAATAAATTGAGCAAGTTTGGACACAATATACACACATTGCTTGTTTTTCTAACATTTTGTTTCGTCAAAGTTGAACAACTTGCAGCTCTACTTCCATCATTTAAGGTACTATGGTAGACATTTGACCACTAAGTTACTCCCGTAAAAATGACCATAAGGTTTTATCATGATTATAAGAAATATTCGACCTTAAACATGAATTGAGAGACGAGGAGTATGTAAATAAAATATGGAAAAAATGCCCATGCTTTTGTGTCTTAATCTTTCTATCCTTAGAAAGGTTGGACTGAAGGTCCAGGATCAAAATTCTTTTTTAATTAATTGTTAGTCAAATAATTCAGGTCAAGTAATTTCTTCTGGCTTTTCAGAAATGCTCACTGGATGTGGTGTGATTGAAGGTTTAGGATTGTTTAAATATCAAGCGAAAGCAGTCTTATTTTGGCCATGTGATAAGAAGTAAAGATTTAATGGGAAGGGACCTAATGCTTGGCAGAATGGAATGTGTAAGGACAGGAAGGCAGTATGCATGCTGGATGCAGAAAATTACAAACAGTACAGGAAAGAATTTAGCAGTTTTAAAAGAATTAACCAAGAACAGAAGAAATTGGGGAAGAGTAACGCATGATGTCACCAGGAGTCGCATGTGACCTGATGTACAACATGACGACGGCGACGACGAGTGAACACACAATTACAATGACGGGGTCGTCACCTGCGTATTCGGTTATGATGTAACAATGCTATCACGAAGCTTAATACGACCGGACGATGTAACATCGACCCAAGTCAATGTCCACGGCCTGGTTGTGGTGCACAACATGAACCCAGGGCCTGAAAGGTAATAACCATTAGTAGACTACAACATGATAAAATAACCATCCTTATGAGGAATGGTCCATCAATCAGTCATGGGTTTTGCACAAAGTCCTCCCAAGCATATAATATATATTTATACTTAGGCTCAGCCAAGGACTAATCTGATTCGCATCACTAAACAACAGTTATGTGGCTTCAGCCCAAGATAAATGACCTATTGTGTATAGTGTTGCTAACAAGTGATTTGTGAATAGACTATGAAGATGCTGTCAGTTAGGAAGGTATAGATTACCCCTGTGCTGTGTATGGTGTAACAATAGCTGGTTGCTAGTCAATGAATTGAAGAGTCTGTCGGGATTTTGAGAAAATTAAGGGTGTCGGGTTGGAGGGTTCCAAGGGCCAAAATTTCTTAATGAATAGAGAAAAGGGGAGATATCATTTTCTCAAATTACTTCTCCCCGGAGAACTCGGAACAAAATACAAAATATAAGGCTGCCTATTCTTCTTGCCTTTTAGACTTGCTTATCAATATCAAAAAGTTTGTTTGCTTATCAATACCAGAAAGTTTGTTTGCTTATCAATACCAGAAAGTTTGTTTGCTTATCAATACCAGAAAGTTTGTTTGCTTATCAATACCAGAAAGTTTGTTTGCTTATCAATATCAGAAAGTTTGTTTGCTTATCAATACCAGAAAGTTTGTTTGCTTATCAATATCAGAAAGTTTGTTTGCTTATCAATACCAGAAAGTTTGTTTGCTTATCAATACCAGAAAGTTTGTTTGCTTATCAATACCAGAAAGTTTGTTTGCTTATCAATATCAGAAAGTTTGTTTGCTTATCAATACCAGAAAGTTTGTTTGCTTATCAATACCAGAAAGTTTGTTTGCTTATCAATACCAGAAAGTTTGTTTGCTTATCAATACCAGAAAGTTTGTTTGCTTATCAATACCAGAAAGTTTGTTTGCTTATCAATACCAGAAAGTTTGTTTGCTTATCAATACCAGAAAGTTTGTTTGTTTATCAATATCAGAAAAGCTGTATAATGACCATATTGTGACCAATTTTGATGGGTTTTTCTTTTTTCTTCTTCAGTTTTTAGCATATTTTTAACCAGTTGAAAAGAAATTAATTCTGAGGATCCTTTGAATGATGAATAAACATTTCAACATTTAAGATATGCCGGAACACATTTGGCAGATTTTTCAATGAAGGTAACATGTAGTGTTACAACTAAAGTATATGGTCAGTAAAACCCCAGAGGCCCCTACTTTTTCTTAACATATTGAAGGATTAGTTCAGTGGTCAAGGCTGGCAGTCATGCACTTATATGAATGAGGAACAAAAAAGAAACAAGCTGGTGAAGAAACTACTTCAAGATTAAAGTTCTGTCTAACCTTTGTAGAAATGACTGGTCTAGTAAGTCTACTGTGAAAGGTTGGCTGCCTCATCCTCACATTATTAACAATTGTATTTTAAAGAAAAAATTATTTAACTTTTTTTTTCTCGGGAAGAGAGGGGGTTACTTCCATATGTGAGGTATATATACATGTGCCACCCGAGCCATTGCCTTTTTTCTAAATTTTTGTTGTGCGGGTATCAAAAAACCAATCTCTCTTTCTGCAGTGCAGGTCTAAAAAAAATTGAATATTTTTATACTGCAGGTATCAAAAATCACTTATTTTTGTACAGCAGGTACCAAAAATCACTTATTTTCGTACAGCAGGTATCAAAAATCACTTATTTTCGTACTGTAGGTATCAAAATCATGTACTGTCATACTGCACTTACCAGAAAAATATCTCATACTGCAGTCCAATTTTGAAATCTTGGGCGGCACATACTGTACCTACCACTGGAGTATGGAAGTGAAAAGGTTTTTTTTACTACTTGAATTATTTTTCCTCCACCATTTTCCAGGTGGTAAATTATAATTACCTTATTAGATTCTGTTTTACTACTTTCACCACAAATCCAATGGTGTTTATGCAAAAAAAAAAAAATATGATAGAATACATTAACTTGACTCTTGAGGAATCTGAGGCTATATAAACCTCTCTTCCATATGTGAGGTATATATACATGTGCCACCGGAGCAGTTGTTTTTTTGTAGTGCAGGTTATCAAAAACCAATCTCTCATACTGCAGGTCTCAAAAAATTGCATATGTTCATACTAATGGTATCAAAAATCACTTATTTTTGTACAGCAGGTACCAAAAATCACTTACTTTCATACTGCAGGTATCAAAATCATATACTGTCATACGGCAGTTACCAAAAGAAATATCTCATACTGCAGTCCAATTTTGAAATCCTGGGTGGCACATAGGTACCACTTACGTATGTAAGTGCCCCCCCCCCTCCCCCGTGGTTTTTTTACAACTTGAATTATTTTTCTTCACCATTTTCCAAGTGGTAAATTATAATTACCCTTACTAGATTCTGTTTTACTACTTTACCCACAAATTCAATGGTGTTTATGCAAAAAAAATATGAAAAATACATAAACTTGACTCTTGAGGAATCTGAGGCTGTAATTTTAGTCGTTACACAAATGATGTAAAACTTTAACTTCAAGCCTTGAAATCTCCTCAATGAAATAAGATTTTGTAATGCTTTCATCACCATTTTGCTTATTTTGAGATCCTTTTTCATATAAGATGGACTTCCTTGACCACTGAACTTTAAATCCTTTAAATGTTCTGTATGTGACCCAGGTGGAAACCATTTGTCCTGCATAAATGATGTCCAATAACAGTGATGCAAGGAGAGGCTTTGGGGCCCAAGAGGAAACGGGATGGAACTCTGCTATCAGCACATCCTCTGTTGCTTTAGGGCCCAAGAGGAAACGGAATCGAACTCTGCTATCAGCACATCCTCTGTTGCTTTAGGGCCCAAGAGGAAACGGGATGGAACTCTGCTATCAGCACATCCTCTGTTGCTTTAGGGCCCAAGAGGAAACGGAATCGAACTCCGCTATCAGCACATCCTCTGTTGCTTTAGGGCCCAAGAGGAAGCGGGATCGAACTCCGCTATCAGCACATCCTATGTTGCTTTAGGGCCCAAGAGGAAACGGGATCGAACTCTGCTATCAGCACATCCTCTGTTGCTTTAGGGCCCAAGAGGAAACGGGATCGAACTCTGCTATCAGCACATCCTCTGTTGCTTTAGGGCCCAAGAGGAAACAGGATCGAACTCTGCTATCAGCACATCCTCTGTTGCTTTAGGGCCCAAGAGGAAACAGGATCGAACTCTGATATCAGCACATCCTCTGTTGCTTTAGGGCCCAAGAGGAAGCGGGATTGAACTCTGCTATCAGCACATCCTCTGTTGCTTTAGGGCCCAAGAGGAAACGGGATCAAACTCTGCTATCAGCACATCCTGTTGCTTTAGGGCCCAAGAGGAAACGGGATGGAACTCTGCTATCAGCACATCCTCTGTTGCTTTAGGGCCCAAGAGGAAGGGGGATCGAACTCTGCTATCAGCACATCCTCTGTTGTTTTAGGGCCCAAGAGGAAATGGGATCGAACTCTGCTATCAGCACATCCTGTTGCTTTAGGGCCCAAGAGGAAGCGGGATCAAACTCTGCTATCAGCACATCCTCTGTTGCTTTAGGGCCCAAGAGGAAGCGGGATCAAACTCTGCTATCAGCACATCCTCTGTTGCTTTAGGGCCCAAGAGGAAATGGGATCGAACTCCACTATCAGCACATCCTCTGTTGCTTTAGGGCCCAAGAGGAAACGGGATCGAACTCAGCTATCAGCACATCCTCTGTTGCTTTAGGGCCCAAGAGGAAGTGGGATCGAACTCTGCTATCAGCATTTTAGGGCCCAAGAGGAAATGGGATCGAACTCTGCTATCAGCACATCCTATTGCTTTAGGGCCCAAGAGGAAACGGGATCGAACTCTGCTATCAGCACATCCTCTGTTGCTTTAGGGCCCAAGAGGAAGTGGGATCGAACTCTGCTATCAGCACATCCTCTGCTGCTTTAGGGCCCAAGAGGAAACGGGATCGAACTCCACTATCAGCACATCCTCTGTTGCTTTAGGGCCCAAGAGGAAGTGGGATCGAACTCTGCTATCAGCATTTTAGGGCCCAAGAGGAAATGGGATCGAACTCTGCTATCAGCACATCCTGTTGCTTTAGGGCCCCAAGAGGAAACGGGATCGAACTCCGCTATCAGCACATCCTCTGTTGCTTTAGGGCCCAAGAGGAAACGGGATCGAACTCTGCTATCAGCACATCCTCTGCTGCTTTAGGGCCCAAGAGGAAACGGGATCGAACTCCACTATCAGCACATCCTCTGTTGCTTTAGGGCCCAAGAGGAAGTGGGATCGAACTCTGCTATCAGCACATCCTTTGTTGCTTTAGGGCCCAAGAGGAAACAGGATCGAACTCTGCTATCAGCACATCCTCTGTTGCTTTAGGGCCCAAGAGGAAGCGGGATCGAACTCTGCTATCAGCACATCCTCTGTTGCTTTAGGGCCAAAGAGGAAACGGGATGGAACTCTGCTATCAGCACATCCTCTGTTGCTTTAGGGCCCAAGAGGAAATGGGATCGAACTCCACTATCAGCACATCCTCTGTTGCTTTAGGGCCCAAGAGGAAACGGGATTGAATTCTGCTATCAGCACATCCTCTGTTGCTTTAGGGCCCAAGAGGAAACGGGACCTAACTCTGCTATCAGCACATCCTCTGTTGCTTTGGGGCCCAAGAGGAAACAGGATGGAACTCTGCTATCAGCACATCCTCTGTTGCTTTAGGGCCCAAGAGGAAACGGGATAGAACTCTGCTATCAGCACATCCTGTTGCTTTAGGGCCCAAGAGGAAACGGGATCAAACTCTGCTATCAGCACATCCTTTATTGCTTTAGGGCCCAAGAGAAAACGGGATAGAACTCTGCTATCAGCACATCCTGTTGCTTTAGGGCCCAAGAGGAAACGGGATGGAACTCTGCTATCAGCACATCCTCTGTTGCTTTAGGGCCCAAGAGGAAACGGGATCGAACTCTGCTATCAGCACATCCTCTGTTGCTTTAGGGCCCAAGAGGAAACGGGATGGAACTCCGCTATCAGCACATCCTTTATTGCTTTAGTGCCCAAGAGGAAGCGGGATCGAACTCTGCTATCAGCACATCCTCTGTTGTTTTAGGGCCCAAGAGGAAACGGGATCAAACTCTGCTATCAGCACATCCTATGTTGCTTTAGGGCCCAAGAGGAAGCGGGATCGAACTCTGCTATCAGCACATCCTCTGTTGCTTTAGGGCCCAAGAGGAAACGGGATCGAACTCCGCTATCAGCACATCCTCTGTTGCTTTAGGGCCCAAGAGGAAACGGGATCAAACTCTGCTATCAGCACATCCTCTGTTGCTTTAGGGCCCAAGAGGAAACGGGATCGAACTCTGCTATCAGCACATCCTCTGTTGCTTTAGGGCCCAAGAGGAAACGGGATCGAACTCTGCTATCAGCACATCCTCTGTTGCTTTAGGGCCCAAGAGGAAACGGGATTGAACTCTGCTATCAGCACACTCTCTGTTGCTTTAGGGCCCAAGAGGAAACGGGATCGAACTCCGCTATCAGCACATCCTCTGTTGCTTAAGGGCCCAAGAGGAAACGGGATCGAACTCCGCTATCAGCACATCCTCTGTTGCTTTAGGGCCCAAGAGGAAACGGGATCGAACTCTGCTATCAGCACATCCTTTATTGCTTTAGGGCCCAAGAGGAAATTGAACTCTGCTATCAGCACATCCTGTATTGCTTTAGGGCCCAAGAGGAAAGGGGATCGAAGTCCGCTATCAGCACATCCTCTGTTGCTTTAGGGCCCAAGAGAAAACGGGATTGAACTCTGCTATCAGCACATCCTGTTGCTTTACGGCCCAAGAGGAAAGGGGATCGAAGTCCGCTATCAGCACATCCTCTGTTGCTTTAGGGCCCAAGAGAAAACGGGATCGAACTCTGCTATCAGCGCACCCTTTGTTGCTTTAGGGCCCAAGAGGAAACGGGATCGAACTCTGCTATCAGCACATCCTCTGTCGTCATACTAAATTAGTCATTAAAAGAAAATAGCTTCAAGACATTGTAGGCAAAGAATTTGTGGAAATGACAAAAAAGGGTATGGAAAAACTTGGGTTTTGTGTTATATTCTTGCCATAAAAGAAGTTGTTTAGCACTTTGGGTAGAGTAAATCTTGGTGATTACTATACTTGTACCTATCAAAACAACAAACAACCCAGCTTACAAAAATGCAGCTCTGGTAGGAATTATGTATGAAAGTTGCCTTAAATTCTTCCATCAGGCTCTATTAGACAGCTTACGTAACAAAAATTGGAAAGGAAGTAGGTGGTTATTTCATTTAGAGAACCAGGTGGAATGCGAATCTCCTACCATCATGACCAACGGCTTTGCATCCCCTCCGGACGACGGTAATGGCCATTTTCCCAAAGGTCGGGTGGAGGAGATGGTGTGATGCAGCTAGAATACAACCTTCTGTGTTGATGTCAGTATATTGTCCTGCATATCTGTGGAAAAAAAGCTGGTTTAATCGCCTTGGACTCGAACCTGGGACCTCCAGCATCTGTCGCATGCTCAGCCGACTGAGCTACTGCCTCCCTTAAATTATTAATATTAATTCATGGCATAGTTTACCCAGCTTACAAAACATGCAGCTCTGGTAGGAATTATGTATCAAAGCTGCCTTAAATTCTTGCTTGCTTCAGGCTCTATTAGACAGTGTGAGTAAATATAAATTGGAAAGGAAGTAGGTGGTTATTTCATCACCTTTTGATGATACAGTTTATCTAATGCAAATACAGATGCAGAGCTCATAGCGGCCAACGTGATGATTATGAATCACAACACCATATTTGGTGCTGTTTACCATCCACCCCGCAGCGACCACATGAAGAAACATCTTTCCTTTGGAAAATGGTCCATTAATCATTCACAGTTAATGCACATTATTACCTCAGGCATTATGATACACAGCTATTTTCATCACCAGTTTGAAAACAAACTTCTCCCACTAAGACACCTAACACAGGATGAGTGATTTCAATCACAAAAGTGCCTTGATTATTCAGCTCTGGCTTTGTGTAATCTTATACACACAATTAGCCTTGAGCCACTTGGCTGTGGTTTGCATGGGAATGGCAGATACAATCATTGTTTTGAGTGGAAACACAATACACTGAACAGGAAGTTGGGTTGGTAATTGTCATACCTGAGTTTTCAGGATTAACTCGGGTGTCGGGTGCGGTAGGCTTAAAGAGAAACTTTTGGCATGCAAGAATTATATTGACAGGGTCAATCAAACTATCACTGACTTAATGTCTTTCCAACACCAACCCTCCTATCTGGATTAGTGGTTACATGAATTTACCAGACATTAACTGGGAAACAGAACAGCTAAGATCCGCCATTACAAACACTCCTTTAGCGACTCTTTCCTGCAAGCACTAGCATGCACTGGTCTAGTAATTTTGCCACAAGGAGAGACAACATCTTAGATGTTATAGTGACAAACCGCCCAACCTTGGTGAAGCAGTGTGTGGTCAATGCCTGGTCTCGTGATCATGACATAGCAGTGTTTCTAGAAATGAATGCCCGTGCACTTAGTCACAAACCAATCCTCACCAAAATTCTTCTGTGGAAGCATGCTAACTTTGACCAATTAAACTCACTGATATCGAAGTCTGGACAGAGCACTTCACCGTAACAAACTCGACTTCAACACCAGTTCAGCACCTTGCCAACAACATAAAAAATGGCTTAACAAAGATATTTGAAGATAACATCCCAACAAAGGTTGCCTCTGCCAGATTTAGCCAATGCTGGATCTCCACGTCAATTAAACGCATGTGCCAGAAGAAAACCAGAGCTTTTAAAAAGCCAGACGCACTAGAAAAGCCAGAGATTGGTACCTCAATGTCACCAAGAAAAGGAAACCCATACCTGGAACCTACAACATCTACGGTCATTTCCTGGAAGTGGTTAACTCAGCCAAATGGTGTTCATATCGACTTAGAACTCAATTTCATCACACACACAGAGGTCACCGTGAAGAAAGCATCTCTACCCATACCCTTCTTAGCAGAAACCTTGTTCGCTGTGACCGCAAGGTGAAACAAGTTGCCTACACCACATACATCCAATAAATTGTGGAATACGCTGCAACAGTTTGGGATCCCCACACTAAATGCAACATCAGCAAGATTGAAATGGTAGAATGCAGAAGTGCTTGCTACGTTACTGGTAATTACGATTGCACCAGTGAAGTTACTGCCATACTGAAATGACCTTTAGTAGCCGACACTTCAAATCAGACCGTCTTCATAGCCATCTTGCCATGATGTACCGGATATGCTACAACTTGTGGACATTGATTGGCACTCCTATCTTTCCAAAATTTCATCTTGCACCAGAGGACATATTACCCACCTCTTTGTCCCATCCTGTACCAACCAGGTGTTTGCTTCATCCTTCTTTCCCTGCACCTGCAGAGACTGGAATAACCTCTCCTTCAACCCAGCTGATGCACCCTCCCTTGACCCCTTCACAAAAGTGTTGAGGGGCTTCATCGTATAGACTCATGTTTTCATCTTGCTTTTACTTGCACTATTTGTGTATATACAAGTACCTTTACTTTTCAGTTTTTGAAGCTACACTTTATTGGAAGAAGAAGAATCTTATTACATACCAAGTCAGGTTGACCATGTCTGAGCATGTAATACTAAGTGTATTTTTTATTTTTCAATTCCAACATCAAAATAGCACTTTATTCTCATATTGGTAGAATATTCCAATACTGTAACAGAATTCGCAGTCTCACAAATAGAATATGCAGTTGTAGGCCCAAATAGTGAAATGCTTCAACAGGAAGTGCATATGTCATTCTCAGTATAATGTGAAATGCTACCCTCTAATTTTCCTTTGTACACCTGTGAATCTTTCTTACACTGAAGCCATTTTGTCTCAAAAGCCAAGTTCTTCTTTCCCAAGTTTTAGTAATGATAGGCTACCTCAGTCAGGGGTTTCTCCTAGGTTTCGAAATGAGGCAATAAAGTATACAACGGATTTCATGTCTTCTTGTGATCATTGCTATAATCAAACCACTGGTGGTCATATTTAATATATGTAAGAAACGGGCATAGAAAGCTTTTAAAAAGTGGGGAAACGACCTCTTAGGGGGCACGACCTCTTAGGGGGCACGACCTCTTAGGGGGCACGACCTCTTAGGGGGCACGACCTCTTAGGGGGCACGACCTCTTAGGGGCACGACCTCTTAGGGGCACGACCTCTTAGGGGCACGACCTCTTAGGGGCACGACCTCTTAGGGGCACGACCTCTTAGGGGCACGACCTCTTAGGGGCACGACCTCTTAGGGGCACGACCTCTTAGGGGCACGACCTCTTAGGGGCACGACCTCTTAGGGGCACGACCTCTTAGGGGCACGACCTCTTAGGGGCACGACCTCTTAGGGGCACGACCTCTTAGGGGCACGACCTCTTAGGGGCACGACCTCTTAGGGGCACGACCTCTTAGGGGCACGACCTCTTAGGGGCACGACCTCTTAGGGGCATGACCTCTTAGGGGCACGACCTCTTAGGGGCACGACCTCTTAGGGGCACGACCTCTTAGGGGCACGACCTCTTAGGGGCACGACCTCTTAGGAGGCACGACCTCTTAGGAGGCACGACCTCTTAAGGGGCACGACCTCTTAGGGGCACGACCTCTTAGGGGCACGACCTCTTAGGGGGCACGAACTCTTAGGGGGCACGACCTCTTAGGGGCACTTCCCAAATCATATTTCCCCCAATATGTAGATGAATAAGTGGGCCCAAAACAAAGTAAGAGTGACACTTTTCTAATGGGGACACATTCTTCCTATACATGGGACTGACAAAAGTCACCAGTTTTCTACTCAGATATTCACCAGATATTATGGGGCACTTCATATTGAAAGGGGCACTCTTAATTTGCAACATTTTTGTAAGTGTGCGCATATTTTACCAGTCAGTGTGTGTACATTCTACAAGTTTTGACATGTTTGACAGTAATTGAGGGGCACTTTTGCCTTTTTTCAGAAAAGTGGGGGAGGGGCACGAGCTTCCTGTTCCCCTCGGTTCCTACACTTATAATTTAACAATACCCTGTGAGCTCCTTTGTGAACTCAACTCAATTTAATCAAAGGATATAAAGAGGTTGTCATCTTTCGTATTTCCACATAATTGCTAACATCATTCTTATCTATTACAAAAAAAACAGCTGACGACAACACAGAATTTTGGGATTTATTCTTTGTCCAAAATGTGGGCCTGTTTATCCTACATTATTACATAAAAGAAAAAAGCTTAAGCAAATGATTGAGTCATGTCATCTCCAAATGTCCAATTGAATTTATTCAACAATTTTTTGCCCTTTAAGCAGTAAATGAAAAAGTTAAAACACGCTTATTTCACGTGAAACTATTCTTTGATATTCACTTTTTTTTGTAACTGCTTATTCAATAAACATTAAATGCTTCTTTCCCTTGTTTAAGTTCATGGTAAAGGACAGAATCATACATTTTTAAGCATCTTTTGAAACCTATTTGTTCACTACATCACTTCATTTGTTCTGTGAATTTGTTACAGTGTTTTGAGCCATTTGCAAAAAACAATATTACAGTTAGCTTATTTTTATATTAGTATTCACTTCGAGTTTTAATGCATTTTACATAAAAAGTTACTCCACATGATTGTATTCTCTTCATGAATAGTCAGAAAATTTCTAACCTGAATTCTAGGCTAACTCTCCTGGATTGGGGGACTAACTCTGCCTGACAGGGCCTAATCCTGCCTGACAAGAGAACTAGCCCTGCCAGACAGGGGACTAGCCCTGCCAGACAGAGGACTAGCCCTGCCAGACAAGAAGATTAGCCCTGCCAGACAGGGGAGTAGCCCTGCCAGACATGGGACTAGCACTGCCTGACAGGGCCTAATCCTGCCTGACAAGAGGACTAGCCCTGCCAGACAGGGGACTAGCCCTGCCAGATGGGACTAGCCCTGCCTGACAGGACTAAAAGGCCCAACAGGGGACTAGCCTGCTCAACAGGGACTAACCCTGCCCCCTCCCAACAGGGACTAACCCTCCCTGTGGAGATAAAATATTAAAATATAATATGTCTTGTTGCTTCTAAAATATAAACACACAGTCCATGGGCACCAGCTCTGGTATTTTATTAGCTAGAGACTGCAAGTCCCCCTGGTACTTCCCCTGATTCTCTCTTTAAAAAAAATTATGCTACATTACATGATATTTCAAATTAAAAGAACAAGCAAGAAAAACTTATTTCAATAGTACTGATATTATTTTAACATACAACCTGAAAAATATGTTAAGTACTTTTCATTTTAGGTGTTCATTGTTTCCAATGTTTTTATACATCATTTCAGCCAATCTAAAAGATAATTGTGAATAGCTTTTCTTGCAGCCACAAGTTGGGGGGTCGCTGCTTAATGCTGGATACATGTTGGCACAGTGTGCTGTATCTGGAACATAGACAAAAGGAGAAAATGGCCATTAAACTCTGTTTTATAATTCTTTATTTCATTTGCTGTGTAGTTGATGTATAACTAAGGCATGACTATAAATGGTTCCTTGCCTTTACAGAAAACAAAAAACAAGAATGCAATGAGTGTGTATTCAAAAGGTGGTGCACTCAAAAGGTTGTGCACTCAAAAGGTTGTTCACTCAAAGCTTGTGCACTCAAAAGCTTGCACACTCAAAAGCTACAGTGTGCATTAAATAGCTTGTGCACTCGAAAGCCTGTGCACTTAAAAGCCTGTGCACTCACAACATTTGGGCACTAAATACCTTGCCTGCTTGTGTACCTGAAAGCTTGCACTTGATAGCTTGAGCACTCAAAAGCTTGTGCACTTGAAAGTTTGTGCATTCGAAAGCTTGTGCACTCAAAAAAGCTTGTGCACCTAAAAACTTGTGCAATCAAAAGCTTGCGCACTCAAAAGCTTGCAAAACCATGTTGAAAGTTTACTAGGAGTGTAGAGTTTAAACTTATGCAAGCTTGTCCATGCTTTCATGTTTGGCATGTGTAGAATAGAAACCAACCCATCCATCTGCTCTGTCCACTCACGTCCCTACCACGTCCCTACCCCCATCCTTTTGAAATAAATTATCGAAATTAAAAAATATTAAAAAATACTATTCAAATTTCAATGACAAGTACAATAAAAGAAAATAAGAAAAGTGTCTTACACAATATAAATGACTAAGCGATTGGATTTTGGGTGAGCTCTCAAGACAACCCTTCTGTCAGAAAACCTTTGCCACTAGCCAGACCATTTGGACTAATTACAAAAAAACTATTGACACGTCTTGATCCCCTGGTAGCTGACTTTGCACAAAAATGACCTTCTGCAAAAAGTGATGTAGCCAACCTCCAAAAGAAGGTGTGGGGGTCGAACAGTGGCTGATGTCAATGTCCAAAAGGAGTGTGATGGGGGAGGGGGGGTGGGGATGAGAGGGGGTGGCCAAGGTTGAGCCCAGACCATCACCTCCAGTGGATGCACCCCATATTACTAACCGTCTATTAATATGGCAGGTTCCAGAGGGTTCTCTGTAGAATTCTTGGTGACTCCAAGAAAATGCCACTGGTCAATTTTGCCGTTAGTGTACACCACGTTTGTGGCCTGACATCATATCCGCCATAGTTTGTGTTGGTTCTTCTGATCCCAGCCTCTATCAGATCTTTAGTGAAAGCAGATCCGAAAATTTCTTTGCACTGTTGAAGCGAGAAACTGCAGAAAGAAAAAAAATCATCGTCACGAAAAATCAAAGCTAATTTGAAAGACTTGAAGATCAAGATTACACCTGTAAAATTGAAGTTTATTAAATATTAAAGTTTGAATAAGTAAACTGATATGCAGATTTCAAATGTGAGAATGAGCAGAACTATCAGAGTTGGAATTGATAATACAATTTCATACAGTTTCAAATAAATGTTCCAAATCTTCTCGCAAAAAATTGCGGAAGAAAAAGTGAAATGAATTGTCATTTGGTATATATTTCTATTTAACGAACTCTTTTTCTTCTTCATATTTCTAAATGACAAAATAACTTGGAACTTTGTAAATATTAAATACATTGTTTTCTTCCCATGCATTTTTTTAATGAATAAAATATGTCTTCTCGCAAACTTCTGTTTTTTCCGCGTTTAACTGCTGGAACCATAGAATTTTCCCAATTCCGAAAACTATAAAAATCGCTTTGTTCTGAAGCCCTGTCGCAATTTTCTAAAAATAATTGTTGTTTTTGAAAGAGCATTTGCATTTGATCCACATCTTAGCAAATCTTCAGTAGAAAAGTCAATCTCATTTCTTCAAAAATCAAATTTTAGGATAGAAATATAATTTGAGCGGTCTTGCTATTCATAAATCATCAAATGTTCAAAAGGGATAACTCAAAAACTAAGTATGCTATTCAGTTTAAAAAACAATTCTAATCAGACTTTATTGCTTTTTAAGTTGATGACTTGAGTAGCAAAACATTTCATCAAAATTTGTTACACATATGACCATTTTATAGTTTAAAAAAAATCACTGGCATCAATTTGCATATTTTATGCATTTTGTGATGAATTACAGTGCGATCTTGGTCTTACCTTGTGTAATTTCCTTGTTTTTCAAAAGTTTATCATAACTCTATTAAGTAGTGCAACAAATTCTGACAAAACGTTTTTGAGTCTTTGCCTTAAAATTCTAACATGAATAGACTTTCCCATTTTTTTTCAGCAAAGAAATATAAAGAATTGCATAAATATTTTTCTGGAAGAACTCAGCAATTGAGTTGTGGGGAGTGAGGGAAACTCTAGGAAGGTTATACAGGGAGAAAGCAAGGAGAATGTGATGGACAGCAAAGGTGCAATGGCAATTGTTGCAGAGGAGTGGGGGGGGGGGGGGCCAATAAGGCTTTATGAAAATAAAATCAATTATAATTAAAATAAAAATTCACTGGAATATTTTAAAATGAGATTGGGACTTACTTCAATGGAAACAGGTCTCCGAACACCTGGTTTATAGAATCACTTGTTTGGTAGAAACCAAATTCAGTGCAGGTCTGGTAAAGCCATTGTCGACCTATTAAAAACAGAAACATGATTCTGGATGGGGAATACTCCAGTAAAGGATTAATTTAGCAGCTACAATCACGGCAAAAAGTAGTTAGGACAAATCACCACTCCCCTTGTTCAATGCTGGAAGCCGCATTGTATCAAATTTTTTTGCAAAGTGCACAAAAGTGATAATGAGGAGGTATGTGGAAAATGCCATTTAAAATTTTTTAAGCAGTTTTGTCCGAACACTTTTTTAGACAAGTTCTGTACATCATCTATTATAGAATGGATGATAACTTAAGCATATTTCAAAGTGCTTTAATTCTTTAGGCTCAAAATGGCAGCCAACGCAGGTTGCACATACCTGTACTATTACCCTGCTTCAACCTCTTATGCTGAGCATGGGGGTGGGAGACTAAAAAATCTGCAATTTATTTTCTGGGTCTGGGTTAGGTCATAGAGGGGGTATACAAACCATCCCATTAATGTCGGAAAATCCCAAAACAAATGGAATCTAGTGGCAATCTTCAGCCGTTTTCGCAGCAGCACAGATCATGAAGTGTCATTTTGGTCCCTGCACCGTGGTGAGTAAGTTGGCCTATTTACCCCCAGAAATGTCAATTTTTTGGGTGATTTCTTGTGCTTTAGGACAAGGGGGGTCGCAGAGCTTTTGAACAATGTATGGCATCGATAATTTGATTTAGTCCATAGCACCAAGCGAGAGAGAGGGCAGCAGGTTCCAGTTTTAAAGTATTGAGTGTGAGTGACTCGGCCGAGGATCGAACCCACAACCTTCTGGCTGGAAAGGGGGTGCTCTACCAATTGAGCTAACCATCACAATCACAATCAAGTCGGTAACAAAACAAATTGAACTGAACCTTGTTCCATTCTTGAAAATATTTTTTTTTAAAGATATCATAATAAATATCATATCATACCTATAAAGTTTTTGTAGAAAGTCTTCTCAAGAGTTGCATCATACATTTACTTTCTTGATTGAACAGTTTTTCATTGATCAAAAATACGTTCAAGTTTGTCCAGATCTTGGAATATAAAATTTGAAAATCTGATCTGATAGATAAAACAGCAAAGCTAGATTATCTTTGCCATGTTAAAGCCCTATGTAGAGATCTTATAATTCAATGTAGAGATAGGCCTTCTGCAGATGCATTTGACCGTTTACACCAATTATTTTGACATATAACCAGCTTTTGAGACATTTAATTCAAATTTCAGTCTGCATTTTGTTAATTGCATGACAAGTTATAACAAATATGATCTGAACTGTCTCATTTAAATACAGACCCGATAATGATATTCATGACAGTAGTTGTGTATGTAAACATAGGTGGCTGTAGAATATTTTAGTTAGAGAAGTAAAACATGATGTTGGGGCGGAGAACATGATGGAAAGGGGGAACATGATGGAGGGGAGAAACATGATGGAGGGGAACATGATGGAGGGGGAAACATAATGGAGGGGGAAACATGATGGAGGGGAAAACATGATAGAGGGGGAACATGATGGAGGGGGAACATAATGGAGTGGGGAACATGATGGAGGGGAAAATAATGGAGGGGGAGAAACATGATGGAGGGGGAACATGATGGAGGGGGAGAAACATGATGGAGGGGGAAACATGATGGAGAGGAAAAACATGATGGAGGGGGAACATGATGAAGGGGGAAACATGATGGAAGGGGAAGAGACATGATGGAGGGGGAACATGATGGAGGGGGAACATGATGGAGGGGAAACATGATGGAGGGGAGGGGAACATGATGGAGGGGGAAACATGATGGAGGGGGAAAATATGATGGAGGGGGCAACATGATGGAGGGGGAAGGGAACATGATGGAGGGGGAAACATGATGTAAGGGGAAAACATGATGTAAGGGGAAAACATGATGGAGGGGAGGAAACATGATGGGGGAGAGGGCAACATGATGTAGAGGGAAACATGATGGAGGGGGGAGATACATGATGGAGGGAGGGAAACATGATGGAGGGGGAAATATGATGGAGGGGAAACATGATGGAGGGGGAACATGATGGAGAGGGAAACATGGTGGAGGGGGAGATACATGATGGAGGGGGCAACATGATGGAAGGGGAAGAGACATGATGGAGGGGGAAACATGATGTAGGGGGAAACATGATGGAGGGGGAAACATGATGGGGAGAGGGCAACATGATGGAGGGGGAAACATGATGGAGGGGGAATATGATGGAGGGGAGGGGAACATGATGGAGGGAGAAACATGATGGAGGGGGAAACATGATGGAGGGGGAAACATGATGGAGGGGGAAACATGATGGAGGGGGAAACATGATGGAGGGGGAAGGGAACATGATAGGGGAAACATGATGTAAGGAGAAAACATGATGGAGGGAGAGGGGAACATGATGGAGGGGGAACATGATGGAGGGGGAAACATGATGGAGGGGGAATCATGATGGAGGGGGACATGATGTAGAGGGAAACATGATGGAGGGGGAGATACATGATGGAGGGAGGGAAACATGATGGAGGGGGAAATATGATGGAGGGGAAACATGATGGAGGGGAAACATGATGGAGGGGGAGATACACGATGGAGGGAGGGAAACATGATGGAGGGGGAAATATGATGGAGGGGAAACATGATGGAGGGGGAAACATGATGGAGGGGGAAACATGATGTAAGGGGAAAACATGATGGAGGGGGAAACATGATGGGGAGAGGGCAACATGATGGAGGGGGAAACATGATGGAGGGGGAATATGATGGAGGGGGAGGGGAACATGATGGAGGGGGAAACATGATGGAGGGGGAAAGATGATGGAGGGGGAATATGATGGAGGGGAAGGGAAACATGATGGAGGGGGAACATGATGGAAAGGGAAAACATGATGGAGGGGGGACATGATGGAAAGGGAAAACATGATGGAGGGGGAAACATGATGGGGGTGCAAAAATTGAACAATATTTTTATTATGCATATCATTCAAGCATGTTTGTATTCTTTATCACAAAAAAACACTTGATTAGCATTGCTTTGGGGGAGGGGGTATAGTGCAACTGGTATATGGTACATTAAACAATAGGCCTTATGACTATGGTATCTCAAATTCTTTGTTAGTTGGACCAAAATTAAGAAGAGAATGTCACAAAATGTGAGAAAAAATATATATATATTGAGCCTTTAAATTATCTGCAATGCTGCAAAAAGGGCTTAAAATTAAGATACCTTGGTTTAGATGCACTTCAGATACAGAAAATAATTATCAAAGTTAAAATCCAAGTTTTGATTCTTTTGGAAATGTCAAAGTTGTTGGCAAGCAGTCATTTAATAAATACATATATAGGAAGGAAGAGAGGGAGGGATGGGGATGGGGGACTATACCTAAACTTAGCATCTTATATGAAAGAACTTTCTTTTCTAATATCAGTGGTGAAAAATAATTTCATTTAGAATCTTAATATTGGTCTCAAATTTTTTGTTGAAAATTTGTATCAATATGGACCAGTAATCACAAAAAATTGCATAAATTGCCTAAATTTTAAAATTCACGATAGGTATGAATAAAATTTCAAAACATTTGGATTAAATTTTTTCTGAATGAAAAAGACCAAAATTAAAGTCATCAATCTCAATTTTAGACAAATTTTGAGGGGAAAATGAGAACTCTGAAAATCTCAATGTGATCCCCATTATAATGATTAGAATAAAATAGAATCAAAGGAGATCTTTTAAAAGATACACAAATTACACTGATGTTAAATCATGGGAATGTCTCTCAAGTAAGTTTCTAAATATAGAACACTCCAAAGTTGTATAAATGTGGCATTTAAGGGTTCAACTAATTGGAATTTCTGTATTATGGAGAGTTAACCTACGTCCATCCCGCACGTACACACATTTTTTATACACTTCCCTATAACTTTCCAAATACTTTTTATGATCCATTTTATTAGGTTTTTCAATTTTATGACTTTTAAGCTTTTGTAGCCTTAAATCAATATTTGCCCTAAAAGAATTAGTATTTATTCTGAACTTATTCAATAAAAAAAAGCCTTAGTTTTGTTCAAAACACATATTTCTGTGCCAATAAAACTTGTTCACTGGGCTGGGAGGTACAATAGTGATGTAGACTGTGTATATTACATCCCTTTTTCAAGAGCTAAGGTATTATAGAGATATGTTTTGACAAAAGATCTGTCAGTTTTCAAGATTGAAAACAGAAATGTTTTGACGTCCCCATTTCCAACCAGTTACTACCATGCTGGTAGCGTATATGAACTATATTAATTTATCTATGGATGTAAGATATGTTAAGATTTTGCAGGTAACACAAAATTGGTCAATGGGAAAAGGAATAATAATAATAATATGCAGTTCTTATAAAGCGCAACACACACTAAAGTCTCATTGCGCTGAAAAATAAAATAAAATGAAAGAGGGGGGGAAAATAGGGAAACAACTTATAGAAGTGAGAAAAGATGTGTTTTTAACAATGATTTAAAGTTAGTTACAGTTACAGGAAGCAGGTGAAAGTTGCCCAGATATTGCTCTTTAGGAGGTTCCAAGGATCAAAGTGGCATTTGTCAGGCACAAAGCTAAAATATGACTGAGTAAATAAGCCCCGAAACCTGGGCCAAAGTTTAAAGCTTTGTCCTTCAAAAATGGTAACATTTCTGAACTTATCACAGCTACTAAATTCTCACAACGATCATCAATGGATTATCTTAGATTTGACAAGAATTGACCCACAGTTAAAAATTGTTGATTAAAAGAAGCTTTTTGGGAGGTAGGGTGGATAGATTGGTTGTTCTACATCCTTTCTCAACAGCTAAAGGTTATGTAGAGATATACACGACCCGTCTGTAAGCCACGACGTCACCACAATCTTCGTGAATGATCAATAAAAAGAAACCTAAGTTTTGTTCAAAACACATATTTCTGTGCCACTAAAAATTGTTCACTGGGCTGGGAGATACAGTAGCGATGTAGATTGTGTATATTACATCTTTTTCAACAGCTAAGATAATATAGAGATATGTTTTGATAAACCATTTGTGAAGCATTACTTTGGTAAATGAAGACCCAACAGGGGTTGAACAGGGACCTCTACCTTGCCAAGCCAATGACTGCTAGACCACGGAGGTCACTTTTTACATCAATTTTTTTACAATTTTTCATCAAACTATGTTTTTTTAATCTTATTATTTGATGCAACTCTGGCAGGAGTGTTTTGATATCACTGAACTCACCACCCATTCCTGCAGCACTGGTCCATGATGTTTTCTTGTAATCACCGATCATTTTCGCATAACTGGCATCAAGGCATGGTTCACCGTAAATCTTCAAGATGAGGTCATTAACATGTGCATATCTCAAGACGGGAGCGCCGATTGGTGAGTCCACCATGATGTCACACAATGTGTCTATGGTAACATTTCCACCAACTCCACCCTGAATAATTAAATCAGATAAAGGATCTTTATCAATCTTTTTCCGTTAATGAGATATCTAATTTTAAAGTTTGGTATCATTTGTGTAGAAATGACTGAAATCAGACTAATTGTGATGTCATAGCCTCAGATTCCTCAAAGTCTTTATGTATTCTATCATATTTTGTCCTGTAATTTTGTGGCTTAAAAACCAGAAAAGTCAGAAAATTAGTAAAACTGAATCTAATAAGGGTAATTATAATATACCACATGAAGAAAGTTTGAGGAAAAATAATTTAAATAGTAAAGAATTTAAATAAACATTCTTTAAAATACAACAATAACAATTGTTAAAAGAATGTGAGGATGAAGATGCCAACTTTCCATTGTAGACTTACTACACCAGTCATTTCTACACCAATAAGACAGAGCTTCATACTTGAATATCTCCTTAGCGAAATAAGATTTCTTAATGCTTTCTTCACCAATTTGTTTGTTTGTTTTGAAGTCCTCTTTCGTATAATATTGACACATTTGACCACTGAACTAATCCTTTTAGCTCCTGACGAGTCTACAAAAAACCCGTTATTGGGACCTTTATAAAGTAATTGTGCAATGGGAATCTTTATTAGATCCGTGAATGGAGGGAGATAATTCATCTGATGGTGTCCATAGATATTTAAATGATTAATTCAGGGGTCAAGTAAGTCCATCCTGTATGTATTTTTAATCCATTAAGGAGATTTTCAAGTTTAAAGTTCTGCATCATTTGTGTAAAAGCGACTGAAATCAGACTAGTTGTGCACTATAGATTTACTACACCAGTCATTTCTACATAGATAAGACAGAGCTTCATACTTAAATATTTCCATAACGAAATGAGATTTTTTAATGCTTTCTTCACCATTTTGTTTGTTTGTTTTGAAGTCCTCTTTCGTATAAGATGGACACATCCTCAGATTCCTGAAAGTCTTTGATGTAGTCTATCATATTTTTCCTGCTATTTTGTGGCATAACATAACTCCCCCCATTAGATATGTCAGATGTGAATTAACAATAGGTGAACGATTTTTAGAGCAGGGTGCCACATCATGTAAAAAGTACAATCAATCAAACAAATATCAAGCTATAAACTTTGAAAGCTTTCAATGAATAGTATGAGCTAAAATCTTTAAGGATTAGCTCAGGGGTCACATCAAGTAAGTCTATACTATATGAAAGAGAAACAAAATAGTGAAGAAAGCATTCCTAAATCTGATTCCATTAAGGAGATATCTAAGTTTAAAGTTTGGTATCATTTGTGTAGAAATGACTGAAATCAGACTAGTTGTGATGTCATAGGCTCAGATTCCTCAAAGCCTTTATGCATACTATCATATTTTGTCCTTCGTTTTTGTGGCCTAAAAACCATAGAATATGTCAAAAAAGTAGTAAAACTGAATCTAGGAAGACTATTTATAATATACCACATGAAGAAAGTTTGACGAAAAATAATTTAAGTAGTGAACAAATCAAATAAACTTTCCTTAAAATACATTAACAATTGTTAAAGAATGTGAGGATGAAGATCCCAACCTTCCATAGTAGACTTACTACACCAGTCATTTCTACACAGATAAGACAAAGCTTTAAACTTGAATATATCCTTAACGGAATAAGATTTTTGAATGCTTTATTCACCATTTTGGTTCTTTTGAAGGCCTCTTTTATATAAGATGTACATGCCTGACCACTGAACTAATCCTTTAGCTTTGCATATAAACCATTTCATATCTGAATGGGCAATTTTCTGGAAAACTAATTTGAGTAATATGTCACATGGCCAAAATCCATGTGTCCATATTGGGCCAATCACAACTTGGGGAAATCTTATTAAACAATCAAATACTGGGGATACTAGGCCATCACATATAAGGAAAATCTTATCAAAACAATCAAATATTGGGAATAGTTGGCCATCACATATTTGGGAAATCTTATCAAACAATCAAATACTGGGGATACTTGGCCATCACATATTGGGGAAATCTTATCGAACAATCAAATACTGGGAATACTTGGCCATGCACAATTTAAGCAGGTTGTGGTATCAAGCGTATAAAAAAATGCTTTCATACCCTAAATCATGTGTGTTATACATTAAGGCAATAAACATACAAAATGTTGTTTACAATTTTTTGTCCAGCAAGTGAAGCTGATTGGTTCATTAACCCATCAGTTGAATGGTTGACATTTTCCACTCTTACGTGAAGTCTGTTCTGTTGTATGGTGCTGAGACATGGAGGACACAAGACTCTAAGCCACAAACTACAAGTCTTTATCAACACATGCCCGAGGCAGATGAACATTTGATGGCCAGACAGCACCTTTAATCAGGACCTCTGATGGGGAACCAAACAGGAGGCCTGTCATCACGACACAAATGGTAATGGGTCGGTCACACTATACGAAGACACCAGAGGAACATCCAACGCCACGCTTCGAATGGAACCCACAAGGCAAAAGCAAGAGAGGCCGACCAACCACAACCTGACAGAGAACCTCAGATGCTCAAGACTATTTGCATGGGGGAAGCTAAGAGAGTAGTTCGGAGCAAAGAGGACTATGTCAAGTATGTCAGTGATTGGTTGACATACTCGTAATCACATTCTGCTCAAATCAGTTTGAAAAGATCTATGAGAAATTTCTTTAGCTCTGCATATAGAAGGAAATAATCAATAAATAAATAGAATGATTACAATGAATAGAATGGTTAGAATAAATAGCGATTAGAAAGAATAGAATGGTTAGAATGTGTAGAATGAATATAATGGTTAGAATGAATATAGAATGGTTAGAATGAATAGAATGGTTAAATGAATAGAATACTTAAAAAGAATGGAATTAGTAGAATAAATAGAATTAATATAATGGTTAGAATGAATAGAATAATTAAAAAGAATAGAATGGTTAGAATGAGTAGAATAAATAGAATGAATATAATGGTTAGAATGAATATAGAGTGGTTAGAATGAATAGAATGCTTACAATGAATAGAATGGTTAGAATAAATAGCGATTAGAAAGAATAGAATGGTTAGAATGTGTAGAATGAATATAATGGTTAGAATGAATAGAATGGTTAGAATGAATAGAATGGTTAAATGAATAGAATACTTAGAAAGAATGGAATTAGTAGAATAAATAGAATGAATATAATGGTTAGAATGAATAGAATAATTAAAAAGAATATAATGGTTAGAATAAGTAGAATAAATAGAATGAATATAATGGTTAGAATGAATATAGAGTGGTTAGAATGAATAGAATGGTTACAGTGAATAGAATGGTCAGAATGAACATAATGTTTACAGTGGTTACAGAATGGTTAGAAGGAATATAATGGTTAGAATGAATAAATAGATCAAACTCAAACCTCAAATGCTCTGTTATCTTTGTTGTACTGAACAACTCCCTCAAAGTTTCCAGCTAATGTTGAAGCAAACAGCGCCACATTATTCTTGTGTGACAGAAGAAGTGGTTGGCAAAGGCTGAAAAATGATGTCACATGAAGTATGCATAAGTAAGCTTATAGCATTAACTAGAACTGTTGGAAGGACAGCATACTCAACTATTCAAAGCTACAATCTTGGACATAACTCGCTGAAACACTTAGTGAAAATATGTGATGGTTTTCATGAACCTACTTTTCTATTAGAAATTATTCCACATTTAGAAATTATAAATGCTGGAGATTTGTTCTATTGCTTCTTCAATCACTAGTCTTTCAGTTGTAATTGATATTATAGAATTTTAAGGACATTGTTATAATTTCATTGACTCCGCCAGTGTCCCCCTACCTCACTAAGTTAAGTTTAAGTTTATTACACTTATATGGCACATTATCTAAATAACTTATTCTAATGCGCCTTACAAAATATGCATATAAAAAAAAAAATACAAATGTGTAAATAAGATAAGCATGAAATATAAAGAAAACAAAGAACAAAAAAATTATGAAGATGACTTGAAAGCACAATTAAATAAGTGAGTCTTAAGCAAGGTGTGGAATTGTTCAAGGGATTGAGCAGATTTGATTGAAAGAGGTAAGTCATTCTAAAGTTTGGGGCCAAATATTTGCAAAGAGCGATCGCCATATGTAAGTTTACTTTTCGGAACATAATGAGGTGGTTTTTAGAGCAAAGGCGGTAACTAGTTTGTTTATAATGAAACATTTCGGTCAGATATAACCAACTATATTAACCGTCCTCCCTTCCTCCCCTTCCCATTCATTATTGACCATTGTTACTATTTTTTCTGGAAATGGCATTAATAAATAAATAAATTCAACACTGAAAGGGGGGAGGGGGTAAGGATTTACAATTCTCGGAAAAAATATTAAAGAAACAACGCTTTAACATATGTAGTTCTCATACCGCTGAATTGTTCCAACAGTTTTGGCTAGTAGGAGCAAATAATTTTAAGATGATATACATATAGTGTTACTGAACACTGCATGTGGGGACGGATGGTTAAGATGTTACAATCCCATTCAACAATTTCCTTGGCAAGGAGAAGCAAACGAACACATTTTCAATCTTTACCTCAAATGTGGTTCAAGTTGTTTCAATTTTTTCATATAAATATTTTGCTCCCAAGCGTTCTAAATGGACAGTACTGATTTCTAAGTGGGTTGCCTAGGCACCCAATGTACCCCTGGGTCTATGCCTAAAAACCTGTACCCGAAATGCTTCTCAATTTGTTTCCACTGGGTGGCATTCATCAGAGCAGCAGCAAGGGCTTGTGTTGCATTTTTGACTGCATCAGGACACTTGCTTCCTTGTTTGCTGGTCTTTAGAGAGGCGGTGGTAACATCAAGATATTCTACAAAATAAAGAAAGGACAATTTTGATGTGGTTTGGAAATAGGCAACAATCACAAACAATTACCACGGGGGATGAGCAGAAGAAATGGCAAAATTTGGCAAACTTTTTGAAGACTCCAAAAGGCCTTACAAATGACTTTCCAGTTGTTACAAATGACATTCCAGCTGTTATAAATGACATTCCTGTTGTTACAAATGACATTCCAGTTGTTACAAATGACATTCCAGTTGTTACAAATGACATTCCTGTTGTTACAAATGACATTCCAGTTGTTACAAATGACACTCCAGTTGTTACAAATGACATTTCAGTTGTTACAAATGACATTCCTGTTGTTACAAATGACATTGCAATTGTTACAAATGACATTCCAGTTACTACAAATGACATTCCAGTTGTTACAAATGACACTCCAGTTGTTACAAATGACACTCCACTTGTTACAAATGACATTCCAGTTGTTTTTCACTAACAAAATCAAGTCAAATTCAGTTACTTATATATCATCATTAACAAATCTGATTTTTGGGTGTCAAATATATGTCCCAAAATTATGATGATTGTAATATCTAATCTTTATTCAATTACTTATGTCCATGAATTTGATGTACATTGCAAACAAACAGATGTTTTCAAGTCGAACATGGCTTTCAAAATAGCTTTAAATTTTCCTTTTTCTACTCATACGGGGGATTTTTTTTTAAATTGCTGTGTTAAGAACAGATTTGAAAGGTGTTTCCTCAAAATGTTTCATGACCAAGGGTTGGGAAGTCTTCAAGAAAAAGCAAAATTTAAAACAAAAAAATTCCTATGCACCTCCGACACTTATGGTTGTTATTGTAATTGTGACCTAAGCAAAATGTTTCTTCCTCCACTTGATCAATATTGTAATATTTATTCATTATTTAATTACTTATGTCAATAGATTTGATGTACATTGCAAACAAACAGCTGTTTTCAAGTCTAACATGGCTTTTAAAGTAGCTTCAAATTTTCCCATGATGAATAACTCTGGCTATAAATTTTCAGTCTAATGCATCCAAACTCACCAGAGTGTTTATAACTCACTGATGAAAACATCCTTTTAAAATCCAAATGAATCCTCAGCCCCACATTACATGCATGACTTGGCCCTGCAGTACCCAAATCCACAATACCTGGCTCTTCACAATCAGTTCCATTGTGTGCATATAGATGATTGAGAGTGTAATTACTGATGCGTAAAATCACTGAACTATCTGCGGTGGGTTTCTTAATTACTTCGAGTAGCGTCTAAAAGTCATGCCCGCCAAAATGAAGGTTCTTGCAGGTAAGAAGACTTTGTAGGGAGGATTGATTGAGCGTAATACTTTTTTTGCTCATATGGAGGAAATTTTTGGCAAATGCTTTGCTATAAATAGATTTGAAAGGCGTTTCCTCACAAGGTTTCAGAGTTTCATGACCAAGGATCGAGAAGTCTTCAAGGAAGAAGCAAAATTCAACAAAAATAAAATTCTAATGCACCTATGACACTATGGTTTTTATTGTAAATGTGGCTTATAAATACTGAATATGATAACAGAGGCTATATGAGCAATGAAGTTTCTTCCTACAATTGATCGGTGGTAAAGGAAGTTTACAAGAAACTAACCAGCAAAGTAGTGTATAAAAGGCTTCTTCCAAATTCAAGATAGGGACAAATATTTACTAAGAGTCTCCGGTTTTGTTGAGATTCAGCTAAAAAGCTAAATCTGTTATCTGACCATTCATGAAGACCCATTAGGCTTATCCCTGGTTTCCTGATGCAAGTGGATGAGCGCAAAAGACTCCCACTAAACATGATGCCAGTCCATTGCAGATTACCTCCCCAGCAGAACTGATACTCATTTTACACCTGAGTGGACTGAAGCAAGTAAAGTGTCTTGTTCAATGGCACAATGCAGCTCTCACAATGGGAGTCAATCCCGGAACCTTTCGCACATGAGCAGAACTCGTTAACCATTGAGCCACTGCACCTCAATATGATATCATGCACTGCCATTATTAAAGCTACCAAGAAGCATAGTGGCTCAGTAGGAGAGAGTCACACTTGTAAAAAAAAAAAAACAGGTTAAATTTCTGGGATGAGTCCTGCTTTGTGTCCTTGAGCAAGACACTTTATTCCACTTGGTTCAGTGCACTCACATGTAAAAGGCCATGTTTGCAGTAGACTGATTCCCTATCTGATTTTGTATCTTCCCTATCATGGCCAAGGAGTATAGGTAATAAATATTCATATTATTAAAACTAATGAATATTCATATTGTAACAAATGTTCATATTATTAAAACTAAACTTTTCCTGTCCGTGAATGTTTTGATCTCCCATACCAAAAATGTGATATTCTTATTAAAGACCATATCCGTATGCATTTCACATTACCTTTAAAGTTCAACTCCGCCTGGACCGGGGCACTGGTGGCAACCGCTGCATGCACGAGGTGAGGGTACTTGAGTCTCAGCCAAGCAGATAAACTCCCTAAAATGAACAACAACATATTAAAGGATTAGTTCAGTGATCAGTCTTTTTTTTCTAATATGGAAAGGACTTCAAAAGAAACAAAATAGTGAAGAAAGCATTCCAAAATCTTATTCCGTTAACGAGATATCTAAGTTTAAATTTTGGTATCATTTGTGTAGAAATGACTGAATTCAAACTAGTTGTGATGTCACAGCCTCAGAATCCCCAAAGTCTTTGGGCATTCTAGCATATTTTTGTCCTGCGATTTTAAGGATTAAAAACCATGGGATATATCAGGAAAGTAGTAAAACAGAATCTAGGAAGGGTATTTGTAATTTACCACCTGAAGAAAGTTTAAGTAATAAAAAAAGTTAAATACACTTTCTTTAAAATACATTAAGATCTATTAAGAATGTGAAGACAAGGGCACAAGCCTTCCATAGTAGACCGCCCCCAGGAGAAAACAGTCACATGATTTTCAGTCACAGAAATAAAAAGAATCACCTTCAAGATTTTGAGGCCTATTGTCTCTTTCACACACCACAAATTCTGCACACATTAAAAATTGTTGAAACTTTTATTGTTTGTTTGATGAAAGTTTAACAGCACCACAACAGCAAGGGGCAAATTGTGCCTGAGAGGTTAGATCATTCCAGAGGTAGGAAGAAAAGAAAATAGGAGTCTGAGAGAAGTACGGGACTAAAAGCCAGAAAGCTGGGATCAAGAGAGGAGGTGTATGGGAAATTATAGGTGCTTTGGATCTTATTTAATGACTAATTTGTTCGCAATTAAAAGCTCTTTCTGGTGAATATAAATTCTCTACAGACCTTCAAATAGGAGTTCAATTAAGATTTCTATCATCTACAATATGGGTGAAGCCAGGGGTCTTCTGGATCTTTGCTTAAAGGTACAGCATTTGTGAAAAGTTGCAGTAATTTTGCTAAAAGGTCCAGATTTGGAATAAAGTTTATCTTTAGTAAAATTGAGCCTGCAACCAGTTTAAAGATCTCTATTTTGACACAACTTTGGAGATAAAAAATATTCTGCAACCCACTGACCCCCCCCCCTTCCTTTCCCCAATCCAAACGGCTGGCTTCAATCTTTACAATCACGTCAAAGTGAAGGCGGTACCCGAATAAGATCCACCAAAGAACGCCCACTTGTGACTGTGTCATGGTCACCGTCATGTTTGATGGTGATATTGGTAAATCAGATATCGATTATATAGTGGTATTGTGATATATATCACCATACCGTGATATCTACAGTATGTTATGATTATTATCACCATACCCTGATATCTACATTGCGTTATGATTATTATCACCATACCGTGATATCTACAGTACGTTATGATTATCATCACCATATCGTGATATCTACAGTGCGTTATGATTATTATCACCATACCGTGATATCTACATTATGTTATGATTATCATCACCCCACTGTGATATCTACAGTACGTTATGATTATCATCACCATACCGTGACACTACAGTACGTTATGATTATTATCACCATACCGTGACATCTACAGTACGTTATGATTATTATCACCATACCGTGATATCTACAGTACGTTATAATTATTATCACCATACCGTGATATCTACAGTACGTTATGATTATCATTACCATACCGTGATATCTACAGTACGTTATGATTATTATCACCATACCGTGAGATCTACATTACGTTATGATTATCATCACCAAACTGTGATATCTACAGTACGTTATGATTATCATCACCATACCGTGATATCTACAGTATGTTATAATTATTATCACCATACCGTGATATCTACAGTACGTGATAATTATTATCCCCATACCGTGATATCTACAGTGTGTTATGATTATTAAATTTTGAAAAAACTGCTCAGGTTTTCAGTATGCAGATCTATCTAAAATTTTCCATAAAATTTAAGAAAGGGAAGTATAAAATAATTAGATTGGCTGCAAATATTCTGTTAAAATCTCATTCATTTTAAATTTTTCTGAAATTCTGTTTCACAACGTTTTGCTTTAATATGCAGTTTATGTGTGATAATGGCATACCACGATGTTAGTCGGGGTATTTTTGATATCATTAAAAAACCAATATCACAATAATCAACATATTGTAACAACCCTAACGTAAGCATTATGTTGGTGTTATCTAAAGATGATTCTGTTTAGAATTTATTAAAGGCCAGTTGTCGTCTCTAACGTACGATGTAAATGAAATTCAAATCCTGTGTCTTTATTGGTGGATATACAATTGTAGTGTACACTTACATTGATAGGCCAATCAGTATGGTTTTGGAAGCGATTGTACGCCGCCACATCTTAATCACTATAGATGGCCTTTAAAGCTCTTTCTATGTGATATAAAATCTAGCTGTCCATATTCCATTAAACAGGAGTTCAATTATGATGCCAAAGTAACTGTACCTGAGTAGGATCCACCAAAAGACACCCACTGGTGACCATCAAGTTTCATCGTGACTGTCATGTTTGTGATGAATGCCGCCAGGTCTGCGAGTGCTTGCTCACTGCTCAAGTACTGCAGATTTGCTATGCTCAAATCCCTGCAAATCAGAATTGAAATAATGCATGAGAAACATGGATCAAATTTTTGAGGCAGTATATGATGTCACCCAATGTGTAAAAGGTTCCTTTTAACTTATGGCCCATCAATAAATCCTTCTTCATAGAGTATCTGCATTTGATATCACACACACCCAACTGGGTACCTCTCCGTTATCGAAAGTAAGTTTTCATGTTATTATTATGCTAATTGACAATGTAACTAGAACTGTCAGAAGGACAGTATGCTCAACTATTCAAAGCTAGTATAGAGAATAGGACTTATAGAGGGAAGTATATACAGAAATAGCAGGGGCAGATGATTTCAAATTACTGAGCTTTCAAAAATGCACTAACATTTTCATTTGCACTACAAGCTTCAAAATATCATTGAGTTTTCCTAAATATTTTAAGACAAAAAAAAGCTCAAGTAACTCAGAAAACATGTAAAATCTAGCAGTCTTTATAACTACAATACCTCTTTTAGTTCTATCAATTGAATAACAAAGAAAGGAGAGACCCTGACTTGCCAATGTCAAATAAAGAATGCCATTAAGCCCCTTTCCAACCTCCCCCAGCCCCTACACATTTCCAGAACTACATCCTGGATTGTAATACAACTTTCAATTTAAGAGAATATGTGTGTCAAGCAAAGTCAAGCAGCATGATTAATGTACAATAACATTAAAGCAAAGTTATGCAAAACAATATTGCTTAACATATGAAAAACTTGACATTGGAAATGATACAAATCCCATCACCACTAATAATGTATATTCCAGACTGTCCCACATTCCATCACAACTTGTCCCAAATGTCATCCCACATCTATACTCCATGCAATCACACCTGAAAACCAGATACTGTATGTCATTCCAACATTTGCATGACTTACATGCCATCACAAGTGAAATCCAGATGACATCCCACCATATGCCATTCCACCCTGTCCCACATGTCGACCTACCCTGTTCCACATGGTTAAATATTTTGTATGCAAGTCTATTGTCACGCAAATAACCTACTTTATATGCACACTACACCTCATTATTGAGTGTAGACAATGCTCTTTATATATATGATATGTGTAAATCTCCACTCCCAATTTAATTTAAGAGATATCATAGATACAAATATTTTCATTGTTATGCAAATAAGCTAATTAGTATGCACACACAACCCCTAATCATGCTCATTTGACCAGTACCCAAATGCCAAGTTACATGAATGTACACCATTCATAACTTAAGTTATGAATATTTTACCCAAAAGCTTAAACCAAACCTTTTAACCTGACAAATATTTTAATTGTTATGCAAATAAGCTAATTAGTATGCACACACAACACCCCCAATCATGCTAATTTGAACAGTACCCATGTCCTCTACCCCTATTCCAAGTCATATGAATGTACACAATTCATAAGTTATGAAAACTTTAACCAAAACTTTAACCTTACAAATATTTTCATTGTTATGCAAATAAGCTAATTCCATGTCCCACATGACATTCCATCCCATCCCATGTCCCACATGGCATTCCACCATATCTCCCACATGGCATCCCACCTAATGTCCCACCAACATCCAATTCCATCCCATGTTGACCATATGTCCCACATGGCATCCCATCCTATGTCCCACATGGATCCTATCCCATGTCCCAAATGACATCCCACCCAATGTTCCACATGACATCCCATCCCATGCCTTGTCCCACATGGCATTCCACCATATCTCCCACATAGCAATCCACCATATAGTATGCCTCACATGGCATTCCGCCATATGTCCCACATGGCATTCCATCGTATGACCCACATGGCATCCCACCCCACCCTATGTCCCACATGGATCCCCTACTACATGTATGTCCCACATTAATTCAACCATATGTACCACATAACATCCCTCCCTAAGTCCCACATGGCATCCCTCCCTGTGTCCCACATGGCATCTTTCATTATGTTCCCCTGCAACTTTACGCAAATGACCACAATAATAATGGCAGAGTTTAATAATCATGCCTGATACAAGTGTTTGGTGCCCAAATATTTTAAAGAATTTGAAGGGCAATATTGGAAAACAATATCATTTTACAGTTATTTTCTAAGGAAATATCAAATGTTTGGTTTGGTTTGTTGATTTTTAACGGCACCGCAACAGTCAAATGTGCCAAGAGGGTGTTAATAAATTATGGTGTAAGAGTTAGAATAGTGAGGAGATGGAAGGTTTGTAAGGGAGATGAGGGGAAAAAGCAGAAGAAAGAAACTTTTGGTGAAAAAAAAGGGGTATGTAAGGTTAGGTGTAGATAGGGAAAGGAGGGGGAGTTAAATGTGGTGGAAGAGGTTGTTGTTGTGGAGGAAGTTGATGATGTTTGAAGAAGAAGTTTGCAATATGCTTTGCATACTCTCCAAAAATGTAAAAATAATGTTCAGTTTTGATTTGAAAGGTGCCAACATGTCGAGGCAAACCAAGAGCTATTTTACTATTTTGTTTGTTTACAATTCATTGACTAGTGATTGGATGATTTCCTGCACTGTGCAAGAATGAGGTCAGTGCACATACTCTATTGATGAAATAATCCTTGCATACTACAGGATTTCAGAACCTTTGATAGAGCTGTAAAAGATTTTTTTTTTTTTTTGTAGAGACAGAACATTTTTTACAGTGCTCAATTTTTTGCCAAAGGTGGCATCAGGTGTGTGCTTGTTGGCAAACAGGAAGTGAAACCCCAGAAACCTCCCTCACCTTATGATTAAATAATTCTCTTTAGGAGGAATGGTCCATCAATCATTCATGGGCTTTGCACAAAGTCCTCCAGGCATGTAATGCATGTTTATATTTAGGCCCAGCAAAGGAATAATCTGATTCCGCTTCACTGCAAATCAGGTGTGGGTTTGAGCCCCAGATGAATGACCTATTGTGTAGTGTAACAATAGCTGGTTGCTAGCAAGTGAAGTATGAGGAGGCTCTTAGTTGGGAGGTATAGATTACCCGTGTTGGGTATGTTGTAACAATAGCTAATTGCTAACAATTGAAGTGTGAAGAGGCTCTTAGGTTGAAAGGTGTGGATTACCCCTGATTTTGAAAACAAAAAACTGAGGGTGTCGGGTTGAGGGGTCTAAGGGACAACAATTCTTAATGCCAGTCCCTGGTCGCACCATCCCTGAACTTCTAAAACAATTTCTTTAACCTGGAAAGGCTGATTCTAGTTGGCAAGAACACAAAAACTTGAAGAGCAACAAGGGAAAAATATTTCTTAAGAATAAAAGTCCATACTTTGTGGGATGACTTTCACCATAGTAACGATGCTCCACCATGAGGCATAGCGCCCCCATCTCCTGAGCATACTTAATCCAAGCTCCGGTTGTTGTCCAGATTGGGTTTGCAGGCCCTTCTCCACCAATCATGAGGAAGACGAGTTTTGAATGAAAGAATGTCGAGTTAACAAAATACCTCTGCAGAAAACAAAAAAAAAAGAGTATGAACCAAATCTCTTTTTTTCAAACACATCAATCTTTAGAAAAAATTAGAAACTTATGACCATGACTACTAAAAAAACAAAAAAATTAGGATTATGACTCCCAAAGATAGAAAGTTACATGAAGGATCATGAATAAAATATATTTGATTGGTTCCTTATTAATGCCTGTCTGTCTTGATTTGCAGAAAGACCAGTTCCATTAAAAGGCAGACATAGGAGGTAGAAATGCCCATTCCTCAACCAAATCTCCTGATTCGAACACATCAATCTTCACAGGGGCCCCTGATGGGGGGCAAGGAGTGCACAGGGGTGAACTGCTCCGGCACTATTTGCAGCTTTCTGAGCCACGAGTTTGCGGCAAGTTAAGGGCTTGAAGAATGGTTTGCACTGCATTGCTCGTCAGGGAAAGTTAAAGTTCTTCGGTTTTTACTTGTGATTCCGCAACGATTCTACCCCGAAGGTGGTCCAACCCCTCCAACAGGGGGATCCATGCCCCCAGACACCACCCTGGCACCGCCAATGAATTTTCAGGGGTTGCCACTGACCCTCACACCAGAGGCCCATCATTGAAAGTACATGAACAAATAGAGGCAACATTATAAAAACTATTTTAAAGAGAAATGGTGACCAGCTGAATTTTTATACCAAATTTAATTATGAGCAGGTAGAGGAAGAGCTGGAAATTATGGACAGAACGGTCTTTAAATTTCATCAAAAGTTCCTGTAGTTTCCGAGTTATGGTAAATCAAAGTTTGAATATATGTTGTTAATGTATGCAAAAGTTGTGATGTATGAAAGAGAAGCCAATATGAATATTTTATAATGTGTCAATAATGCAATGTAAATAATAATTTGAATAATTCTTTACATTTCTGTTCTAAATTTTGGTCACTGAAAATCACTGTATTCTTCTCCCAAATTTTGATTGGGGGCATGACCTTATTTAGAACGTCTTGGTCATATCCACATAACTTTAGTAAAGGACTGAAAAAGAAAAAGTTAACAAAATGAAATTAGTTGGTTTTCTTGTTGTAATGTCACAAAATTTCAAACAAATTTGCACAAATTATTATAATAAGGCCTTAAGATTTAAAATACTGTAAAATGGTACATTTTTCACCGATTTTGATGAAGCTTGGTATTTTCATGGCGTAGAGCCTTTTTTCATCCACTTAAGCTCAAGTTGTTGCTATCTGTCCATAAATCCTTAAAGAGCGACATATTTAGTATTGAACAATTTCCTTCCAAAATATTTTCTTTTTGTCCAAAACTTATAATCTACCACCAGAAAATTATAGAACAGGCTGCATTTAGTTAACCCTCAGTAAACTTCAAAGATACCATCACAATGACTAAGCTAACTATCACTTGAATATTTTATTTAATTACTTCACATAATTCGCCTTTCATGGCACCATTGAAAAAAATTGGTGAATGCAAAGGGTTTTTCATAACACTACACTGTATTGTTGCTAAGGAATAACATGTTCGAACCGTTCAGTCTAAACAGAGAGAGGTTATGTGTGCTTACAAGAGATCTTTATTTCATGCTTACTGGTGCACGAAGCATTAAAGGCAACATAATATATAAAATAATTCTCTGATTGATACACACATCTGGCATGTTTGTTTGTTTGTTTGATGAGGGCTTAACAGCACCACGATAACGAGGGTCAAATTGTGCCTGAGAGGTCAGATCATTCTAGAGGTAGGAAGAAAAGGAAACAGGGGGAGAATGAGAAATTTAAGAACAGAAGGTCAGAAGGCTGTGATCGAGAGGGGAGGTGCATGGTTGAAACAAAAACAAAGTAGAGAGGGGGTGGAAAAGGAGAATTAAATATGGTTGTAGAGGGAAGCATGATGAAGAAGGAGATAATTTTATCCAGAGGATTTTTCTGGAAGAACTCAGCAATTGAGCTGTGGGGAGCGAGGGAAGCTCTAGGAAGGTTGTACAGGGGGCAAGCAAGGAGAACGTAATGGATTGTGACGGTGCAATGGTAATTGTTGTAGAGGGGTTGGGGGGAGCCAATAAGGAGGTGGGAGTGGGTGAGATGAGTGTGACCAATTCTAAGACGGGTAATGTGAAAGTTGTCGATACGAGAGAGGTTGTTGATAGTGGATTTGATCGGAATTGTGAGCTGGATGACATGGAGTTTGTTATCAATTTGGGAGTTCCATGAGGTTTGCCAGCGGTCACGAACAAGGGAAGCGATAAGTGGTTTGATGTCAGAGAGGGCTTTGGGGAAAAGGGGTAGGGAGGAGGTTGGGGGCAAGCTTAGCTGCTGCATCAGCCCTGTCATTGACATGAATAGAATACAATAATAATCAAGCATGTTACATGATAGACAGCAAACAGACGGACAATTCTATGCAGAAACTTTAATCATGTTTCATTCAGATGGTATAAAATACTAAGGAATTCAAAGGTTTGTTTAAAAATAACTGGTATAGAAGCCCTACTGTTAGTACTGTAAACAATTGATACCCTCACTGTAACTTTCTTAGTAAATGTCAGCATTCTTCATCAAAAAAAAAATTGAACTTTTTTTATTTATTAGAAATATCTTTAAAAATTTAATCTTATAGTAAATCAAAATATCTCTGTGTTTTATGGCTTGAGATTCCAGACATATTTTTTTAACCGACTGAATAGCTCAATTGATATTGCACCCACTTTTCAGAAGGTAGGTTATGGGGTTATATTCCGGCCAGATCATACCAAAGGTCATACCAAATGAGACCTGTTGCCCCTCACCTGGTGCTCAGCATAATGTACTGGAACAGGGTAACAAGGGCTACAAAAAACTTTTTTTTCTCTCTCACAGGTGCACTGAAATGGAATCTTTCCTCACGATAGGGTTTAGTATCAAGAACGCTTATAGAGCAGAATTGAAACACTTCACTTCATTTTCTGATTGTTGGATCCTTTTATTTTGCTCAATTTTTATAACTCACGTTTTTTGTGTGATTAGGAATTTTCTTTTTCTTGCTTGACCCACTCGTTACAAACAGGCAGGACAATTTTGTATTCTATCACAAGCTCTTGTGGCCCGCAGGCTTCATTTTCTTCACAGTAACAGCAACAGTCAACAGGCAAAAGTGGTGCACACCTTTTGGTATGAAGCATAGGGATTTTTAGAAATTGGAGAAAAAAAAACACTGTTTCCATTTTCAGCGAGCTAGGGGTGGGGGAGGAGGGCAACCAAACATATTTGATCGGTTTAACAATTGTAGCCATATGCCATGTTGGCTGTACAGTCTAGATTAGTCCCCAGGAATTCAGAAAGTTTTCAGTCTGTGAGATGATGTCACACAAAGGTTCCGCACTTTTAAGCCTTAAAAAGAGCGCTGTATAAATTGATGCATTATTATGATTACGTCTTGCAGTTGTACGACACAAAATCTCACAAAAGAATGCCTGTAACACACACTGATTTTTGAGGTGCAGTCACTTTAACACAAAGCTAATCAAACCATATCTATAGTTCATGTATACTGGACATACATGGAGGCAGTCAACTGAGCATACGACTGACATGCTGGAGGTCCCAGGTTCGAGTGCAACAGCGATTTAACCAGGGACTTTTCCACAGATATGCAAAATGATATAGGCTGACATTAGGCGCAGAGGAGGTTTGTCTTCTACGTCACACCTTCTCCCCCACCTGACCTTTGGGAAAAGTGGGTTGTAAAGCCACCAGTCCTGATGGTATAGTAGGAGATTCACCCCCTACCTAGTTTTCTGAAATTCTCAAAAAGAGCAGGGTGTTAACCGGTCTTCCTATTCTGGTAAATTCCTTGGGTGCACACTGAAAACAAGTCAAATGTGAATTACATGTGCTTTCTTTGGCATGTGCCTAAAAGTGCAAAACAAATAAACATACCTGTCTCCATGTTCTAGTATCAGCATCGTTAAAGTGATCAAGTGGTTGAGTGAACCATTTGGCTGCAGGAAGATCTTCTACAGCCACACTGACATTGGGTACCCCAAGGAAACCACCCCTGGGACGTCCATGGTGGAACAGAGGGTCTGCTTTCACAGCACCAAAGAGAGCAAGGCACAGGAAGAATTGTATGTAATGCATTATGGAACAATTCTGAAAGAAAAGAAACAAGTAATTTTTGAATATTATTTTATTTAGTGGCTTATACCCAATAGGATTACATTTGGTAGGTGCAGTACTTCATATATCAAGACATCATTGCTATAATTCTGTCAGGGCACAATCTCAGAGCCTTTTTTAACACATTAACTGGCTCAGCAAAATGGGCACCAATTGAGCATTTTGAGCACAAATGAAAGTAAAATTTGCATCTTTTAGTAGACAATCATAGCAGATGCATTTTAAGATATTTACCATACATGGTTTACATGGCACTACTGAAGCAAACTTTTAGCAATTATTTGGACTAAATCATAAAATAAGAATATGAATGACTATCTATGAGGAAAGTGTGGGGGCATTTAGCCTAGAATGAAAATTTTGAACAAAGCTTATCAAATAAATTTAATTTCTTTTCGCTTTATATTTGCTTTTCACATTTACCTTACTTTCTAGATGTTTATGATTTGTATATGTTCCTTTTATCATTATAATTTATTCTGATATCGTTTTATTTTATTCTACTGTACCTGCTTATAGCCAAGTGCCAAGTCACCCCATGGGAATGTAAAGAACACCATGTAAGATTTATAGCCAAGTGCCGAGTCACCCCATGGGAATGTAGAGGACCCCATGTGAGATTTATAGCCAAGTGCCGAGTCACCCTGTGAGAATGTAGATAACCCCATGTAAGATTTATAGCCAAGTGCCGAGTCACCCCATGGGAATGTAGAGGACCCCATGTAAGATTTATAGCCAAGTGCCGAGTTACCCCGTGGGAATGTAGAGGACCCCATGTAATAAGATTTATAGCCAAGTGCCGAGTCACCCCATGGAAATGTAGAGGACCCCATGTAAGATTTATAGCCAAGTGCCGAGTCACCCCATGGGAATGTAGAGGACCCCATGTAAGATTTATAGCCAAGTTACCCCATGGGAATGTAGAGGACCCCATGTAAGATTTATAGGCTTTTGGAGTGCCGAGTTACCCCATGGGAATGTAGAGGACCCCATGTAAGATTTATAGCCAAGTGCCGAGTCACCCTATGGGAATGTAGAGGAACCCATGTAAGATTTATAGCCAAGTGCCGAGTCACCCCATGGGAATGTAGAGGACCCCATGTAAGATTTATAGCCAAGTGTCGAGTTACCCCATGGGAATGTAGAGGATCCCATGTGAGATTTTTAGCCAAGTGTCGATTTACCCCATGGGAATGTTAAAATAATAATCAATAAATGGTAAAAATTGTAAGTGTGGTCCCCAGGTAATCTATTGCAGCCCTTACAAAAAAAGAGTGTCAAACCTTGTCTGTGTTTCTGCAGGAACACATGTGGCAGACAAAAGACTTCACGTGTGGCAAACAAAAGTGACACACATGACAATGCATGAAATTGGAACTAATCCCCTGCATGTCTAACAGGTAATCCCACATGTGTTCATGTGTGGCTGACATGCATGTAAATGTGTGAAAATGATTGTTTTAACAAGACAGGAAAAAGTGTGGTAAAACGGGTTCCCACCTGTCAAGAAATGTGGCAAAACGTGGCAAAGTTTCAAGTAATTTTGGACCAGCTGAATGGGCTGTTGCATGAAGAAATATTTGATGGTGTAAACGCTTTGTCTGGTACTTATGACACAGGTTTTCTCTTGTTTTCTGTATGACAAGCATTGTCCTGTTGGACACAGGAAAACCTGTGAAGTGTAGTTTCCATGGGAAATAACCTGGAAATACCCTGGGATTACCCTGGGTTTGCATGCATGTTCATGCATAAAATTGTAACAGCTGACACATGTTTTTTTGTAAGGGAGGTGCTATATGTCTTTTACTCGTGTGATAAATAAACTTCTGATGAAATTTGACATAAATCAATTACAATGCATGCTAACAGTAGAGTCTTATTGTAGAGAACGGATTGTGTGCCAAGAATAATGCTAATTACACTAAGACGGCCCATATTTTTGAGTGTTTTTGTAGTGGAAATGATGAAACCGAATTGAAGAATTGTTTGGGTGTAAAGTTGACCATGCAAAGATAGCTTCTGCCCAAAAAACAAAGCTTAAGTTTATCTCTCAGTTTGAAACCAAATGTATACTCAAACCATACATATTGTGTACAGTACATGTTCCTTTATGCCCCAACCATTGATTTTGGCTGTTTTCGGCAGTTCACACAAACATTGAAGAAAAAAAAACATCCTTAATATCATGTGTCGTCTACTGAAGTGTGAGTGATGAAAAACTCTTATCAGGATATCATTCCAGTGAAAAGGAGTAGGGTGGAGAGATGTTTCAGAGATTTACAAAACATTATTATTAAAGGGCATGTATACGACATGTAGTATGGAACTTGAACAAATTCTGACAGCCCATAAAATCTGTAAACGACAACAATCATTCATCGACACACTTTTTGACATACGGTGGGCATGCTTCCTACACTGTAAGTAAACGGCAGCAATCACAGAACACCAGCAAACAGGAACAGGCTAAAAATGAAAGAATTGGGGGCTGAACAATGGTAAATGGTTCCATAGCTAGGCCTAGCCTAGGACTATGCCCTACTAATGACAAGATATGCTACCATACTAGTACTGTAGGACTAGTGACTAGTAGCACTAGTGCATAGTACTCAGCACAGCAGTAGTCTAGTAGTACTACTGTACTAGTACTAGCCTACTACAGTACTAGTTATATGTCATATACCTCCTTTACTGATCTTCTTTTCTTTTGTTGATTGATGTTGACTAATTGCTGTCGTTCAGGGCCATAATTTGCGGGGGAACATGTCTCCCCACTTATCAGTACATAGAATTTAACAAATTCAACTTGCTTCTTGTTCAACACTTTGGGAGAAAAAAATATTTCTCCAACCCCTCTCCCTCCCCACACACACACACACACACTCTTTCTAGATGAGAATTACTACCCTGCTGCTGTTAACTGATTACAGACCTGTCGGAAGTTATTCAGTATAGGTTGCTTGTACTGTAGCTTTCCTTTTAACTGAGTTTCGTTGCTCTGCACCATTTTTTTGTTTTCAGTGTACCTGTATTTTGTGTGTTGAAATTTGCACCACAAATATTCTCCTGTTAAAAGATGCAGAATGTAAAATTTTACAGCTAACCAAAACATGAAAATTTCTACAGATTATGTGGAAAGAATGTGAGTTTATCGCATTTTGGAAACTAGAATTTAACACTATGTAGAGTGCATACCTCTGCCGCCTTTGCAATTCCAAGATGCTTAACTAATTTTGTAGAGTTCATTCAATCCCCAAATCCAATATAATCTTCTTCAGAAAATCTAGGCCCACCAAGTTTATCCCCACTTGAGACTGGCTATTAGTCATATCCCACAATACACTTTTTGACATACTAATGGCGTGTACAGTGGGGTATTACACTTTCCATACATAAAGGTGAAGGTGTGTTGAACGTTAGGCTACCAAACTTGGTCGATGGGGCGAAAATGCTCCAAACCTGCTATCTTACCATATTATATACCTTTCTTGCTTTCATTTTTATACGTAGTTCTTTGAAGTTGTTTTAGTGCTCAAAAAGACAAAATTAGAAGATCCTTTATGCTTGTTTTGGCAAAAAAGGTTTTTGCAGTCGGACCTTCAAAGTTTCTGTCACTCGTAATTGTTTATGTTGATGTCATATTACTTCTATGGTTGAGATACAGCTGATTGGCTAACAACCCATGCACATTTAAATAGATTCAAGAAACAAGTAAACATTTTTATGGAACTTTGACCTCATGACTAATCAACAAATCTTAGTTCTGCTCTTAAAGTAATACTCACAGAAAACATATAAATTCTACCATTTCCAAGTAAGTTTTAGACTGCAGGATTTTTGTGGATAAACAGTACATCTGTTATGAACCTGGTGATGAAAGACTTTTAATATTTTAGTGAAGAATATTCTCAGGGAAGCTGTATAAAGGTTGTGTAAAGTTCCTATAATTTTTTTTCTCTAGTTGATCTATATTAGTGTGCATAGGAAAAACTACAACCTTCGTGAGGCCGCAGATAACTAAACAACAGCAATCACACAATGTCAGCATACAGAGGGTTAAAGTGAAATAAATTATGGCCAAACGATGGAAAATGGTTCCATAACTAACTTGAGACATGTCTTTCTCACTTTTGAACTGCATTGATCATTTCCACAGTTGAACACTTGTTTGATTGATATGTTCCATTGTGTTCAGTTTTATTCAGACTAAAGAATTCATTGTTTGACTTCTTTTCAGGCAAGATACACATTCCATCATTTTCCATTTATGGCAAAAACTATTGTTGTTATTTTCTTTGATACCAGAGACCACTTTACTACAATTTCTTTGAGTCCACAAAATTGATTGTTTGGATTCTTTTCAGAGCATGAATTAATTGTTCAGCCACATTCCATTAAAAAGTTTTGTCTCAATAGACCTCACCCTGCACATCCCCACCCCTCCATTTCTGCCCTTTCCTTATTCCCATATGTTTCACATTTCAGTTCTTTCTTAGACAATAATAAAACCACACACCAAATTTATTCAAAATCCATCATCAGCTCCTGAAATATGTTGATGAGACAGACAGACAAACAAACAGACAAACAAATGCAGGCAAACACATAAACCTCTATCCAACTTCGTTGGCAGAGGAAAACATAGGGAGACTCTTGTTGACAACACAGTATCTGCAACAACCTGTCCCACTGAGAACATAATTAAATCCATGTGAGCCATATTTAGGTCCATGCTTATCCCGTTTCCATAGCACAAGCAGATGAGAGCAAATGACTCCCCTGGAGGTTAACTCCCCAGTGGCGTTAGTACTCATTTTATAGCTGAGTCAACTGGGACAAGTAGAAAAAGTGTCTTGCTCCAGGACACAATGCAGCGCTCATGGCGGAAATCAAACCAGGTACCTTTCGTATACGAGGACAAAATGCAGCGCTCATGGCGGGAATCACACCAGGTACCTTTCGCCTACGAGGATCCAGTTTGCATAGTTTGCTTCTCAAGGGAAGATCTTCTGAGCACATTTTGAAAAGTTGGGGCACAATTTGATGCAATTGGTGCACAAATTGACAGGTTTATATTAAACAGCATTGTATTTTAGGTGCACATTTTCTAATTTTGGGTGCACATTTTCTCATTTTGGGCGCACACTTTTCTAATTTTGGGTGCAAATTTTCTAATTTTGGGTGCACATTTTCTAATTTTGGGTGCACATTTTCTAATTTTGGGTGCACATTTTCTAATTTTGGGCGCACATTTTCTAATTTTGGGTGCAAATTTTCTAATCTTGGGTTTTCTAATTTTAGGTGCAAATTTTCTAATTTTGGGTGCACATTTTCTAATTTTGGGTGCACATTTTCTAATTTTGGGTGCACATTTTCTAATTTTGGGTGCACATTTTCTAATTTTGGGTGCACATTTTCTAATTTGGGGTGCACATTTTTTAATTTTGGGCGCACATTTTCTAATTTTGGGTGCAAATTTTATCATTTTGGGCGCACCATTTTGTCTTGGAAATCCATCATCTGCTCGCATCATGCAAACTATGCAAACTGGACGAGGATGACCCCTTAACCAAATTTACGACCTGTTTGATGTTATTCAAGTTCCATATGGTTGATGTGTAGATTTACATTGCTCTACACCATTTTTCATTATGATAACATTGGGTTGTGTAATTAATTGGATTGTGACAAGTACTATTGAGTCTACACTGTAGTGTAGGCCTAGTACCCCCCATAGTACCATTAGACTGATGCCAGCCATGTTAGTATGGCTGCCATTGGTGATGGCATGGCCATCCGAGGGTACTAAAAAATCCTATACCCTCCTGTACTGTTTTAAGCGAGGTGTTAAAAGTATAGGAAAATCTCAGTTTTAAGATCTTTATGAAAATGAAACCATTTTACCTCTTTTTTCGCCCACAATGATTAGAATCAATGTTTGAAGCCCACCCATGTCTTCAAAAAATATCTTTAAGGTGATTTTAGTTACTTTTATTCAATTATTTTAGACTACCTTTCTTTCCTTAAAAATCGTCTGATGAGCTCTCCAAAGTACAGTCAAAGTTCAAAACACTGCTATCCTGGCTATAACATTTTAGCGGGAACGGGTAATATGTTTTAAATTATTTGAGGAAAAAATTAAGATAATAAAGATAATTAAGATAAAGTACAATTATATAATCTAAACATTTCTTGATGTATTTTAAATTTGTTTTTGCAAAAAGTTTTTTTTTTTTTTAACTGAAACTATTTATTTTAGTGAAACATTCTAAAACTTACTTGCAAACATTGAATAATTAATCACAAACATACAGTGACTAAGAAAATGGCAATCAAAATATGAATCTCTGAGAACTTTATCCTGGTCGTGGTGCTAAATAGGTAAATATTTACGAAAAGTTTTTTGGAAAAGTGTATTATTTAGACTAATTGATATAAGAATATCCAAAAAGTAAGTTATTTTTCAATCATCAATTTTCTACAAGGTGTGAATTTTTTAAAAACATAGCAATTGTACCTAATCTATAACAACCTCGTGCGTAATCCCAATGTCAACCCATACTGGTAGCACTGAACTAGTTATTTGCCCCATTAAAGCCTATGATAAAAGAGTCAAGTTCAAGGTCCTTTTTGTCCCAGAATCTTATAGATTTAGGATCTTTTGTGAATGTTTTCCAAAAAGTACCATCTAATTAATATCTCTCGGATGAGGGTACTTTCAATAGGGGGGTCACCAGACAATTTGCTGCAAACCAAAGAAACTTTGCGATGATGTCATGAAGAAGCAGTACTTCAATTGGTTTGCAGCAGATTGTTGGGCTTTTACACTGTCAGGACTGTAATGTTGGTAGAAAATCCATCGTTTGTACATCTCATCAAAAAAAATAACAAATACTGTGGCTAATAAATGAAGAAAGGAGTCTCCAGCAAATGTGAGTAGAGTCAAAAAATGTAAATAAGATTCGTGAGTGGTCAAAAAAAGGAATTTTCATATACGCTTCGAAAGTCGCATTAGAAAGTGACCTACCTTTTTATATATATCAATTAAGTATATACATGTAGGTTGTCATAACGCTAGGAAGACCTGTGAGTAGTACCACAGGTGTTCCTAGCATTATGGCAACCTATATACTCACTACATATATAAAGAAAGGTAGGTCTCTTTCTAACCAACTTTTGAACCGTATATGAAAATTCCTTTTTTTTGACCACTCGCCAATCTTAATTACATTTTTTTACTCTACTCACATTTGCTGGAGACTCCCTTCTTTGTTTATAAGCCACAGTATTTGTTAGTTTTTTTTCTCTCGATTAGATGTACAAGCAATGAATTTTCTACCCCATTACCTTGAAGAGTGTAGATGCCCAATAATTTGCTGCAAACTAAAGAAACGTTGCAATAACGTCATGAAGAAGCACCACTTCAGTATTATTTTGACAAGAATGAACAGGGATTACGATGACATCGTGATGAACACAAAAGAAATTCGATCCAATTGGTCGAAAGTTGACAATTCAAACACAAGCTTTGAAATGTGTATATGAAGTCAAGAGAGCAATGGATTCTTCAGGAGCAATTGCTAACTGGTAAATTTTTCTGTTGTTTACTGTTAGTTAGTATATATGAACTTTAAGATATATTTGTCTAACATAAAGTGTAACGTGTAAAACTTGACTTTCTTGTTAACTAAATGAGTAGTAGATACAGCCTACAATTGTTGGTGTTGCTTACTGCACACACCAATTCAAATTATTCTTTTAATACTAGGCCCATATATGTTACCAATACAGAAATGAAGGCCCATTCTACATATCTTTTTTGGTGGGCTCAAGATATGATTTAACAATGTCATGCATTATGATAGCAAGGGACGGAAAGGAACGACCTATTTATCTCTTTTTGGTGGGCCTATACTTATAATTGACTGGGCCCTTTTGTAAATATGAATTATGACTTCTTAAAGACATTATCCTTAATGTATACGTTGTTATATTTCCGCAAACTTGACTGTCAGGAAATTAGGCATGACTTTGCAAACCAAAATGTCGGAATTTGTAATTTGTAATTTTGTTTCTCTCGTAGATTTTTGTAATTCTCTTTTTCAAAATGAATTTTAGAGCATGCATTTTATTTTCCACACTTTCTTTTAATAAGCCCCCAAGACCCGGGCCTTATGAATAAGCCTTTGCTATATAGGCAATGATACCGGGATCAATGGGGCAAGGGGGCCACTTCCCTATGTCACAGAGTAAGGGGCGAAGGTGGTGCCCATTTGAAAGTTGAGGGTGGACTGCAAACATAAAAAATTGCAAGGGATTGTCGTCAGTTCTTGCTCTGACAGTCTGATTATCATTTTATCCTGCTTCTTATATAGGATCGCAAGACGATTTTATGAAGATGAGACAGGTGAAGTCATGTTTCGGAACTTTAAAGTAGAATGTCGACGCAGTATGCCTGCTTGCCGAATAAGTAGAGCTGAATTAGCTGTCATTTTTAAACAACTCTTTCCTAGATTCAGCAAAACTTGAAAACGTATTCGATGAGGGGACGAGAACGAAACTGTGTATACAGGCATTAGCATGTTGGAGAAAGAAAATGAGGAACCAGAAGAAGAGTGTACTCTTAGCGACTTGAAAAATTTCATACCTGGCAACACTTTTTTGTCACCTTTCTAGGAAACCTTATAAACAATAATGTGTTTTCACTGGTGTTGTAGCTAATCGCAATATGGTGCTGAAAATTGTCAAGATAGTAGACCTCGGTAAGCTAAGATTAGATCATAGCTTTAATCCTTAAAAGCTAGTTTGCTCCAAATCTTAGCTATTGTTCATAGAATATCGCTTGGCAACGGATTTCCATATATTGAAACAATGCTTATTGAGGAAAAACGCTATATAAAGAAAAAGATACAAAAAAGGTTCCGAAGATGAAAAAGACGTTGCACGCTCAAATTGTTGCAAACAAGTTACCACTTGTAAGTCTAACACTAAAGTTTGCTTATCTTGCCAAAGACTATACTCGTTGAACCAATCATATGAGGTTGAAGTAGATGATGATGACTACGCTGACTTGATGGCAATGTAAGACCAATGTTACCCCAATGCAACAGACGAAATGAAAATTCTCTTAAAAGCTTAGCAAGATATTCTGAAAGCAAAGTCTGCTACAGCACGACATTGGGATAAGCGTATAATAAGTCTCTGTTTATCACTGTGGGATCGAAGCCCTCATAATTATGAAGATCTAAAGAACACCAAAATGTTAATTCTATCATCTGGAAGGCACCTCACTTCTGTTAGCATGTCCCAAATTATTTTAACATCAATGAAATAGATACAATTCGATTATGAATTTTGATGACCTTTGTCACTGCACTCAGTTTGATATGCATTTTATACAAGGCTCCAACTGCGTGGGGGTGGTATAAGCTCATAATACTTATCCAAACATTTGGTCAAATAAGACAAATTTACCCCAAAAGTGTACTTTCCCTGCCTGCACAAATGAAATATTCTAAAATCATTATCTTGGGCCCTAGTAAGCACAAGTAACAAACTACCGCAGAAGTTTTTAATGTCATATCAATAATGGCTTGTTATCATGGCCCGGCTACGTTTCCTTGTGCCCATTGATGACCAGAAGCTAGTTTGCCTTTGTGCATATCCATATAGCAATAAAAAAAGATTATCTTTGTGGCCTTACTTTGAAAAAATAATAGTAATTAGTACAAGATGTTGCTTGTCCATATTTATACAAATTTCTTTGCTAACTCCCTGAAGAAAAAAAAAAGCACATGTCCTCCAATATAATGTCTTTAATTTGTTGTACACCTAATCCCTCTTCCATCCGTATTGAATGTCTTAATTTTATATAACTAATGTCTCCTTGCCCTTGACCAATTATCAACATGAATTTTTATCTGAAAATGAATGATACATACCCGGTTCGTTCTTGTCAAAATAATACGTTTTCTTTAGTTTGCAGCAAACTGTTGGGCATCTACACTGTCTTGACGGTAATGGGGTAGAAAAATGATCTTTTGTACATCTAATCGAAAAAAACTAATAAATACTGTGGCTTATAAAGTTATAAACGAAAAAGGGAGTCTCCAGCAATTATTAGTAGGCCCTAGAATAAGAGTAAAAAAATGTAATTAGGATTCGCGAGTGGTCAAAGAGAATTTTCATATAAGATTCGAAAGTCGCGTTAGAAAGAGACCTACCTTTCTTAAATTATATATGCAGTAGTATACTAGTAATAGGTTTCCATAACGCTAGGAACACCTGTGACAAATTTCAGTACGGACTAGGTTTAGGGTTAGCCTATATTAAAGACAGCCTATTTAACTAACGACTAAGTTAGAAAAAGATTGCGCTACAGTTTGACAAAAGCAATTGCATTTTCCTCACCTGGCTACCAGTATCTGAATCTGAATGAACTTACAGAGGCCTAGACTGCATGAGAAGTTTTAAAGAGTCGTGTTGAACTAAAAGTAGATAGCAAAATGGACAAATTAATTGTCAGTCTTATTTCATTAGCCGAGTCACGACTGTTCCCCTCAATCCTTAACTTAAGATTAGTGTTTTTTCACGTGATATAGCGCGTGACTATAGTCTGTCACCTGACCAGCTTACTTGTGGAGGTAGCATAAAATTAATTATTTTACCTATTGAAGCCTACGATGAAAGAGTCAAGTTTAGAGTCCTTTTTGTACCAGAATGTTATAGATTTGGAATCTTTTATGATTTTTTCAAAAAGAACCATCAAATATCTTTCGGATGAGGGTATCAGAGGTTACCAGAGGTTTTGGCTCTTTCTCTTTGGCTGAAGTGAAGGGGTGTTATATACCCTCACAAAATCACTCAAATTTTGCGTATGGTTCCATGGTAAAATAGTTCCCCATGAAACTTTTACTGAAACAAATCTCGTTAACTTTGGATATGCATAATCAAGAACTCTCCTTTTTTTACTATTTATGAAATTTTAAACTTCTCAGCTTTTTGTCCCATGACATAGGACCTCTCGAAAATATTTCTATTAGCCTTTTCTCTCCGGCTTCTCATTTTAGGCTGCCGTAGTGATGCCTAATTAGTTTTGTGCTACCTATATAATAGCACGGAACTAATAGATTGCCCTATTGAAACCTACTGTGGTGTAGCGGTTATCATACCTGTCTACAGACCACGAGGCCCCGGGTTCAATCCTGGGGTGGGTAGACACGCCAGTGCACCACAACTGGTTATCAAAGGCCGTGGACATTGACTTGGTTGTCGATCTTATGTCTGTCCGTACGTCGTACCTGTGTTCTCGTCCGGGTCGTATTAAGCGTTTCGTGATAGCATTTGTACTATCATAACCGAATACGCAGGCGACGACCCCGTCATTGTAATTGTGTGTTCAACTCTCTCTCTATGATTAAATGTTAAATGTTCAAAATAATTTGTAGAGCGTCATTATCCACGACGGAGTTATGTTCAGCGTCGCTATAAATTATGTTTCTGCATAAAAAATGAGTCTTGAGAGCCTTCCTTTACAAACATTGACCTGTTGACATTGGGAGCAAGTTTAATATCAAATGGCAAGGAATTCTATAGTGCAGCACATGTGAACGAGCGACGACTTTAGTCCATAAATGGATCTATAGGTTATGAAAAGTAGCTTGAATTTAATTATGTACTGTATAGGCCTAAGCCAGTGGAATTTCTTTAATACAGGGGTGATGTGGTCAAACTTATTTGAACAGGTTACAATTCTGGCAGCAACATTTTGAGCACGTTGGAGTGGAACAATTTGAGAGTCGGGCAACCTAAAATGAAAGAGTCAAGTTCGGGGTCCTTTTTGTACCAGAATGTTATGGTATTTTCCAAAAAGTACCATCTAATATCTCTCAGATGAGGGTACTTTCAATAGGGGATCACCACAGGTTTTGGTCGTTTTTTAGGCTAAAGTGAAGACGTGTTATACACCCTCACCAAATCACTCAAATTTTGGTATGGGTCCATGGTAAAATAGTTCCCTATGAAACTTTCACTGAAACAAATCTCTTCAAGTTTGGATACTTTGCATAGTCAAGACCTCCTCTATCATTTCTGAAATTTAGAACCGCTTGAAAATATTTTTATTAGCCGTTTCTCTGGATGTTCTCATTTTGGATGGTCGAGTGATACCTTATTAGTTCTGGGCAACATATCGATTTCGGGAAAAGTTCTTCGCCGCCGGGTACAGGGGTGAAAAACGGGAGGAAAACAACTTGAAATTATCGAACAATAGCTGTACCTAGAGGCATTAGTAGGGGAAGGGGGAGGAGGGAGGGGGGAATGATTTCAGTCCCAGTTAGGTGCTTAAATTATCAAATAAAAATGAAGGAAACGTTTGATAAAACTGTATTGGAATATTTCGTAAATTTATTAAAAGAAATTATTGAAACTTGGCGTAACTTTTTAAGTTTCGGTAACTTCAATTTCCTAAAAATTAAAAACAATTCCTCAAAATGGGAGGAAAAAATTTCCAAAAAGTGATGCAAATTGCTCGAAATGAAGTAATTTACTGAAAATCGCAAAAAATGAAGAGATAATCGAATAAGATTGCCCAAAATGAAAATTGAAGAATATAGTCCTGAAAATTTTGATGATATATATTTATATATATATATATATATACATATATATATATATATATATATATATATATATATATATATATATATATATATATATATATATATATATATATATATATATATATATATATATAAATATATTTATATATATATATATATATATATATATATATATATATATATATATATATATATATATTTATATATATATATATATATATATATATATATATAAAATATATTTCTATATATATATATATATATATATATATATATATATATATATATATATATATATATATATATATATATATATATATATATATATATATATATATATATATATATATATATATATATATATATATATATATATATATATATATATATGTATATATATATATATATATATATATATATATATATATATATATATATATATATATATATATATATATATATATATATATATATATATATATATATATATATACATATATATTAATCTATATATATATATATATATATATATATATATATATATATATATATATATATATATATATATATATATATATATATATATATATATATATATGTATATATATATATATATATATATATATATATATATATGTATATAAATATATACAATACATATATTCATATTTATATAAATACATATATATATATACATATATATATATATATATATATATATATATATATATATATATATATATATATATATATATATATATATATATATATATATATATATATATATATATATATATATATATATATATATATATATACATATATATATATATATATATATATATATATATATATATATATATATATATATATATATATATATATATATATATATATATATATATATATATATATATATATATATATATATATATATATATATATATTATATATATATATAATATATATATATATATATATATATATATATATATATATATATATATATATATATATATATATATATATATATATATATATATATATATATATATATATATATATATATATATATATATATATATATATATATATATATATATATATATATATATATATATATATATATATATATATATATATATATATATATATATATATATATATATATATATATATATATATATATATATATATATATATATATATATATATATATATATATAAATATATATATATATATATATATATATATATAAATATATATATATATATATATATAATATATATATATATATATATATATATATATATATATATATATATATATATATATATATATATATATATATATATATATATATATATATATATATATATATATATATATATATATATATATATATATATATATATATATATATATATATATATATATATATATATATATATATATATATATATATATATATATATATATATATATATATATATATATATATATATATATATATATATATATATATATATATATATATATATATATATATATATATATATATATATATATATATATATATATATATATATATATATATATATATATATATATATATATATATATATATATATATA
>JAIGNY010000315.1:45000-80850 GCA_020152595.1 Chiridota heheva | reverse complement strand
TTTACATGAATACGATAGGTTGTTGTCAATTGGAAAAAACAATACAATTATACAAAGCAAGTAAGCACACATTCACAATATACATCAGATACATAGTCTGACTCGGACTATGAATTACAACCAGCTTTACAATGTTGTATTCTTTATTTTAAAGTTTGATTTCACATGAATATAATACTTTCCATTAGACGTCCACCAACTTTAATATTGGTAAGTTTTGGAACAGACAATCAACATGAGAATAGCGTGCATTTAATGAAAGTCTAGTACAATGGAATTTCTTCGATTCAGGATGATAAGTAAGGAACAGTGACGTAACCAGGATTATCATATTGGTGGGGGTGGGGGTAGCGAAGAATTGAAATGAACTGACAAAATATTTAGTGGTGTAGTTGATGGGACACCAAAAGTGTCGTTTGTGGGTGTAGGGTCGACTTGTGGGTGTAGGATCCAGGAGTCCGCTCATGGGCCCCTGGTGGGGTCCAAGGGCGAAGCCCCGGTAGGGTCTGGGGGCGAGGTTCCCGGAAGTTCTCGCCAAATTGACATTTCAAGGGCAAAACATTATGCCATAAAGCATAGTAAAAAGGTGTATTATACAAGTTAAAATTCATTTGAAAGAGAGCTACATGTATAATAAACCATATACAAAACACAAAATCAAAGCGCAAAGCGCTCGACTTGTCGGCGTGGGGTCCGGGGAGCGAAGACCCCGGAAGCTCTTGCAAAATTGATCATTTCAAGAGAAAAAAAGTATGTTCACAACGCATAGTTTTTTGTCACTCCTTGAAAAATTTGGGTTGTCTAAAAGAGAGGTTTTCAATAATCTACAACACACTTGTGAGCCTGCTCTGTATCACATGCCCTGCGACACCCACCCCCTATCTCTCCCCTCTCTCTCTCCCCTTTCTCTCTCATTCTCTGTCTTAGTTCATGTATTTAAATACAAAACCGCACAAATGTTTAATATATTATTACCGAAGAACTTTTCCTGAGAAAGTGCCCTTTTGAAATCTAAGAACGTAATAAGCACCTGGAATGTCAAAACTTGTTGAACCGGCGACACCAATTTTAACCGACGGGATTAAAATCTGAACCGACGGATTAAATAATTGGGAGGCAATCGCCTCCCTCTGGCTACGCCACTGGTAAGGATTATAATACTTATTATGTGTCTTAACTTTGCCCTTTCCTTTGTCTGTATTTTCATTCTACACTCTCCGAGCTGTATGTGCAGGTAGCATTAATGTTAGTCTATCTGTCAATAATCGCCTCCCAGCTCACAATTCAGCCCCTACCTATTCGTGGTACCAACTGTCACGCTCATGCCTTGTGGCTAGAGTAACAAACGGGGGCTCCGGGTATGGAAGAAAACCAGAAAATACCAGGGGAGATTGGCCTCGTCAGTCTTAGTTGACCACCTTTCTAGGAGATGAAAAACTCTGATGTAAATCACGGGCAGACGGAACTCGTTAAAAAAACTCTAGAGGTCCACACTCTTGTACTGGGGTTCTGCATAAGTCTGACAACCTAATCGGATAAAAAACATCTTGTCACGGAAACTTCTAGAGCAAATATTTATAATACGATCTCAACAGATGAACCTACTTACGTGATCTCTAGTGATCCATTACTACACTGGGTCAACAGATGATGTGTAGGGGTGAAAGCCAGCAAGATTTACTGGAATCCTCTGAGGTGAAGAGCAAGAAGCAAAAGTACTACACGAAGAAGAGTTGCAGAAAAAGGAGAGAAACAGTTTTGGATGGAACAGCTGGGAAGAAGCTGCAGTAGTAGCAAGAGATAGAAAGAGATGAAAGAATTTGCTTAGAGAAGCCTCCATACCCAGGAGAGAGAGCGGTAAGGTAAAGGGTATCACAGGGTTAAGATACACTTAAGTTTGCTTGTAAATTTTAACGGCACCACGGCAGCGATGGGCAATTTGTGTTCAAGAGATTAGATTATGTCGGAGGTGAAAGAAGTTGGAGAAGTCAAATAAAGTGCATTAGGTAAATATACGGATGGAGAGGGGTTATGGTAAGGTTAGGGATAAGATAAATTAGATAAAGGTATAGTAGCTGGTATGGCATACGAAGGAGATTCTTTTCTTTAAACTTATCACATCAGAGAAAACTTAAAAGCAGAATTTTTACAAAATGCAAAAGAAAACTAGATATTTGTGAATGTATTCCTCCCATCCCTCACTGGCATCTCTTCCTTATACCTGTAGGCCTTGGTGTTTTTTGATAACCTCCTCTCCCTGATTTTGCTTGACCACCATCTGGTTTAAGATATTCTTGTTCTGTCAGCTCTAAGGTGCCCGAGGTAGATGGTGGATTTACGTCAATACAATTAGTTGAGGAACCGGCATCTGAAGAAGAAACAAACAATTGCAATCCAATATTCTGACATTGACAGCTGGAAAGTAAAAGGTGGGATGACTCAACCACAAGAACTTCCCAAAGATACACATTATGAATAATCCAAAATGAATTTCACGTTTGCAACCAAACTTTTCACTCAGCCATCTCCGATGCTGGCTTCATCAAAAGCTCCATTTTCTTTTCAGATAAGACCATCATCATTGATTAATCATCTTTCAAACACTTACACAGTCATGAAGACTTCAGATGGCATCTTCAAATATCACATCATTATAAAAGATTATATACTCCAGGCTGGAAGCAATTCATCAATTCAATCCATCAAGCAAATACAGGTTTTCCGTCCTCAGATTTGATATCTTTCTCATTTAAAGACAGCTTTGATTGCACCTAATGCACGGAAAATATCTCTGAAATATGGTGAAGGTGGTAATGTGGAGAGAGCTTGCTCATCCTAAAATGGGTGTGCCTTCTATTGGCATAGATTGCGACCAAAAAGTTGTGGGTATGGCACTTTTAATCTTACCCTTCAATTATAAATACTAGGGGCATCTTTCGTTTGAAAATGTACAGTACCTTTGCCAGCCAAAATGAAATTGTCAAAAGTTTTTACACAAAAGTGGAAGATGATTGTGAATGTGTCACTAGTAATAGTTGAACAGCAGCTACAAAATACCTGCTCAGATTTCAAGATGATACTACTTCAGGAAGCTCTGCGAATAGCAACTTGAAACAAAATCTATCTAATATAAACAGAACATTGCATTTTGGAAAGAATTCTACTTAAATTTTCTAGTTGAAATTAGAAAGTTCACCTTAGAGGATTAAAACACGCTACAATGGGGTACAGAATAGCTCAAACCCCGTCTGTATTGAAAGAGATGACGAACTTACTTGATTTACTTTGCATGCTTGATGAGGTATTCTTCTTGTTCTCCTTATTCTTTCGCATCAAACTGTTTGTGAATTGAGAAAAAAGATGTGCATCAAATAAGATACAGCATGAAAATGTTATGTTCTTCAACGACATAATTCACACAAGTATCTTATACTTATTACCACAGACTACAAGAAATATAATGTGAAATTTTCAAAGTAGCATTTGTTCCCATTAAATTTGTATGACACACGGATTGTCTCATTATTTTTCAAAAAACCCATTCATTTCAGGATTGACTAAATAAATACTTTTCTTATCACAATAATATTTCATGCAAATGATTCCATTGATGGGACGGTGAAAATAAAGGAAACTGAAATTAAAGGTGTATAGAAGTGTAGAGGTAGCTAAATTGGGTTATGATCAAATTAAACTGTCAAAAAAGCCAAACATGTCAAGATTTCAGCTAAACATTGACCATTTTACAGTGTTTTAATCTTTGGCTTCAATCTGCCTTTTATATGGAAAGCTTGTGATGTACAGTATTCCTTGCAATTTATTTGTAATTAAAATACCTATCATCTTTTTTGAAGTGGTGCAGCAAATTCTGATCAAATGTTTTGGTGTCTTTGCCATGCTCCAAATAAGATTGTAATAGTAATAGACTTTCCCATCATGTTCAGTGAAGTAAGATTACGTCAATACATTTACAGATTTACATAAAATAAAATTTAAGCTGTTCGCTCAGTCATACATCACAATATTCTAATAATTAAAAAAGCTGTCCAAAGTTTGATCAGCGATAACTCAAAACCTAAAGATGCTATTTTCAAAATACAAAAACTGAATTGCTCAGATTTAATTATACTCTTTGAATCAATAATGTGAATTGATAAATGTGCATAGACCTTCAGAAATATCATCATCATTTAACTTTACCTTAAAATAAGAAAACATTACTTACTACATAATTCCCAAATAACCAACACAAACACAATGATTACTATGATGACAGCAACGATGATTCCAATCACGATTCCTACACCGAAAGGTGGAGGTTCTAGCAAATGAAGCAAAAGAAGAAAAAACTAAACATTACTAGCGAGATGTGAAATATTATCTTTAATGACCTTACACGGTCACTAATATTACGTATAGCCTATTATAACAAGAAAACGTACAAAAACAAACAGCTTTAAGTATCATTCTCTGCAATCATATGGGAATAAACTAGAGAAAATATATCTTCATAGAAGTTGAATATGTTTTGAATTTCATGCTTTTGTTTATTTTTCTAAACCTACCAAGGTAGTAAAAGGGAAATTTTAAGTGCTACAGTATTTGTATTTGTTTTTGTCACTTCAAGTTCAAGCTGGTAAGATTTGTAAGAATATTATCTAGAAATACCAAAAGTGCCTCACATACATGCAAACATAAATAACATAACACAATATTCTATTATTTTACTGGTATTATTAAGACAAATACTAATAAATCCAAGGATACCAATAGTAATACCAAGATAACAAAACACAATATTCTATTACTCTATTATTAAAACGAATAATAATAATGTCAAGAACACCAATAGTAATACCAAGATAACAAAACACAATATTATATTACTCTATTAATATTATTAAGAGAAATGATAATGCCAAGAATACCAATAGTAATACCAAGATAACAAAACACAATATTTTGATACTCTATTGGTATTATTAGGACAAATAATGATAATGCCAAGAATACCAATAGTAATACCAAGATAACAAACCACTATATAATATTGTTGTATTGGTATTATTAGGACAAATAATAATAATGCCAAGAATACCAATAGTAATACCAAGATAACAAATCACAATATTCTTTTACTCTATTGGTATTATTAGGACAAATAATGATAATGCCAAGAATACCAATAATAATACCAAGATAACAAAACACAATAATCTATTGTTCTATTGATATTATTAGGACAATTAATAATAATACCATGAATACCAATAGTAATACCAAGACAACAAAACACAATATTTCATTACTCTATTGGTATTATTAAGACAAATAATAATAATACCAGGAATACCAATAGTAATACCAAGATAACAAACCACAATATTATATTGTTTTATTGGTAATATTAAGACAAATAGTAATAATGCCAAGAATACCAATAGTAATACCAAGATAACAAAACACAACATTCTATTACTCTATTGGTATTATTTAGACAAATATTACTAATACCAAAAATACCAATAGGCAACACACAATATTATATTACTCTATTGGTATTAATAAGACAAATAATACTAATACCAAAAATACCAATAGTAATACCAGGATAACAAAACACAATATTATATTACTCTATTGGTATTATTAAGACAAATAATAATAATACCATGAATACCAATAGTAATACCAAAATAACAAAACACAATATTCTATTACTCTATTGGTCTTATTAAGACAAATAATAATAATGCCAAGAATACCAATAGTAGTACCACGATTCTATTACTAATTTGGTATTATTAAGACAAATTTACCCCGCTAAGCGCAGCGGAGATATTTACGAGAGTTATACTTACCTTCCATGCTATTGATATGCAATCTGTTCACATGACCTAATTCTAACGCACTTCTAACCGACCCTAAAAACGTAGCTACCAGCCAAGCCCTGACATCCATATCACCTTTACTAACCCTCACTTAACATTCCACCAAGGCCTGAACGAGAGGGGAGGCGGGCCGGGATGCATGGAAAGTAAGTATAACTCTCGCAAATATTCCCGCTACGCTTAACGGGGTAAATTTACCTCTAGTTATACCTTACCATCCATGCTATTAATATGCAATTAGATTGCAACCGAGGATAGGAAGCGAGTTCAGGTCGCAGCACATTTTCTTTTTTTTAATGGGTGGTACTAAAACTCGCACTAGTCATATCCCACTTAAGGGACGAAATTCCTTCTCCTCTTAAGGACGAAAGACCTCCGAATAGGAACTAGCAAAAATAGAAACCCACTACTAGGTATGACAAAAAAACAGAGAGCACCCTGTTGAGAATAACCGAGGTAAAACGTTTACAGAACAAAGGTGAATTATACGTGAAAACATGCAAATGTGAACAGAATTAAACTGTAAAAAACGCTCAAAACGGCATGACGAAAACTCACCAGAATCGTTAGAGGACTAGAGCGGTTCAGGAAAGCATGAAGTGAAAAAACTGTCCGTAAAGTTAAACCAAACAGAAACTGCCAGAAAAACATAAACGAAATGAAAAACGCCAAAGACCGGCAAAATTCCGTTAGTAAAATAACGAAAGAACAATCGCCAAAACAACGGCAAAGTTTCGTTAGAATGAATAAACAAAATAACAAGAGCCCGAACAACGTCCGAAATCCGTTAATGAACGATTAAAACGTTAAGAAAATTAACGTAACAAAAATCCAAGAGAATGAGAAAACGTGAATAATTAAAGAATATTCATCTCAAGAAAGGGGTGGTCCTCTTCTAGAAAGAACGGCCCTTGCAACTCCGCCTCGATAGTCCGGTATAGCTTTCAGATAAGCTGAGACGAACGTGGCTGGTGTCTTCCATACCGCAGCACAAAGAATCTCGTTAAGGGGAATCCCACCAAAAAGTGCAATTGATGCAGCTATGCCTCGTACCTGATGTGCCTTAACCGAACGTTCCGTGAATAACGCAGACCTATTGTACGTGATCACCTGAACAATCCAACGTGAAATCGTATCACACGAGACGGCGCAATGCGGCTTTTGTAAGGACACGAGTAAAGCGGTGACATCGTTCCGAAAAGATTGCGTACGTTTGATATAGTGCTTGAAACATCAAACAGGACCCCAAACCTTGTCCTCTGTCGTATCAGAAAAGGTAGCGAGTGACGGAAGGAAAACAGGTTCCGGTAAAAACTCTAACGTATGATTCTTGGCTAAGAAGGCCAGGTCTGGCACGAGACGAACGCCCCCCGATTCAAAGCGAATGTGACCCTCTTTGCGTGAAAGTGCGTGAATGGCGCCTCTTCGTATAGCCGAGGCCGCGGAGAGTAAAATTACCGTTTTTATTGTCAGTTCCTTGAGAGGACATTCTGGCAAAGGCTCAAACGGAGCCCATGCCAATGTCTCGAGAACCACCTGCATATCCCAAGGGGGAGCAAGGTTCCAAACTGAAGGTCTTTGTAAGAGCATTCCTTTAATCAATCTTTCCAGAGGCTGCGCGTCGGTGACGGTCGAGTCATATAGAAAGTCCAGGTGGATAGCTGCTATGGCTGTCCTGAACCCCTTGACTGTATTAATGGATTTATTCAGATTAAACTGGATCAACAAAAAATCCGCTACGTCACAAAAGGCGCCGTATGCGGAGAAACAGATCTATCCCGGCACCAGTCTCGGAACATTCCGAGTCTGGAAGCATACATCCCCAAAGTGGAAGATCTTCGGCTAGGGGCTACCATTTGGGCAGCTGCCTCCAAAAGACCTTGCGACACATGGGATTCGCGGATAGAGACCACACAGTCAAATGGAGTGCTCTTGGATTGTGGTACAATTTGCCGGAGCCCGGTATTAAGACTAGCTCGTCCGTGACTGGAAGCTCGTACGGGAAACCTGCGACAAGATTAAGCAGCTGAGGGAACCACAGTTGGCCGGGCCAATTGGGAGCTACCAAAAAAAAAAACATAGAACACTGATCGTACATCACCTTACTTAGTACTCTCGGTACCAGAGCGAACGGTGGAAAGGCGTAGCCCATGAAGTGGGTCCACCTGATCGTGAACGCGTCGACTTCCCAAACTCTCGAGTCAGGTGTCAGAGCGCAATAATGTGTAGCTTGTGGTTGTCCAAGGACGCGAATAGATCTATGCCCGGGAGACCGAAGGTCAACCAGATCGCCTTGGCCACCCGCAGGAGAAGGGCTCATTATGTGGGGGCTCCTTGGAGGCGGGATAACAGATCCGCGATCGTGTTCTCCTTGCCTAGCAGGTAGACCGCCTGAAGTGTGACCTTGTTCGTCATGCACCAAGACAGAAGGGACTTGGCTAAGATCCAAAGACTCCTGGATTTCGTGCCTCCCTGTCTGTTGATAAACGCCACTACCGTGGTGTTGTCGGTGCGTATGAGAACAGTCACGTGCCCGTGGTAGAAAATGAAGAAGAGCCCGTCGTACTGCTTCTAGTTCCAACAGATTGATGGGCTGATCGCACCAAGTGTCCGTCCAAAATCCTGCGGTCTGGGACCACGCTAAATGCGCTCCCCACCCCATCAAAAACGCATCGGTCACCACTGACACCGAGGGTCTGAAGGGTAAAAAATTGCTCTCTGTGACAGGTGAGAGTGGACGCACCACCACCAAATGTGGGGAAGCACCGTCTGCGTACAGAGGACGAGGACACTGAGGTCTCTCCTGGATGGTATGAAATGATTTAGTAGATGAAATTGTAGATCCCGCATGTAAAACCTGCTTATGGGGACTACATCTACTAGGCTGGCTAGGTACCCCCAAAATACCAGCCAAGCTATCGCCGGCGATGCCGGTAACAAAAGAAGGACGTCGGCACCCGCCCTCACGGCTAGGATCCGCTCCTCCATCGGTTGTATACGACCTTGAGTACAATCCAAGACTGCTCCCAAAGAAGTGGGAGTCAGAGGTGGGTAAAACACGCCGTCCCCTACCCCTCCCCTTCCCTCGGGAGAAGGAGATATTCGCTCTGCGTGCAGAAAGGAAGGAGCGTTGACCGGTCCCTCCCACGTTCCCTTTGCTGGTCCACGAAGTGGACTCCTGGCGAGAGGAAGGAGCTGAATAGGGCCTCGTGACTGTGTCACGGCGACGCCGGAACCGTCGCTGGTTAAACGCACCTCGGACCCGTACGGGGGTTGAAGGGCGGCGACGTGTGGGAAGAGAAGAAAAAGACTTCGTCTTCGCTAACAGCTTCTGAGTCTTCCGAAGATCGTCCTGGCGGCCAGCTTGGCGCGAATGAACATCTCGGAAGTGACCTGCAAATAGGTCCGGGCCTTCTGTTGGCAACCGTCGAAGGTCCGCCTAAGTGGCGTCAGAGAGTCCAAGGAGAGGGAGAACATTCTTGCACCTCTCCCGGACTACCTTTGCGGAGGCTCGGGCGAGTTGGTCGACTGTCGCGTCGAGCAAATCCGAGAGTCCGGCTAACAGAGGCAGGGTCTTTGTAAGGACGTCGGCTGGAAGAAGCTGCAAAAAAGAAAAGTGTTTGAAAGAGGTTAAATTAAACAAAAGAAAATGACCAGTTTCAGCGATGTTGTAGCAAACAACGCGCTGAAAAGAGTGAGGGTTAGTAGAGGTAATATGGAGGTCAGGGCTTGGCAGGTAGCTACGTTTTAAGGGTTGGTTAGAAGTGCGTTAGAATCGATTATGTGACCAGATTGCACATTAATAGCATGGAAGGTAAGGTATAACTTGTCTACCAACTGTGGTATAGCGGTTATCATACCTGTCTACAGACCATTGGGCCCTGGGTTTAAACCTGGGTTGGGTAGACACGCCAGTGCACCACAACTGATTACCAAAGGCCGTGGACATCGACTTGGTTGTCGATGTTATGTCTGTCCGTACGTCATACCTGTGTTCTCGTCCGGGTCGTATTAAGCGTTTCGTGATAGCATTGTTACTATCATAACCGAATACGCAGGCGACGACCCCGTCATTGTAATTGTGTGTTCACTCGTCGTTGCAAGGTATAACTAGAAATAAATACTAATAATACCAGGAATACCAATAGTAATACCAAGATAACAAACCACAATTTCCTATTACTCTATTGGTATTATTAAGACAAATAATAATATTACCAAGAATACCAATAGTAATACCAAGATAACGAAAGATGGTATTACTGATTAAGTAGAAATTTGAAAAGATTATAGAAGTAAATGTTTCGATTATTGCAAGGATCTAGCAAATGTGGCTAAAGAAGCAGACTATTTTATAGCTTGGACATTTAAACAGCTATTCTCAAACAATTAAGAAATTATAAAGGAGAAATGTTTTTGGACCTAATTGAGTATATAGTTTGTTTTGCATCAAGCCACTGATTTCAATAGAAAACAGGAATGATTTTAGCTCACCTGTAAATGTAGGCATTACAATAACCAATGCAATTGTGCCAGAGTCGCCTACATCTTAAAGCAAAGATACCTCTGACATTGCTTGGTACAATACAAGCAATAAGAAGTTAGTCAAATTTAGCTGGATCAGTGTTTTATGTAAATTCACCCCAGAGACGGATCCAGACTTTAATTTTTGTTTTGTTTTATTTTTAAAGCGGTACAAAACAACAAAGTTTCATGGACCATAAGTTCCCTCGTCTCTGTACTGACACAAGTACCGATGTTCATTTGATTGTTTCAATCAAGATCAGATCTAAAAGACTGTGATGTCTCCGTTCAAACTAAAAGTAAAATTTAATATAACAACATCTTTCATGGGTTCTTTGTATGTTAAGATTTGATATTTTCATTTGGGTATGACATGTTTACTTTTTCCCAAATGCTATTACTTTCAGAATTGTTTCATCTGTTTATTACCAGTTGTGGTCTCCGATATAGTCACAGTTGTAGTCAGTGTTGTTACAGTCACAATTATTGGATCTGACTGTTCTCCTATACCAGCAATATTAGCAGTTGCAACCTGCAAAACAATAGAAAGGAAAATCAAGTCCTATTTTAACAACAATAAATGATACAAATGTATATTAACGATAAAACAAAATACACGCTTCTGAAATTTAAATTCAAAGCTATTGATATTCAAAAGGCTAATAATTCATAGTCTTAAGCTCATTAAATTAATCAAACGGACATCAAAGTAACTACCCCCCCTCCCCCTCCCACCCCCTCCCCCAACACACACATATTCTTTTTAAATGGTACTTCCGATTTTTATGTAATGATTTGGTCCATATTAGTGCTTAAAGTTGCTCATCTAAGGCTGGACACGCTGCTGATTGATACATCAAAATGTGTCGGCAACATCCTATGTATTATGAAGATACAGTTGCTTGATATCATAGAAGCTAATATCAATCTTAAATTTGGATTATATTTATGTTTGTGTGAATATCTGTGTATTTTCAACATCATTAAGTTCAATTAATATATTTGCAATGAATGCACAACATATATGCACCCTCAGGCTTTAGTTAAACCCTACTTTCAAGGAGTATTTAAAAATCTCTTTTACCCATATACTGTATATTGTACTCTCTTTTAAATCTTGAAGCTGATAGGAGCCTTTAAACTCAGCGTAGGGTACATTTACTGTCCTCTCCTCCCTCTTCCTTCTGTTTCCTGTCATCGTTGAATATCCAATGACAAAGTGAGTGATGTTACCATTCACATACTCTGGTTGAGCTGCCTGCCAGGTCAAGGTCACTGATGATGAGTCCATGGCAGTAAATTTAAAACTGCCTTTTACAGGTGCTGGTGGGGCTGTAAAAATATGTTTTCTTTTAATAACCAGACCTATTTTGAAAAAGAGAATCTAAAACACCAGAGACTCAACAGTTCGGGTGAACCCCTCCTTTTAGCCCTTGGTAAAACCCTTCGAAGGAGGGTTTTTTTAGGCCATGGAGGCAGCCATTACCCATCATGCAATTTCCTTCGCCCATACACTTTGTACAGAGTGACCAAGTAAATTCATTTTGTGAACTACGACGGCGTTTGATGAAGTGTGAGAGGTACATGAAATTATGGGGAAACATGTTAGCTAACTTTTATCCAGTACCTTTTGATATGTTCACCAGTCCGAATTTGAAAAAAGAGCCAATATATGGCACGACCCATGTTTGAAATGCTTAGGTTTGTTGCGAATAATCTGTACTGTGCTAACATCTGCGTTGTGTTGACTAAGCATTGACTTTTCTTCTTTGACTGCGATTGTCAGTGTTCAATAAATTACAAATTAAAAGGGTTATTTTATATGCATTCTTACATTAAATTTGTTCTTCGCGTAAGTTGTGTTGTTATTTACGTAGCCTCTTGGAGAACGCGTTCAATTAAATCATTTTAATGCAGTGAATTATCAGTTCCTTTGTGACTTTCGTATGTGATGTTCTGTCTGAACAGTGAACGTATTCTAACGTAGGCCTATTGACCGTAACTAATGCTAAGTTACAGCCATCATGTGCGTAGAGTGTACGTTGGACTGTTTGCATTGCAGGCTTGTGTGTAATATATATTGTCATTCGTTTTATTCTTTTTCACCCATTGTCTGTACTGGCGAGTAGCGTTCAGACGTTAGGGCCTAATCAAATCATGAATAAAACTTAAGCAGTTAGTTTAGTTAATCTCAAATTGCACTGTTTATTCCTTTACGATCTGTCAGTCAGTAGGTGATCGCATAATGCATACCTGAAATAGACCAAATTGAAGTTAGTAAGCAGCTGAGATGTGTGTGCGATTCGTATGTTTGAACTGTCGACTGGTTGCTGAACTGCGCGATGGTCAAACCGTGGAAGCAGGGATTAGCATGAAAGACTCTTTTCAGGGGTTCACCCGAACTGCTCAATACTACTCCATACCATCATAACTCTATCATATAAATCTCAAGTCATCTTTAAGGTTCGCTTTCTACTAATATTGTGAAATTTAGAAACGTTAGCTAATACTTTGCCACTGAAATTCACAAAGCAGACAATAAGAATGAGTAACGACACTGGAAATCTTTCATAAGTGATGGGTTCAAAACCTTGAAATACTTTTCAGTTTTGCATGAAATTCCCTATTCATTTCAGTGAAATATCTGCTCTCACATTAGTACAACATACCAATTTGCATATGACTTAATCACAGTGAGTTTTGGCTGACACACAAATTAAACAAATACTTTTTTTACATTCTGCTTGGCATCTGAATCAATAAGTAAATCTTATCTAAATAAATCTTTGAAGAAAAGTTTTATAAGAAATTGCAAAAACTGAAAAACTATATTATCATTCATTTTGTTTCTTTCCTGAAAATGCTTAAACGTCCTACTCTAATTGACAATAATTTTCAATTTTCCTTTTCTTATATATATTGCATGTTCTTTACTGTAGAAATACATTAATTCAAATTTTGCTATGAATTTACAATGTACATTGAAGGAGAATTATAAATAATCACATCACAAAATTCATGGGAAAGGAAATGCCTCTCATTTGAATGAGAAAAAATATGGAGACTTGATCAACGGGCAACATACAAGCATAGGAAAGAAGATTATAACCATTTAAATTATTTTGTTTTGAAAAGACAAAAGGAAGTTGTTGAAGCTTACGTGTCAGTTGCAGTGTGGTCACACCCAATTCGTCAGACCAGCTACCTTCACCTGCTCCATTCTTTACTCGAACCTTAAAGAAATCACAAAGCTGAAATATGTACAATCCAAAAGCGTTCATACACTATCTGGCATCATGTTTCCATGATTTTCAATACGTTTTTAGCACAAATTTTCTTACCATCATGACCTGTGCCATGAAACTTAAAAAAAAAAAAAGTGTACCAAACTATAACTCCTATAATTGCATACAACATAATATTTTCAACAACAAAAACTCCAAAAGATTCATTGCAAACAATTCTAAAACTTTGAAACATCAGAAAATGTGTATAAAAAAGTGTTTATAACAGAAGTTACAGGCCTTTTTATGTAAAGTTTAAGTACGTGGGCTACTTGGAGGTGGCAATATATCTGGGACCATTGTGCCCCATGTCAATTTTCTTTAGAAATTGGTTACTCCACCATATGCGGAAGTGATTTTCCTTAAATTAAGCCTTGTTACGTATCTTACAAGCACATCCCGAGACTCAATGATCACAATAATGACAAGGGACAGTACCAGTTCCGAGGTGAATGTTCTAGCTATACACCAGATATAATATATTCTTGTTATATTATATAACATGACGACTGTTTCACAAATGTTTCTCAATTATTTTTTTGACGTAAAGAATTTACATCTGGAAGGGGTGGAAATTTAATATTTTCACCACCGTTCTACAGAACATTGCTTTCTTAAAAAAACACTATTCTAACGTTTTTGTTAAGAATATTAGCCTTCTATTCCAAGAAATTGCTTGTAGGTAAATAACCTAAAGCTGTGGTGTCATCTGACAATACCCATAAAATGACAAAAAGCACAAATGTACCTGTATGACATAAGAAGTTTCTGCCTGAAGTGGTGCTATTTGATGCTGCATTGTCACTTCGCCACCAAAGCTTGAAGAACTCATCCCCTGGGCCTCCATCATGTTACTTATCCTCCACTGAACTGAATACATGTCAACATTGCCAAATACATTAAAGGGTTCATACAATTCCAGTGTTATGTTGATTGAGTAAAAGGTAACAACTTTCATCATCACCATTGGAGCAGGAGGAACTAAAAGACAACAAAACAAAAACGTTAGAAATATACAAGAACACTTTTTTGCAAATCATGTGTATACGCCTATTGATTGGCTTCATATTTTATCAGCAATACTCCCTCTTGAAAAAATTACATTGATTTCGGCAAAAGCTTGTGGTTCCTTTTATTAGACGTGATCTACCAAGTAAGTCTCTCCCATTTTATGGATATTTATGTGTTGCGGAACGTTGGCCAAATTGCTTTGCTTTTTACTCAATAATAGCCTACTGTGGTCTTATATATCACTATATCCATGTAAGTTGCATGCTCAAAGGGAGTGCAGTGGCGTTGTGTACGGATGGAAGCAAAAACACTCTATCCTAAGTGTAGACTTAATGGGAAAGTCCTGCGAGTCGGACCGAAGAATTCCCGGTCCCAATGCTATCTTGTCCTACCACGTAAGACTTGAAAAGGATAGCAGAAAAAGGCCAAACAGCAAAAAAAAAAGCCTACCTGGTAGAAGCTGTAAAGGAGAAAATTGTTAGAAAAGGTACAACAAAATATAAAGACAATTTTAGAGCAGTTCCAGCGTTGTTGTGATAACAGCGCGCTGAAAAAGAAGAGTGACGGTTAATAGAAGTACGTGGAGGTCAGAGCTGGGCTGGTAACTATGTGATGTTGTGATGACAGCGCGCTGAAAAAGAAGAGTGAGGGTTAGTAGAAGTACATGGAGGTCAGAGCTGGGCTGATAACTATGTTTTTAAAGGTCTGTTTGAAGTGCCTTAAAATCAGGTCATATTTATAGCATGGAAGGTAAGGTATAACTTAAAGTAATATATTTATATATATATATATATATATATATATATATATATATATATATATATATATATATATATATATATATATATATATATATATATATATATATATATATATATATATATATATATATATATATATATATATATATATATATATACATATATATATATATATATATATATATATATATATATATATATATATATATATATATATATATATATATATATATATGTATATAGAAGAAATATATACTAAATATATACTATACTATATATATATATATATTAACAGGTCTAGATTCGTTATAATTAATATATATATATATATATATATATATATATATATATATATATATATATATATATATATATATATATATATATATATATATATATATATATATATATATGTATCTATATATATATATATATATATATATATATATATATATATATATATATATATATATATATATATATATATATATATATGTATCTATATATATATATATATATATATATATATATATATATATATATATATGTATCTATATATATATATATATATATATATATATATATATATATATATATATATGTATCTATATATATATATATATATATATATATATATATATATATATATATATATATATATATATATGTGTGTATATAGTAACAATATATACTAAATATATATTATACTATATATATATATACATATATATATATATATATATATATATATATATATATATACATATATATATATATATATATATATATATATACATATATATATATATATATATATATATATATATATATATATATATATATATATATATATATATATACATATATATATATATATATATACATATATATATACATATATATATATATATATATATATATATATATATATATATATATATATATATATATATATATATATATATATATATATATATATATACATATATATATATATATATATATATATATATATATATATATATATATATATATATATATATATATATATATATATATATATATATATATATATATATATATATATATATATATATATATATATATATATATATATATATATATATATATATATATATATATATATATATATATATATATATATATATATATATATATATATATATATATATATATATATATATATATATATATATATATATATATATATATATATATATATATATAGGGTCCATGTAGCATAGCTGCAAAATATACCGCGTGTTGACGAACAAATTATGCAGAAGAAAATAGAAGACAACGTATGCCGAATTCCGTCAACAAAGATTTATTAGAAAACAAAATTTTCGGGCTTCCTAAGACTTCTTCGGTGTAGACATGCAACACGAAATTGTTAAGTTAAAACTGAAATAAAACAAAAGAAACGCATAACAGAGGAGAAAAAGCTACATCAAAGTATGCACTCTTCTTGGTGACGTAACAAGAACAGGTTTGGACCTTTAGAATAAAATTGTAACTGCGCGTAAAAATTACACCCATACCTTTTTACACGCTAAGATAAATGCAATGTGCGCAGAGGAGAGAAACTTTTACGTAATTTTGAAGTAACAAAATCAATCTAAAAATGCTAGATCTTTGTTTAGGCCCTCTGTTATGGTTTGGCATTTAAAGATGCACATGAGGTCAGCGTTTTTCCTGTCTTCATCAGACCTAAAACCACCTGCTAAAATGCAGAAGCATAAGTCAGTAATGTTGTGTGTCTGTGTTAAAGTACTTAGCAGTAGGAATGCCCTGTGTTTTGTTCCTGATGGGAGAGAGATGGTTATATTGGAAGCAAAATTTAATTTTAGTTTCTCCAATGTAGTTTGTTTTGATGCATTTAGTAAATAAACTACATTGGGTGAATCGCAAGTGAAGGGTCCCGGTTTTACAATGTGTTTACCTGCTCTAATTGCATTCCTGGTTTACATCTAGTCTTGTTGCAGGTCGTATTTCCCCACTGTACAGTACCCAGTGGCGTAGCCAGAGGGGGGAGCCCCCCCTCCTACCCCACTCTCTAAATATTTTAATCCGTCGATTCAGATTTTATTCCGTCGGTTCGGATTGGTGCCGTCGGTTCAACAAGCTTTGACATTCCAGGTGCTTATTATGTTTTTAGCTTTCAAAAGGGCACTTTCTCAGGAAAAGGCTATTCGGTAATAATATATCAAACATTTGGTCGATTTGTAAGACACAGAGAATGGGAGAGAGGGGAGAGAGAGGGGGAAGTGGGTGTCGGAGGGCACGTGATACAGAACAGGCTCATTTTAAGAGTTTGACAACATTCACACAAGTTTGTAGTAATTTATTGAAAACCTTTCTTTTAGACAACCCATATTTTTCAAAGAATGACGATAGACCTAACCATGTACAAACGTAAACAATAAAACATTATATTTCCACATTATGCGTTTTCATGATTTTGTGTTTTGTATATGTATTATAGCTCTCTAGCTTTGACATGAATTTTGACTTGTATAATACACCTTCTTACTATGCGTTGTAACATACTTTTTTTGTCCTTGAAATGTCAATTTTGCGAGATCTTCCTGGGGCTTCGCCCTCTAGAACCCTACCAGGGCTTCGCCACTGGACCCAACCAGGGGCCCTTAAAGGGGCCCCTAGACCCCACGCCGACAAGTCGAGCGCTTTTCGCTTTGATTTTGTGTTTTGTATAGGGTGATAGCTCTCTTTGAAATGAATTTTGACTTGTATAATACACCTTCTTACTATGCGCTATGACATAATTTGTTGCACTTGAAAGTCGAGCGCTTTGCACTTGAAGTGACACCTTCGGTGTCACCTCAACTACACCACTAAATATCTTGTCGGTTCAATTCATCCCCCCCTCCCCTCCATATGACAATTCTGGCTACGCCATTGACAGTACCTGCATGGTAGGGAGGGTGCTACGCACTAACAGCCTGCACAAATTAGGGGGCTGCCTTCGAGCATAAACAGGAGCAGCGTCAAAAACTTAAGCAAATGTGGGGTCGCTGTTGAGTGAAAAATAAGCATTCTTAATAATTCTTTGTGGATTGAACCTGGTTACAAGGGGGATGCGTTTGGAAGAGGGTTCCTCGGGACGATACACTAGCAAAGAATTCCTGTCCAATGGTTGTTTACGGTGAAAGAAGCGCAGCAACAGCTTAAAGGGATATCCTCTAAAATACCTAAACAAATTAGTCGCACAACTGATGAATAAATTATTACTTGAGCATATACATCTGTACCGCAAGAATTGGCGGTACACAATTGATTGCTTAAGGTGTTGTGGATGGAAACTGTTGTAGTTGAGTTATGTGTGTCTATCTGTGGGTTTAGTGTATACTGATGTTTCCAAACTGTTGTTTACGATTTGTATTTGGACGTCCAAAAATTGCACTTTTTTGTGGATTTATCACAAGTGAACTTAATATTTGGATGAAATTCATTAATTGCAAATACAAATTCATTGAACTTTTGAAGACCATGGGTCCATATGAGGAAGATGTCGTTGATATACCTGAAATAAGACAGGGGTTTGCAGGTGCATTTAGAAAGACATTTATCTTCAAGATTGGCCATAAAAATATTTGCGTAACATGGAGCCATTTTGGTACCCATGGCTGTCCCATTTTTTGCAAATAAAGGGCACCATTGAAAGCACCAGAAAAGGAAAATCTGTTGTGGTTCCGATGCATCCTTTCGTTGTTGGTTGATTTCAAGTTTTATACTAACTGGCATTGCACGTCATGAAATATGCTGAATAAGATATATTCATAAGCCATGCCCGCCATGCATATCAATAAAGTGAACTTGACAACATTACAAGTATGATGCAAAACATGCATATGGTTGCACATTAATCACTGTTTTAAGAATTTTGCATAATGCCCCACCTACATAACATCATTACCACCACAATAGGTCATATACTCTTATATGGACCATAACTCATCTGTGTACAACATATGATGTGTGCGATGTGTTTACAAGTTTAAATTTGGAGCATTTTCACATTAAGGCATACATATTAGTGATAGAACCTGTTGTGAACATAAGCATATTCTGTTCTGCATAACTGACAAATAACATGAAAGTATGATGCAAACAGACATATGGTTGCTATAAATGTATCACTTTTTGAAGATTTTCTTTATATTAAGCCATCATCCCCCTTCCCCCATTTAGTAATATGCATATGAGTTCATCACTAAAAACAATAGGGCACACAAATGGACAATAGGTTATCTGTGTACCACATATGACCTGTATCCAAGGTACTGTCCTGTGGTTACTGTGTTTACAAGCTCTTTTCAGCAAAACCATATTCAGCCCCACCCATTATGTATATCAATGATATTCAACAAGTTTATACCATGAATATCATTGTATACACTAGCTAAAAAACATAAATATACCAAGTATGAATCAAAACAAACATGTACTTGTTAAAATATGAGCATTTGAAGATTTTTAGGTTAAGCCCACCTACTCATTGATATGCATGACATCACCACCAAAACCAATAGGGGCTATATGCGGACCATATGTGCTACCTGTGTACTACATGACATGAATCCAGTTTATCGTTCTTTAGATGACATATTTACAAGCTCTTTTCAGCAAAATCATATTAAGCCCCGCCGACCTTGAATGTTAATGAAATTCAACATTTTTATACCATGAGAATGAACAGACCAGCTAACATAACTAACTCGACCTAATATGAAACAAAACAAATATGTAGTTATTAAACTATGACCATTTCAAGATTTGTACATTAAGCCCCACCTACTCATTAATATGCATGACATCACCACCAAAACCAATAGGGCACATCTACAGACTATGGGCTGTCTGTATACCACATATGACATGAATGCAAGCTATCATTCTTGAGAGACTGTGTTTACAAGCTCTTTTCAGCAAAATCATATTAAGCACCTCCTACTAGGCATATTGATGAATTTCAACGTTTTAAAACCATGAACACATACAAACTAGCTAACATCATAATTATACAAAATGTGAAACAAAATGGACAAGTGGTTGTTAAAAAACGAGTATTTTAAGATTTTTACATTAAGCCCTGCCCACTCATTAATATGCGTGACATCATCACCAAACAACAATAGGGAACATCTGCAGATTATGGCCTACCTAGGAAATACATACGACATAAACACAATGTGTCGTTCTGGAGATTTCGTGTTTACGAGCTATATTTAGCAAAATCACTTTCAGACGCGTCCACTACACATATTAAAGAGATTCAAAACCTTTACACCATGAGCATGTAGACACTACCTAAGAACATTACTATGTCAAATATAAAACAAAACGGACAAGTGGTTGTTAAAATATAAACATTTCTATTTTTTACATTTAGCCCCGCCAACTCATTGATATGCATGACAGCACCACCAATATTAATAGGGCACATCTGCGGAACATGGGCTATCTGTTTACCGCATATGACATAAATCCAATGTGTCGTTCTGGAGATTTCATATCTATATTGCCAAAACCACATTAAGCCCCGCCCACTACACATACTAATGAGATTTAACGTTTTTATACCATGAACACTGGGATAGCAGATAACAACAGTACTATGCCAAATATGAAACAAAACGGCCAAATGGTTGTTGAGATTTACCCCGCTAAGTGTAGCGGGGATAATTACGATAGTTATACTTATCTTCCATGCTATAAATATGCAATCTAGCCCATGACCTGATTCTAACGCACTTCTACCGACCTTAAAAGAACATAGTTACCAGCCCAGTCTTGACCTCTATAATACCTCTAATAACCCTCACTTAACATTCCACAGAGGTCTGAACAAGAGGGGAGACGGGCCGGGACGTATGGATGGTGAGTATAACTCTCGTAAATATCCCCGCTACGCTCAGCGGGGTAAATTTACTTTAAGTGTTATCTTACCCTCCATGCTATATATATATATACAATCAGATTGCAACCGAGGATCAGGAGGAAGGTGGTTCAGGTCGAAGCCCAATTTTCTAAACGCTGGTCCTAATACTCGCACTAGTCCTATTCTATTTAAGGAATTAGGTTCCTTATCCTCTTAAGGACGACAAAATCTCTAAACAGGAATTACTATAACATAGTAAACCACTCCTAATCATCACAAGGGAATAGGAGACAACATGTTAGTAATAATCGAGGTGTGACGTCAACAGAACATAGGTTAGTCACCTGGAAACACGTGCAAACAGAGACTGTCAGTGAACATAGTCAAACTGTAAACAATGCTCAGTACGTCATGGTGAAAACTTACAATGTTCGCCAGATTACCGGAGCAGGTTAATGAAACACGAGGAAAACTAAACAGAAACTGCCCGAACAGCGGCAGAATTTTGTTAGTAAGAAAGAAAAAGTTCCTAAGTCCGGCAAAAGTTTCGTTAGTAAAACAACGAACAAACAATTGCCTAAACAACGGCCTTTGCTCCATCACCTGAAACACCACAGTCTCAAGGGTCTGTTTGAGTGTGTCTATGAAGGTGGAATCCTAGACGGGGTTACCCATATGTCGCTTCCTTCGCCTACGCCTGTGCTCAGGGGAGGTTCAGGAAGAGGAAGAAGAGACTGCGGAGGACTGCTACCGTCAACTCCGTCCTCTCTTGTGCCTACTATCACGCTCCCTGTTCCTTGTCCGGGGTCTGCCTCGCTCAGGAGACAGTACCGGGGGAACGTAAGCATGGGAAGTGCTGGATCCTGCCACAGCGTCCGGCGCAAAATGTGTACGCGTGAGCTCACCTGCGGGGGCTCGTCATCGGGCGCCCTGCTGAAGGTAGGTGGTAGTCTCGCCTCCTGGGAGGGAGGGGGCTGCTGCTTCGACTTGGGCGGTGATGGCAGGCGGTGATGAGAGAAGACAAAGACAGTCTGTCTGACCGCCGCTTATCCGCTTTCTCGGCCGCTATTAGAAAGTGTCGATCACGGTGGGGTCTATGCTCCGACCACGCGGCTGCATCCCAGCTACTGCCGAGAGTACACGGGTTGGGCTTGCAGCATAATCTGCACGTTTAACATGCGAGATAGATGTCTTCGGATCGTAACTTAACAAAGCGCTAATTACACGCGACGCATCGCGTGATATCCTGGGTCTGTAAAGCACTGACACTTAGGAACCTGTCCTCCATGTCCATGATACTGGTGCAAACTTTGCAGTACTATAATATTCATCGCGGAAAATGTATAAGGAAGTTCACACGGCTGTGGAACTGCGTAGCTAATGGCTACGGTAAAAAGAAGAAATATCTCTCGTGATGCTATACTTCTTGTAAGGATTGTTTCATTATCACCTGACCACATAGCTTTATAGCTAGTGGATCTGTATCCGGGTTTATCGTACGTTGTATGAACCCTTTCATAACTATGGAGCCGTACAGATCTGTTGACCGGAGCCGTATGGATCCGTGAAGCCTAGGCACGGAGCTGTATGAACCCGTACGGAGCCATGCAATGGATCCGTAAAACTTGGTTACGGGTCCGTATGGACCTGTACGGAGCCGTCCAATGGACCCGTCCGTAGAGCCGAATCCCGGACCGTGTAGGGCTGTGAAAACAAGCCGTGGAGCCTTACAGAGCTGATCACCGGAGCCATATGGACCCGTAGGAGTAATCTAATGGCTCAACTCTGCGGGCCGTAAAATTACTTGTAACTCACTTATGACGCCGCCTAACGTACCCCTACCGGTTCCTACAGGGCACCTGGGTCCACGGGGGTGTCAAGAAGAATAACCCACCACTACCTGCGCCTCACTGACTCAGTAACATCGAGCTGGGGTGCCAGTATTATGTGGTTTATTTTAAGCTACGTCTCAAGACGCCACTTGGTTGATCAAAATAGTCTCAGAAATAAGTTTTGTCCGAGAAACCTCAGCTCACGGACCTTCCAACTCAGTTACGGGATCCCCGGGGGGTAAGTCAGTATAAGTTAACAAAGTAGACAACCGCCTCAGACCTCCGCGGCTCAGTAGCATCGCGCCGTGGGTCGTGGCGTAAGTAGAAAACTCTGAGAGACCATAATGATTTATATTTATATCGTCTTTTGGCGTCTGAAAAGTAAAAACATATAAAATGTATATATATATATATATATATATATATATATATATATATATATATATATATATATATATATATATATATATATATATATATATATATATATATATATATATATATATATATATATATATATATATATATATATATATATATATATATATATATATATATATATATATATATATATATATATATATATATAAATATATATATATATATATGTATATATATATATATATATATATTTTATATATATATATATATATATATATATATATACATATATATATATAAATATATATATATATATATATGTATATATATATATATATATATATATATGTATATATATATATATATATATATATGTATATATATATATATATATATATATATATATATATATATATATATATATATATATATATATATATATATATATATATATATATATATATATATAAAAAAAATATTTTACATATATATAAAAATTAAAAAAATGCGCACTTCTACAGTTCAATGATCATCTCTTAAATGGTGACCTTCTACCGTCATATCAAAGTGCTTACCGCAGCAATTATAGTACAGAGACGGCACTTATAAAAATACATTGTGACATATTGGCAGCCATGGAAAATCAAAAAGTTATAGCACTTGTTGGTCTCGATATGTCCGCGGCATTTGACACCGTCGACCACGCCATTCTCTTGAAGACTTTAAGCAACATGTATGGAGTACAGGATGCCGCACTGGCGTGGTTCCAAAGCTATCTGTCCAACAGATCATTTTATGTTTCTGTTCAGGATGCTTCTTCTGATTACAAGAACACAAACTTCTCTGTACTCCAAGGCTCAATTCTTGGGCCAGTGTTGTATTCCACTTATGCCAGCCCGTTAGGTGGTGTAATTTATGCCTTTGACATCAATGTCATGGGATATGCTGACGACCATGCTCTCTATAAAGCATTTACACCCAAAGGAGAACTTGAAAGAGATGCCATTTTAAACCTGGAAAGTTGCCTCTCTGAAGTTCACTCTTGGATGAATTCAAACAAATTAAAACTCAACCCTCGTAAAACAGAGTTTATCTTGTTTGGTAAAACACCAACTACAAAGTGCAACTCCCATTCCATGGTGGTGAGTGGTATCAAGTAAAAAAATCTACCTCAATCAAATATCTTGGAGTTTACTGGGATGAATCACTGTCATTTCGCCAACAGATTAAAAGGCTAAATGTAAAACTGCACTCTTCAATCTCAGTAGGATCAGGAGCATAAGGAAGTACTTGACAATTGATATTTGCCAAACACTTGCCTCATCTCTGGTTTTACCTCACCTCGACTATTCAAACACCTTGTACTATGATCTTCCTGATTGTGATATAAAACAGTTGCAACGGGTCCAGAACATGACTGCCAAGATGGTTCTAGGTAGAGAAAGCTTGATAGTGCTACTGACTCTCTTCGCTCCCTTCACTGGTTACCAATAAAATCCCGAATAACATATAGAATTGCAACATATGTCTACAAATGTCTTCATGATCTGGCTCCTTCATATCTTAAAGAACTCATCATTATACGTACAGGTCGAACAGGTTTACGCTCTTCTTCTAACACCATGGGCATTCTCCTCGACATTCCTCTCACAAAACGCAGAACATTTAAAAACAGGTCGTTTGCTGTAGCTGCCCCTGTCACATAAAATAGTTTGCCATCTTCTCTTCGTTGCATCAATAACTACGATAATTTCAAACGGGAACTAAAAACTGTTTTGTTCACCCAGGCTTTTTTATAATTGTTTGTGTTTATCTTTCTCCTATGAACTTTATCAACTTTATGAACAGTTTTATTTATTTTCTGTACAGCGCCGCTGAATGTGCATTGTATAGATATTGAGCGCTATATAAATATAAACATAAACATATATATATATATATATATATATATATATATATATATATATATATATATATATATATGTGTATATATATATACATACATATATCTATATATATATATATATATATATAAAATATATATATATATATATATGTATATATATATATATATATATTTATATATATATATATTTATATATATATATGTATATATATATATATATATATATATATATATATATATATATATATATATATATATATATATATATATATATATATATATATATATATATATATATATATATATATATATATATATATATATATATATATATATATATATATATATATATATATATATATATATATATATATGATTTACAGAATCAAACTGTAAACAACACTCGAAACGTCAGGACGAAAACTCACCAGGTTCGTCAGAGGACCAGTTCGGTTTAGGAAAGCATGAAGTTATCAAACCGTCCGTAAAATTAAACTAAGCAAAAGCTGCCAGAACCGCGGCAGAAACGCGTTAGTAAAACATAAAACGGTATATCCTTTAGATATGCGGAGAACGTGGCTGGTGTTTTCCATACCGCAGCACGAAGAATCTCGTTAAGGGGAACCCCACCAAAAGGCGCAATTGATGTAGCTATGCGTCGTACCTGATGTGCCTTAACCGAACGTTCCATGAATAACGCTGATTTATTGTACGTGATCGCCTGAACAATCCAACGCGAAATCGTATCACGCAAGACGGCGCGATGCGGCTTTTGTAAGGACACGAATAAGGCGGTGACGTCATTCCAAAAAGATTGCGTACATTCGATATAGTGTTTGAGACATCAAACGGGATACCAGACCTTGTCCTCTGTCGTGTCAGAAAACGTAGCGAGTGACGGAAGGAAAATACGTTCCGGTAAAAACTCTAACGACTGATTCTTGGCTAAGAAAGCCGGGTCGGGCCCGAGTCGAACGCCTCCCGATTCAATGCGAATATGGCCCTCTTTGAGTGAAAGCGCGTGAATGGCGCCTCTACGTCTAGCTGAGTCCGCGGAGAGTAAAAATACCGTTTTGATTGTCAGTTCCTTGAGAGGACATTCTGGCAAAGGCTCAAACGGAGCCCGTACCAATGTCCTAAGAACCACCTGCATATCCCAAGGAGGAGAGAGTTCCGAACTGAAGGTCTTTGTAAGAACATTCCTTTAATCAATCTTTCCAGAGGCTGCGCGTCTCTGACGGTCAAGCCATCTAGGAAACCCCGGTGGATAGCTGCTATGGCTGTCCTGAACCCCTTGACGGTATTGATGGATTTATTCAGATTAAACTGGACCAACAAAAAATCCGCTACAACAATGAGAGGCGCCGTATGCGGAGAGACCGATGTATCCCAGCACCAGTCTCGGAACATTTCGAGTCTGGAAGCATACATCCCCAAAGTGGAAGAGTTCCGGCTTCGAGCTGCCATGTGGGCAGCTGCCTCTGAAAGACCCTGCGACACAAGAGATTCGCGGATAGAGGCCACACAGTCAAATGGAGCGCTCTTGGATTGTGGTGCAGTTTGCCGGAGCCCAGGATTGAGACTAACTCGTCCGTGACCGGAAGCTCGTACGGGAAACCTCCGACAAGATTGAGCAGCTAAGGGAACCACAGTTGGTCGGGCCGATTGGGAGCTACCAGAAGAAACATGGAACACTGATCGTACATCACCTTGCCCAGTACTCTCGGTACCAGAGCGAACGGTAGGAAGGCGTAGCCTACAAAGTGGGTCCACCTAATCGTGAACGCGTCAAATTTCAAGACTCTCGAGTCGGGTGTCAGAGCGCAACAAATTGGTAGCTTGTGGTTGTCCACGGACGCGAACAGATCTACGCACGGGAGACCGAAGGTCAACCAGATCGCCTCGGCCACCCGCGGGAGGAGGGCCCATTCTGTGGAGGCTCCTTGGAGGCGGGATAACAGATCCGCGATCGTATTCTCTTGCCTGGCAGGTGGACTGCCTGGAGTGTGACCTTGTTCGTCATGCACCAAGACAGAAGAGACTTGGTTGGGATCCAAAGACTCCTAGGTCTCGTGCCTCCCTGTCTGTTGATAAACGCCACTATCGTGGTGTTGTCGGTGCGTATGAGAATAGTCTTGTTCCGTACCGTGGTAGGAAATGAACAAGAACCCGGCGTACTGCCTCTAGTCCCAACAGATTGATGTGCTGATCGCACCAAGTGTCCGTCCAAACTCCCGCGACTTGGAACCACGCTAAATGCGCTCCCCACCCCGTCAAAGACGCATCGGTCACCACTGACACTGAAGGTCTGATGGGTGGAAAAATTGCTTACTGTGACAGGTGAGAGTGGACGCCCTACCATTAAAGGTGGGGGACCACCGCCTGCGTACGCAGGACGAGGACACTGAGGTCTCTCCTGGATGGTATGAAATGACGCAGTCGATGAAATTGTAGATCCCGCATGTAAAACCTGCACATGGAGACATAAGAAGGGGGGAGGGGGAGAGGGGGGGGGGGGGTTGGCTAGGTATCCTAAGAATACCAGCCAAGCTCTTCCGGGCGATGCCGGTAACGAGAGAAGGACGTCGGCTCCCGCCCTCACGGCTAGAATCCGCTCCTCCGTCGGTCGTATACGACCTTGAGTAAAATCCAGGACTGCTGCCAGAAACGTGGGAATCTGAGAATGAACTAAATTGGACTTGGCGAGGTTGATCACCCACCCTAAGTCCTGTGCCACTCTTATGACCACGTTCGTGTGTCTCGCGACGGTGACTGCGTCTACTGCGACGATCAGCCAGTCGTATAGGTATATACAGATTATGATGCCTTGCTTACGTAGGAAGGCCGCTAGAACTCTCGTTATCCGGGTGAAGATCCTGGGGCAGTCAATAGCCCGAAGGGTAACGCCCTGAACGTGTACGTAACTCCCTCGAACTGGAACGACAGAAAACGCCTGTGTTCCTCGAGCATCGGAATATGGAGATATGCGTCCGCGAGGTCGACGGAGGTGGCCCACAGGCCCCTCGTCAACTGAGGGAAGATGGAGTGAAGAGTCTCCATCTTGAACTTCAACGGGCGAATGAACCCGTTGAGTGGTCTCAGATTGATTCTCGGGCGCCACTTGTTCCCCGTCTTGGGGACCAGAAAAAACGTGAACATTACGAGGTTTCAGGGAGGGTTCAAAATGAGGGTGATGGCGTTCTTCGCCAGTAAATCCCCGATTTCTGTCCTCAACAACTCTGCGTGGTCGCTCAGACAAGGCATACGGATGGGGCAAAAGAACCCATCTGGTGCGGGGGAGTCGTGAACTCTAGACGGTAACACTGCCGAATGGTTCGTAGCACCCATTTGTCTGTGGTGACTCTCTCCTATGCCTCTAAAAAATTCCCCAAACGCCTCCTGACTGGAACGTCTTACAACGGGGGCGTCGGGGGTGGGTCAGAACGCTGCCTCTTGCCCCTCCCCCTTCTTGGGGAGGAGGAGGTATCCGCTCTGTATGGAGAGGGAAATGAGCGTTGACCGGTCCCTACCACGTTCACTCTGCCGGTCCACGAAGGGGGGACTCCTGGCTAGAGGAAGAAGCTGTATAGGGCCCCGTGACTGTGCCACGGCGATGCCGGGTCCGTCGCTGGTTAAACGCACATCGGCCCCGTACGGAGGCTGAAGAGCGGTGACGTGTGGAAAGAGAAGTAAAAGCCTTCGTCTTCGCTAACAGCTTCTGAGTCTTCCAAAGATCGTCCTGGCGGCCAGCTTGGCGCGACAGAACATCTCGGAAGTAAGCTGCAAATAGGTCCGGGCCTTCTGTTGGCAATCGTCGAAGGTCCGTCTGAGTGGCGTCAGAGAGTCCATTAAGAGAGAGAGAGAGCCATTTTCGCGCCTCTCCAGGACTACCTTTGTGGAGGCTCGGGCAAGTTGGTCGACTGTCGCGTCGAGCAAATCTGAGAGTCCGGTTAACAAAGGCAGGTTCTTTGTAAGAACGTCGACTGGTAGATGCCTACGCAAAACTGAGTTTAAGCCCTCTGTCACCCATACGGAAAGAGCTTGGTATTTGAAACCCCGCCGTACGGCCCGGTCGACAGCTGTTAGGGAATCTTCCCTCCGCTGGACCGCAGCATTAAGAAATTTCTTAGTCCTGGCAACGAAGCTGGACACCGCTGCGGTGCCCCTCACCGGCTGGCGGAGGAGTTGCCATACTCCTTCCGGGATCAGCGGGGTGTTTATGAGCGCCTGATAGACAGCTGGTTGGACACGCGTGGCCTTACCAACTTCTTTGTTGTAGGCTGTCCAGTCCCTGTCCGGCGTCATAGCCCAATGTCTAGCCCTAGACACGAGGGAGGCATCAATGGGAAATTGCCTAGCCGTTGGCTTAGTATTCCTCGGAGCTGAGCTAAGCAGTCTACGCTGATACTGTGGGCCAGCCTCTAAGAAAGGTGTTCCTGTAACATCCAGCTTGATTTCCTGTTCTAGGAAGTCCATAAGCTGGGCAAACCGCTCCCCTTGTAAAAGTGGTCCACTAGGGAAGGTGGCGAGAAGAGGACCTCGTCCGGTATCCGGTAGGATACGGTGGTCTTATCCAGTGCGATCTGCATCGTTGATGCGGCACGGCACTAGAGACGGCTTGAACCAGGCGGCGGGAAGATTCTCCCGTTCTGGGGTGGTCCCGTGCCGTTTCCGAATCCAACACGTCCAAAAAATCGAGGGATAGATGTCGAGGGCATCCTCCCCCAAGCCGCAGCAGTGGCAGCTGCCGGGGGACGAGGGGCAGGAGGTGGTAGCTTCCGCTCCAGCGCCTGTGACACCACCAGTCTCAAGTGCTTTCTTGAGTGTGTCCTGAAGAGTTGGATCTTCGAGGGGGTTACCCCTGCGTCGCTTCCTATGCCTCCGCGTGGGTTCACGGGAGGATGAGGAAGAGGAAGAGGACTGGTGACGTCGACTCTGTCTCTCCTTGTATGCACTGTCCCGAACCCTGTCTCTCCTTCGGGGTCTGCCTCGTTCAGGAGACCTCACTGGGGGCCGGGAGGGTAGGGCTCCGCCACAGCGCTTGGCACCACTGGGATACGTGTTAGCGTACGCCTACTCAGCTGTGGGGGCCCGTTGTCGGGTGCCCTGCTGAGAGTGGGTGGCGTCCCCGCCTCCCGGACGGGAGGGGGCTGCGCTTGAAGCTTGGGTGGCAGTGGCGGCTGGGGGAGAGGGGGGAGACAAAGACGGCCTATCTGACCGTCGCTTCTCCAGTCTCTCGGCCGCTCTTTGAAAGTGCCGGTCGCGGTGAAGTCTGTGCTCCGACCACGCCGCTTGATCCCAATCACTGCTAAGAGTACAAGGGTTAGACTCGCAGCATAATCTGCACGCGTAACACGTGAGATGGATGTCACCGGAGCGTAATTTAGAGAAGCGTTTGCAAGCTACGCATTGCGGGACATCTTGTGTGCGTAATGCACCGAAACTCGGGGACCTGTCCTCCGTGTCCAGGATACTGGTGAAAATAATTTCGGAACTGTCACCGTTCAACGCGGACAATCTAATTAATGACGTTCACACGGCCGTGGAACTGCGTAGCTAATGGCTACGGGACCAAGAAGAAAATAGCTCTCGTGGTGTTATACTCCTTGCGAATATTGTCACTTGTCACATGACCACGTAGCTTCGTAGGTAGTGGGTGTATTTCCGGGTTAATCGTACAGTGTGCGTTATTCCGTTACAAAACTATGGAACCGTACATATCCGATCACCGGAGCCGTATGCAGCTGTGGGCCACGGAGCCGAATGGAACCGTCCGGCCGTCCAACAGACCCATAAACATGGCCCGTGGAGCCGTATGGAACCGTCCAATGGACCAATGGAGCCGTAAACACGGACCGTGGAGCCGTATGGAACCGTCCAATGGAGCAACGGAGCCGTAAACACGGACCGTGGAGCCGTATGGAACCGTCCAATGGACCCCTATGGAGCCACGAACACGGGCCGTGGAGCCGTATGTATCCGATCACCGGAGCCGTACGGACCAGAAAGGACCCGTGAAATCACTTGTGACTCGCGTACAACCTCTTTGGGCGTCGCCTTTATGTGGTCTTACCGGTCCCTATCACAGAACCGGCGACCACAGCGGTATACAAAGGATTTTCTTCACTAAAAATAGGCGCCACTCCCCAACTCAGTATTCTGTCGAGAAGGGTGTCACTTCTTTAAAGTGGTTTATCTTTTCTCTTTCCTTCTCTTTTTTCTCTCTTTCTCTTTTTAACTCTAAGTGACGTCTTCTTTAGGACGCAACTTAGTTCACTAAAAATAGGCGCCACTCCCCAACTCAGTATTCTGTCGAGAAGGGCGGGGGGGGAGGGGGGGCACTTCTTTAAAGTGATTTATCTTTTCTCTCTCTTTCTCTCTCCTTCCCTTTTCTCTCTCTTTCTCTTTTCAACTCTAAGTGACGTCTTCTTTAGAACGCCACTTAGTTTATCATTATCAATATATAGACACAGGTAACTTACGTCTGATAGGCCACACCCGTGGCACTACTGACTCAGTAATCTATCGAGTCAGAGGTCTCCAGAGCGTTAATCAGGAAAACGTTTACACAGTAAACTACAAACACAGGCCTTCCGAACTCAGTAGTCTATCGAGAAGGTGGCCGTAGCGTAAGTAGAAACTCTGAGACTAATTGATTTATATTTTCTGAAAAGAGAAAAACATACATATATGAATGCACACATAAACAAATACACCAAAACGCTCCTACGGGGATGTACCTATGATCATACGATCACGCTAAAGAGAGACAAAGCATAGCAATTTATTACATACAAAAAACAAAAAAAAATAACAAAAAAATCTTTATCTGAAAAATTCTTAAAACCAGAGAAAACGCATCTAACGTAAAAACTTTACTAGCACCAGGGTAGCGTGGAAAACACAAACCACTGAGTAACTTGGTGTCTGTGGAGATAAAAATAAAAGATTAGATCTCCTGTGAATAAGACTTCGAAAAGATCCCCTCCCGGTCTCTCCAACCCCCAAAAATTCAAGCTTGAAAATTAACAACTTTGTCTTTAATTTATGTAAGAAAAATGAAAACATTTATACACTGGTAACGTTAACAATAATAATAGGCTCTCTTGTAACAACTGTAGCTCCTTGGAGTTGTTAGAAGCCGACCCCCGAGCACCCTGTGGTGACGTCGACCCAATGCGCATGCGCCAAAATCGATTGAAGAAATTGGCCTAATGCATACGAAAATCTGTTCTGAGATATCCTGACATGCTAATGACAATGCATAGTATAACGCTAGGCCCTTTTCGTGCAAGGGCGGGTCCGAGGGTGAAAAACACTTAAACCCAAGGGCAAGAGGTCCACTAGACAGGCACACCTGGTACTCTAGGACCTAAAAACACCCGCCGCGAGAGTGGGGCTCTCTTGAACTAGCCAAGCGCTTTGTACGGATGGAGACAAAAACACTCTATCCTAAGTGTAGGCTACACGGGAAAGTCCTGTAAGTCGGGCCGAGAAATGCCAGACCCATGGCTTTCACGTCTTACCTCAGAAGACTTGAAAAGGCGAACTGGATAAGATAGAGCAGCGTAAAAACCTGCCTGGTAGAAGCTGCAAAGGATACAATTGTTAGAAAAAGGCTAAATTCATAAAAGAAAAAATAACGAGTTCCAGCGATGTTGTGAAAACATCGCCCTGGAAAAGAGTGAAGGTTAGTAGAGTTTATATGGAGGTCACGACTGGCTGGTAACTACATTTTTAAGGTCGCTTAGAAGTGCGTTAGAATCAGGTCATGTGACCAGATTGCCAGATTGCATATATATAGCATGGAAGGTAAGGTATAACTTGAAGTAAATATATATATATATATATATATATATATATATATATATATATATATATATATATATATATATATATATATATATATATATATATATATATATATATATATATATATATATATATATATATATATATATATATATATATATATATATATATATAGATATATATATATTTATATATATATATATATATATATATATATATATATATATATATATATATATATATATATATATATATATATATATATATATATATATATATATATATATATATATATATATATATATATATATATATATATATATATATATATGTATATATATATATATATATATATATATATATATATATATATATATATATATATATATATATATATATATATATATATATATATATATATATATATATATATATATATATATATATATATATATATATATATATATATAGATAGATAGATATATATATATATATATATATATATATATATGTATATATATATATATATATATATATATATATATATATATATATATATATATATATATGTATATATATATATATATATATATATATATATATATATATATATATATATATATATGTATATATATATATATATATATATATATATATATGTATATATATATATATATATATATATATATATATATATATATATATATATATATATATATATATATATATATATATATATATATATATATATATATATATATATAATTCCCTATCACAACACATATTAACTGTAAATCATCTTGGCTTATCTACCTAATAACATGCATACAATGGGGAAAACAATACGTTGGAAAAACAGAAACTTCTCTTTATACCAGATTCAGCAACACCAGATCAGAGATTATCAACTTTAACACCAATAATGTCAAACACCTTCCTTACACCACACACTTCAATTCACAACACCATACAATAGACAATGTTGGGATAGCCGGCATCGAGACAATAACAAAGAAATCACGGATCACAATACTTGACAGAGAGTCATTCTGGATTAATAAACTTCGAACACTTCAACCACACGGAATAAATACAGACCAATAACTTCCCACCACGTTATTTTATCATAACACGCTTCACCAATCACTCACTCAATAGCAAAATCTCACACACTTTCACGACGTCACAACAAACACACGCTCAATACCTTAATACATGTAAGTTGATTATTTGTTGCTTTTTTCTTCACAAACTTCCCATACCTTGCATGTATCCTGCCTACGTCTCAGATATATCTTCACATACTATTATTATTATTATTATCATTATCAATATTATCATTATTAGTGTTGGCATCACTCTTATCATTAGAATTGCTATCACTATTGTTATTACCACTATTGTTACTATTATCATTATTTCTATTATTATTACTATTATAATTAAAGTTGTACTCTATATATACTTTTTTATTCATACATTCGTACATCCGTGATTTTTACCCGCATATTAATTTATTAATTATTAACAAGATATTACATACTTTTCAATGAATACTAGGTGCTCTATGGACTAAAACGCCCGCCTCGAGAGTAGGACTCTCTCGAACTAGCCACTCGCTTTGTAAGGATGGAAGTAAAAACAATCTAACTTAAATGTAAGCTTATTGGGAAAATCCTGCGAGTCGGATCGAAGAATTTCCATGACCCGTGGCTACTTTGTCTTACCTCAGAATACTCGAAAAGGTAAAAAAGCAAAGGTGAAACTGCATAAAAACCTGTACGGTGGAGCTGCATTGTGGAGAAAATTGTTAGAAAAAGAGTGAAAATTTAAGCAAAACGTTTCGCACCAGTTCCAGCGATGTTGTGTAAACAACGCGCTGAAAAAGAGTGAGGGTTATTAGAGGTATTATGGGGGTCAGGGCTGGGCTGGTAACTATGTTTTTAAGATCGGTTAGGAGTGCGTTAGAATCAGGTAATGGATCAGATTGCATATTTATAGCATGGAAGGTAAGGTAAAAATTAAAGTTAATATAAGCATTTCAAGAATGTTACATTAAGTCACGCCCACTCATTAATATACATGACATCATCACCAAAAAACAATAAGGCACATCCTCGGACCATGGGATATCTGTGTACAATATGTACAATGTACAATCCAATGTACCATTCTTGAGATATCGTGTTTACAAGCTAGGTGTGACACATACACACACCTACCCACACCCACCCACCCACACCCACATACACTCACACATACATGCATACATACATGCATACATACATACGTTCACATATACATACATACATACACCCAATGACACACAACTTGTTCCTATTAATAATAAGCATTTAACCATCACTACCAAATAAAGCAATTGAAACTTTTTCTTTGCATGAGAATTCAGTCAGGACCCTCATTGTCTGCAAAAAATTTGTTTTGTTACAATAAAAGTGATACTACAAGCTTAAAATTTCAATTTTAGTGCAATGAAATCTTACTGACAATGGAAACTTCTCTTA
>JAIGNY010000315.1:0-40000 GCA_020152595.1 Chiridota heheva | reverse complement strand
GTAATCGGCCAAACTAGCAGCTACGGTTGTGACAGTTAGCACTTTTTTATAAATGTACAGCTGTCACCATTACGGTCCATAACCATTTAAGCGTAAGGCTAGTTGTCATAAGTAAACGCCCTTTTAACGCAAGTATAAAGCGAAATTTTTGCCAGGTTTTTAACAATTATCTACCTACTGTGGTGTAGCGGTTATCATACATGTCTACAGACCACGAGGTCCTGGGTTCAAGCCTGGGTTGGGTAGACACGCCAGTGCACCACAACTGGTTATCAAAGGCCGTGGACATTGACTTGGTTGTTGATGTTATGTCTGTCCGTACGTCGTACCTGTGTTCTCGTCCAGATCGTATTAAGCCTTTCGTGATAGCATTGTTACTATCATAAGCCATTACGCAGGTGACAGCCCCGTCAATGTAATTGTGTGTTTACTCGTCGTCGTCGGTTCTTATTAATAGACCTTCCATAGCAACCCATGCTAATCCATCACGTGAAAGACGCTACCGTTATATTCACTATGTAATGTGCAAACATGCACTTTCTGCTTCTCGTATGAGTGTGTGAAAGTCAAGTTGACATGTACGATCGTTACTTAAATATTGATATCTGGTGTTTTTATTTTTACATAATTAGTTCTTAAATGAATAAATAATTATCCCGATAAAAAAATCATATATTTCATGTACTTTCTTTGCCAAATACTGTTAAAAAATCTTGTTTAATGAGGAACGAAACATAACATAGAAATCATGCTGCCAAATTTGTTTGTGACTTCAAAGAAACATACATATGAAATATAATAGAATTTCGTTTTAAAGTTATGCCCCTAATTGTGTTTCATTTGACTTTTACCATAATTGATGAAGAAATTACTGTTTTCCCCCTTGAACTTAACAAAAAATCTCCGTATTTCCAAACATCCTTGTGGAAATAATTTATTTAAAACGACCTTCCAGGTATACGCAAGACCACACATTTTATTAAACCTCTAGCCGCGAAGAAGAAAGTTTCATTGTACAATGGGATTGAAAGTGGAAAACTCGTAAGTATATCTCAAATTCTTTTCTTAAAAGTACATAATTTTGGTAGGGTGGGGTGGGAGGGTGGAGGGTAAAGGTAAGGGGAGGGGAGAAACAGCGTTGGGCAGAGGCGGTTGTGGCTACAGGGAATGGGATGGTAAATTTCGTCCAACGTATCTTTTTTTATTGGTATTTCTTGTCCCCAGTAGGCAAATAGACTAAAATATTGGATGGGATCATTAGCTAAATACAAGTGTAACTGCCACGGTCGTGTGGAGAACGAATTTTATTTATACAACAGGAGACAAAGAAAATTGTTAAATAGGGTAGAGAGGGGGAATACCCCCATTGTGGGAGTATTCCCTCATAGTGGCGGGGGGTGGGGGACACAGAGGGTAGGCCTATAAATGTTGTATTGATACATCGTTTTGTCAGTTTGTAGTAGTTGCTGCTGTAGGATATTGTGTAACTTCTCCCTGGGACGTACAACAAAAACTTCAAAATTATCATGCTACGTCGGAGTTCTTACCCACAAAGTGGGGACAGGCTTAACGCACCACACCCTAACAACACACATCTGAGGCTAACATGTTTTTAAAACACATTTTTATCTCAATATCAGGCATATAGTGGTGCGTGGCCAGGGGGCAGGGGAGACTTTCCAATAATTACGGCCCTTAGTGTTTGATAATGGTAATCCCAGGGTCATACAAGCAAGAATATGTCTCCTTTGATTTAGGTAAACAATTTGAATAGAAGAAAAATCTTTTTGATTCCTATGCCAGACATGACAGTATCTGAAATGCGAGGAACACGAACTAAAATTTTTAAAAATCGCGCAGAACTAAAAAAGAAGCTTATTAAAGTAAACATAAAGCAAATGAAAAATAAGAAACTACTGTTGCATGCTTAACAGTAAAGAAATAAAATAGATAATACAAGGATAAAATATACTTATCTCACTAAAAAGAAAGAAACGAGAGAAAATACTTAATACTTCTTTAAAAAAATAATAACGCACCTGATTTCATGGCCCTCGGTATTCGCGAACTTAGGGCCGGGTATATGCAGCATACTACCTCTTGTATTTAAGAATAGTGACAGTTGAAAAAATATGCTTCTAACAAAACTTGTAAGCCGTTTTGTATTCATTTTAATGTAGGAGTTAATGGAGGTTTCCACTATGTAACGGTCGATTACCGACGTTATCGGAGAGCAAAGGTCACTTTGAGTGCAGCATATTCTGCAACAATACATTTTAAAAACAAAATTACGAAGATTAGCGACCATCTACATGTATTCAAAAAAATGTTAGGCTATGACGTTTGCATGTTTGATTTTTTCTGCATAAGAGTTCCAATTTGTTTAGTTTTAGTTTCGCTACGGAAAAAGCGTACTGCCGTGAGTCCCGGGATACATATTCCCCTACTTTTTAAGTATAGGCCTATAGAATACAAAAACAAATAGTACACAAATGAGGGTGGGGGGGCGGTTGTTTGAGTTTCAATTCGTATCTTATGACCCCAAGTTTGGATAAGAAGCCAAGCATGCTCCTTCACGTTGAAGATGTGAATTTACGGCCCTGAAGTGTCAAAGATTAATTGTATGAAAATGCTTTTCCGCATCTCATCCACCCCATGCCATCTCAGAATTCAATTGTCTTATCAGGGGTGGCGGAGCGTTCAAAATATTGGGGAATTTAATCAGATAAGGTGACATGTGATACGTTCACCTAAAATTATTGGGCTGAAGCCCGCACATCCCTTCCCAGCTCCGCCGCCTCTGTCGATTGCAAGTCATCATTGATGATAGGACCTAAATAAAAACCTTGATATGAACGCATAATGTAAGTTTCGCGTAACTAGCATGGCTACTTTAATATGAAATTAAAATTGGTTCTTCCCCGTTTTTTCAAACTCAAGGAAACACTTGAAATATTATATTTCACAATCATCCTATCCATGTAATGATAATCATCAGGATTACGTAATTCCCCTTTAATGTCGCTACTGCTACGAGAAAAATCTGGGTCACTGCCAAAATGCGTTTAGAGCAGTGATGCGGTCTAATCTGCTGCACCGTATAATTTAGTGCACTTGGAATAGCTTTTTGAATGATTTAGCCAATGTATTTTTACCCAAATCAGCACTAATGGGGCTGTTATATAACAATAAATATTCAAGTGTTTGAAGTTTTTTTTCCCAAAAGCCGAGAATGATTGTTTGTTGTCCGTAACTACTCATGTTGAGAGACGCTATAAGCGACCACGTGTGACTTCCGCAACTGGGGATGACAGATCACACGGCGTGAGAATATTACCGAGTTTTGAGCATGAGCAGGCTATTACCGCATTAATTTATGTCAACACGTGCTGATTTTGTAATTTGTACCAACAACTCCGTGGTAATCCTGTCGTAAAAACAATAACAATACCTAGGCAAACATTTAATCCGTCTGTAAATACAATTATTAGTTTTGAAATATTTGTTACTCTTTGAAGTAAATGTTAAAAGACACGAATTAATCTGTAATTTTATCACAATTGATGTGAAACGAGAATTTCTTCAATGTTTTCACTGCACATTATAACTCTTAAAAGCTGGAATACTTTCAACGATAGGTCAAAGGACATCGATGCGTATGAATTTTGATTTCTTTGCATCGCTACCGTGGTTTGATTCATGACTTGTGTGTTTCTAACCTTTAACGCAAATTCCTCTGGGCCAACTTTAGGAATAGGTAGATTGGAAAAGAATTAAGTTGTTGTCTCCATATTTCATAGGAAAGAAGGGACGGGCCCAAATTTTCTAGCAGACTGATTTTACTATGAGGGGGGAACAAATTTACTGGATGGCTACGGCTTAATTGTCTGGGGCCCACATTTCCTAGGAAATAAGAGCCGGGGGGGGCCAAAATTTACTGGGGGTAGAATTTACTTTTACACCGATCAGTGGTTGGGTGATGTGTATTGTGATTTGATAATGAATGGATATGGGCGGAAATTTCTTGTGTGTATTTGACGGGTTATGATAATGAGTGCTAGCCTGGGCCTAGCGCCTTCCTCACGAGCACAAGCTAGCTACATTCCATGCATCCCATCCAAAGTACCGTGGAAATAATTAGTGATATGCATATGGCCCCGGGTGAAAAATGTGAAGGCAATGACATAGTGGGTAAAGATTGAAATGATAAGGTTGGTTAGATGGTTTCGTGAATTTATGCAAACTTGACAAAGCAAACATAAAAATTGAATTACCATTCGTTTACACGTAGCATGATTTCCTAAACGGTTAAACGTCACAACCTTATTAGCAGCCCTGGGATGCCCCATTGAATACTACCGTACCCAGCGATGATTCTTCCACGTGTCCACGAAAAGTTATAGGTTTGGAAACAAACTTTTATTTCTAGCAATCTGCTGCCCATACAGCAAATTACGGCTTACGCAATGCCGCTGTGTTCACCAACCCAACAAAACTTTATCCTTAACGTTAGTGGGTTTAAGCATGAAGCTATTAACTTAGAGTCTAAGTTACTAGCTCCATGGTTCAAGTATAACGCTCTAGCCCCGCGATGGAATGTAGCACAGACCTTACTGACACTTGAGACTCACTGTGCGACAAGCAAAAATGATCAAACAACAACTTCACACGTTAACCGATACAGCGTGACCTAAATAAGATTACGAGAATTTGCATATTCATAGCAGAATGTCCGAAATCTGATTGAAAAATACTGCGATATGATTAAACATATATGTCCATACATGTAACTAATAGACATGCGTGTATACCAACTGACCAATACCATGGCCCGGAGCGGTACCGGTGAGAAACGCGAATGGGATAGCTCTATTTTTAGCGAAATTATGCATCAAATCTAATACTTTGTTAAAACCTTTCGAGAGTTTTAATTAAAAAAATACATGGAAAATCTCTTAACGAAATACAATCTTAAATTTTGATACAAAAATCTCGCTTGAGCCAGAATCTCAAGAGCAAAACTGTAAAAACCTAGGAGGAGATGCATTTTTAAGCAAAACTTAGTACAGGCACATATGAGAGGTCACGTACGATTTGATAATCTCCACTCATACACTCTGTGTATGGGTGGAGCTAAAAACTACGCTACGTCGAGGAAAGGCGGACTAAGGCCACACCATCGAGCGAAGCGCTCCGGGACTGAGATGCAGTCCGCCGGAGCCTGGGAAAGAGACAAAAATCGTCCCTGACCCGAGGCTCGTACGTGAAGCCTGCAAGGTCTTGAGCAGCCGAGGAAACCGCAGTGAGCCGGGAAAATTGGGCGCTATCGGCCGTACGCGATCATCCAGGGACGCCCACAGACCTACGTCCAGGGGACCGAAAAGGGTCCTGATCGCTGTGGTCACCTACGGGAAGGACGCCCATCATGTGGGGGTTCCGCTGAAAACGAGACGATATTGATCGTGTACTCGTAGCTTGAGGTGAGCGGCTGTAAGGCTGGCAAAGTAGTTCGTCCTGCGCCGAGACGAGAGGAACGATTTCGGAACTCTTGGAGTCCGTTCATCTCTGTCTGAAAAGGAGACCACAACAGTGGCGCAAAAACGGCGGGAAACTGAAAAGCCTCGCTCAGCACGAGCGGTAAAAAGGTGAACAAAAAACCCCGGCATTCTGCCTGTCGAAAAAGTCAAGTACCCGTCCAGGTTTCCGTCATAAGGGGTCACAAGAAAAGTGCCCCTACCTCAATCAAGAAGCATCCGTCGGCACTGACGGTGAAATCTGACGGGTGAAAACTTCGTTCCTCACACCAGGTGGGAGCACACGCACCACCACCAAAGGGGGTGGCCACCGACTGAACGTATAAAGCGAAGGTACTGAACGACACCATCTGCAGTCCAGAAAAGACTGCCGACCCTGAGCAAAGGTTGTTTAAACCGACTGACCAAAAATCAAAGGCTAGCGAAATAAAAGGCAGGTCGTTAATATAAAACGTATACAAGAAGGGCTGCCAACCGTGTAAGGCTATGTAGCTGTGAGACGGTTATGGGTCAGAAGACCGCGGAGCCGTACAACATAGTCGACGGCACCCAAGCGGTGTCTGAAAACTGTAGCAGTTGCGGAACCGCGTAGCTCCAGGCCACACCTATCAACAGCGAAACTTGTCTAAGAAGTTGACTGGAAAAAGTGTTAACGTACTACGTATAGTAACAACCTTGAAACCACGGAGCCTAGGGCTACGGGTGTGGAGAAAACTAATACCGTGTGGCTGTATGGGCAGTTAAGTAACAGGCCGTAAAACCGCATGGAAACTGCTTTAAGAAGGTGTTAAAGTATGGAATGAACCATACGTGCCGTTGTTGGTAATAGCTACCCCAAACGTGAGGTTGTCTATCAAAAGGCCACCTATTGTGAAGAAAAATATCCTTCATGGAGTTAATATTGACAAGTGGGGTGTAACGTACTACGTCAACCGTATGAGTCATAAACCCCAGCACTGGGGTAGGAATCACGAAAGAGTTGACGTCCTGTGTATACTACACGGACCGTTAATTCCGTTAAACACCCTTCACCACGGAGCTGAGAAGCGCGTGGCTACTGTGGGAACTTACGCCGTACAAAGTATGCAACCCCGTTAAGTATTATAGAGCCGTTATGGGTCTACAAAGGCGTCAGCATGACAAGTAAAAACCACTAGTCATCCGCCAACTTTGTCTCTGTGCACCACGGAGCAAAAAGCTGGTGGCTACGCGAGGGGGAAAACTGGTACTGGTATGTGTCCCGAACGTAGTAGCTATCAGTACAAAAGAACCGTCTTGGTCTACGATAGCGTTAACGTACTACATCTGTAACGTGAGTCGTTATCTCAGTATACTTTTATTTACCAAGGGGCCACCGAGTAAGTGGCTAAGCGTAGGGAAGATGTACTCAGTACGCGTTCCCGTTGAGAATAGCTGAAATATACTGGGGCCGTAAGGAATACGGAGGAGTTCACGTGCTACGCAAGCTATACGAGTCGTAAACTTAGTTTGTTTCATCACGAAGCTACGAAACCAAAAGCTGCGTAAAGAAGAGGGGATTACCGTCGTACTCAGTACGTGTCCCGGTAAGAGAAACGACCGCGGAACTCTGTAGTTCATGGCTACTGGTCCTCTACCACACAGCCGCGCTGCTGGTGTAGGCCGTTAACTCCGTTTGTATATAATCACTACGGAGCCGCGTAGCCGGCGGCTACGCGTGGGGAACTGCCGTCGAACGCTAAAAACGTCCCAGCAAGAAAAAGGACCGCGGAACACTGCAACACGCGGCTAACGGTCGCAATATCCCGATGTTCCGTTACCCGGGTTTATCGTACGTTGTACGTAAAACTGCGTTAATATCTGTCGAATTTGGTCCGAAGGTCTCCTTCGACGCAAAAATCATATTCAGAGTAGTTTGAACGGTCGTGGAACTACGTAACACGGAGAGAATAGCTCTCGTGATGGTATGCCTCCCGTAAAGAAGGATTTCTTATCATCCGAGCGCTAGGCCTCGAAACCCGAGCAAGCGCTAACGTAACGACAGACGGGGACTCGTCCTCGTGTCCATGAAACTGGTGAAAAAACTATGCGGAACGGTGACGTTCAACGCGAAAATCTCACCAAGTCAGCTCACGCGGACGTGGAGATCTCCTAAGATTGTTACTATCACCTGACCATGTAGCTAAAAAGCTAAAGGGTATACTATCGGGTGTGACGTACGTTGTACGTTACCTTGCTGCCGAACTATGCAGCCCTACGGACCAAAACGTCATCCCATGCCCCGTACGGGACCGCCGAGTTGTTTTACGCACCCTTACGGGGCCGTGAAAACAAGCCGTGGGGGCCGTATGGAACCGATCACCGGAGCCGTACGAACCCTAATGGACCCGTGCAAGTAATCCAATGGCTCTACAACTAGCCATACAAAGGTGACTAACTCACGTATGACCCCGTAGGGCGCCGCCTCTTGTGGGCCTACCGGTCCCATCGCGGAACCGAGGAGCACAGCGGTGTACACGGGTTTGATCATCTCGATAACACCGGAGCGCAACCTAAGAAGCGTTTACATGCGACGCATCGCAGGACATCCAAGGCGCTTAACGCACCGACACTAGGGACCTGCCCTTCGTGTCGATGATATAGGTGCAAAACATTGCGGAACTGTAACGTTTAACGCGGAAAATCCTACTGAGGCAGTCCACACGACCGTGGAACAGCGTAGCTAATGGCTACAGAGATGGGAAGAAAATAGCTCTCGTGATGCTATACTTTTCGTGAAGATTGTCACCTATCACCTGACCAAGTAGCTTCCTAGCTAGTGGACTCAAGTTCGGGGTTCCACGGACAGTGTACGTTATCCCGTTGCAAAAACTCTGAAGTCGTACGAGCCCGTACCGTCTAGAGAAGCGTTTGCACGCTATGCATAGCGGGACCGCTTAGGTTCGTAACGTACCGACGCTCGGAGGCCTGTCCTCCGTGCCTATAATACCAGTGAAAATAATTGCGAACTGTAACGTTCAACGCGGATAATCATATTAATGGTGTCCACATGATCGTGGAACTGCGTGGCTAATGGCTACGGAACCATGAAGAGAATAGCTCTCAAGGTGCTATACTTCTTGTGAAGATTATCACTTGTCACCTGGCCACATAGCTTCGTAGCTAGTGGGTGTATATCCGGGTAAATCGTACGGTGTACGATATCCCGCTACAAAACTATGGAGCCGTACGCATCCGAACACCGGAGCCACACTCTCTCGGTTGCACCTTGAAACTACCGGTCGCGGTGGAGTCTGTGCTCCGACCACGCCGCTTGAACCCAATCGCTGCAAAGAGTACAAAGAATGGACTCCCAGCATAATCTGCACACGTAACGCGTGAGATGGAAGTGACCGGAGCGTAAACCAAAGAAGCGTTAGCACGCTACGCCGGGACATCCTGGGTGTGTAAAGCCTCGACACTTGGGGACCTGTCCTCCATGTCCATGATACTGGTGAAAATAATTACGGAACTGTAACGTTCAACGCAGACAATCTTAATTGCGTTCACACGAGTCGTGGAACTGCGTAGCTAACGGCTACGGGACCAAGGAGAAAATAGCTGTCGTGATGCTATACTTGTTGTAAAGAAAGTCATCTGTCACCTGACCACGTAGCTTAGTAGCTAGTGGGCGTATAACCGGATTGACTGTACAGTGTACGTTATCACGTTAAAAATAAGTTCCGCTCACTGGAGCAGTTTAATGGAAACGAAAGGACCCGTAAACACGGACCGTGGAAACGTATGGAACCCTAAACACGGGCCGCGGAACCGTATGGAAGCGTCCAATGGAACCGTACGGACCCGTAAAACACGGACCATGGAACCCTACGGACCCGTAAACATGGGTTGTGGAACCCTATGGAACTGTGGAACTGCGTAGCTAAAGGCTACAGGACCAAGAAGAAAAATAGCTGTCTCAATGCTATACTTTCGGATTAACCGTACGGTGTACGTTATCCCGTTATATACGGACCCGTAAACCCGGGCCGCGGAACCGTCCAATGAAACCGTCCGCCCTGTTACAACGGGCCGCGGAACCGTATGGAACCGTCCAATGGAACCGATCGCCCCGTAACAACGGGCCGCAGAACCGTCCAATGGAACCGTCCGCCCCGTAACAACGGGCCGCGGAACCGTCCAATGGAACCGTCCGCCCCGTAACAAAAGGCCGCGGAACCATATGGAACCGTCTAATGGAACCATCCGCCCCGTAACAACGGGCCGCGGAACCGTATGGAACCGTCTAATAGAACCGTCCAATGGAACCGTCCGCCCCGTAACAACGGGCCGCGGAACCGTATGGAACTGTCCAATGGAACCGTCCGCCCCGTAACAACGGGCTGCGGAACCATATGGAACCGTCTAATAGAACCGTCCGCCCCGTAACAACGGGCCGCGAAACCGTATGGAACCGTCCGCCCCGTAAAAACGGGCCGCGGAACCGTATGGAACCGTCCGCCCCGTAACAACGGGCCGCGGAACCGTATGGAACTGTCCAATGGAACCGTCCGCCCCGTAACAACGGGCCGCGGAACCGTATGGAACCGTCCAATAAAACCGTCCGCCCCGTAATAACAGGCCGCAAAACCGTCCAATGGAACCGTCCGCCCCGTAACAACGGGCCGCGGAACCGTATGGAAGCGTCCGCCCCGTTACAACGGGCCGCGGAACCGTATGGACTACAGAACCGTCCCAGGGAACGGCACTATACCCGTAAATAGGGCTGCGGAACCGTCAGGGACCGTCTAACGGAACCGTATGGAGCCGTTTCTATGGAACCGATTCAATGGAACAGTCCCACGGAACCGCACAATGCCCGTAATTAGAGCTGCGGAACCGTCAGCGACCGTCCAACGGAACCGTACTGACCCGTCAATAGGATCTTACTACAACTTAGGCGGCGCATGTAGCGCCCCTAAGAGGTTATATCTCTTTCTCTCTCTCTCTCTTACCGTTACCGCTCTAGGCGCAACGCCACTAAGAGCTTAGTCTTCTCAATAAATTTCTTTTATTCCTGAAAAGAGAAGAACATATATCCATGCGTACATACACAAATACGTCAAAGTAACTATGATCTTACGGACACGCTAAAGAGAGACGAGGCATAACATTCTAAACAGAACATCAAAACTGTCGTTAACAGAAAACAAAATTAACTGAAAATTTGTTTAAAAAGAGAAGAACATATATCCATGCGTACATACACAAATACGGCAAAGTAACTATGATCTTACGAACACGCTAATGAGAGACGAGGCATAGCATTCTAAACAGAACATCAACACTTTCTTAAACAGAAAAAAATGTTTAACTGAAACAAAATTATATCTGAAAATCTTTAGAAACCCGAGAAAACGCATCCAACGTAACGACTTTACAAGCGCCGAGGTAGCGTGGAAAACACCAACCACTGTGTACTCGAGGTCTGTAAAGATAAAAAGAAAAGATTAGCTTCCCTGTAAATAGGACGTCGGAGAGACCCACTCCCGGTCTCTCCAACGCCCCAAAATTTAAGCTTGAAAATTAAGAACTTTGTCTCAAACTTAATTGTGTAAGAAAAACAAAAATACTCATACGCTGGTAACGTGAAAACGAAAATAAGCTCTCTTGTAACAACTGTAGCTCCTTGGAGTTGTTAGAGAGCGACCCCTCAAACACCCAACGGTGACTTCGACCCAATGCGCACGCGCCAAAATCGAAAAAAGGAATTGGCCTAATGCATGCGAGAAGGTGTACTGAAATATCCTAACGTGCTAAAACACTATACATAGTATAACGCTAGGCTCACCTCGAGGAGGGTGGGGCTGAGGGAGAAAAAGACTAAACCCCGGGGCAAGAGGTCCCCTAGACAGGCACACCTGGTGTTCAAGGACCTAAAACACCCGCCACGAGAGTACGCTCTCGAACAAGCCACTCGCTTTGTAAGAATGGGGACAAAAATCCGCTATCCTAAGTGTAGGCTACACGAGTAAAGTCGTGTAGGTCGGCCGAAGAATCTCGGACCCATGGCTACCTCGTCCTTACTTCGAAAGACTTGAAAAGGCGAGTCGGATGAGAAAAGGCAGCGTAAAAACCCTCCAGGTAAAAGCTGCAAAGAAGAAACGAAAAGAAAAAGTTTAAAGTATAATAAAAATGACCAGTTTCAGCGATGTTGTGCAAACAACGCGCTGAAAAGAGTGAAGTGGTGGTACAGAGGTATTATGGAGGTCAGGGCTTGGCATATATGTATATATATATATATATATTGAAAAAGTGCACACACTAAATCTCTTGAAGATTTAAAGATGGGTATATTGAATATAATCTGAGGGTTCCTGCATATTTAAGATTCTTCATATATTAAGTACTCTCATTTCTACTGTAGTTTGCTGTTCATGTATTTATGTCAACAATATCACATTAAATAAATATTATGCAACCTTTGGCCTAATCTCGGGTTTAATGGGGAAGATGTTTTGATGAAATTTATAGGAATTTTATGAATTGTGGAAATTTTCATGCAAGTTTCAATACACCATCATGCACTGTATCCTACCCCACCTACTTTATCCTATTTAACTAGCATCATCCATCAACATGCTGTACCATTCACCTACCATACCACATTCACCTACCAGCCCATTTAAATAACATCCCAAATACACCCTACTGTACTTACCACCTGTGTACTTATTATCTCAATATATCATTTCTGCACCTACCACTCCCAATCCTGGGGTTCTGCATTCACCTAGCCTCTCTATTCCTTTTCCTTTTCACCCAACCACCAATCCTTCCCACTCCTAACTTTTCGCATCCCATACCCTCTCCAACCACCTCTACTCTGCAGGACCTACTGTATGAAGGGTGAAGTTTTCATGAAGCTTGACTGCTAAACAGGAATTATCTTTCAAATATTGGGAAAAATCCTTCAATTTTTTGGGAAATATCCTTCAATTGTGAGGTATTTTCCTTCTTTTGAGGAAAGTTTTCTTCAATTTTCAGGAAATTTTCTTCATCTTCGGGAAATCGTTCCAAATTGTTGGGAAATGTTGCCAAATTAAAAAAAAAATCCAATATTTTTATAAAAGTTTTGTTCAATTTGACCATTCCTTTCAATTTTATGGGAATATTTCATCTCCCAACCAGGAAGAAAGCATGTAACCGGGTAGGTGAAATCTATTCAGAGAGGGAAACTTCCGCATCATGCCCCAACTGTGTATGTCTATGCTACTCAGACATGACACCCACCTTCTATTCACATATGCCGCATTCTACTCTATCAATTCAATTCAATTATTATTCAAGTCTATTATTCAATTTCTCATATTTCTCGATAGGCACATTTTATTATACTTTGCACCCATTGTCCATTTATTTTTTTGTTTTTGTACACTTGTTTGTAATTTTAATGTTATACTGTATGTACAGTGCCTTGAGCATCTATTAGGATGGATTATGTGTGGGTTATAATTTTTACTTATTTTTATTATCATTATGTAAGAAGTAATGGACAGACAGAGGGATGTATGAAAAAATACTATCCTCATTCTGTATGTACCCTTGATAATTTATGTGTGCGTTATAATTTTTACTTATTTTTTATTATCTTATGTAAGAATTACTGTGCATGAAAAGTGACTATATCATCATTCACCTCCCTTGATAATTCTTACTGGGTTGATTACTTATTGACTAATTAATTGGAGGTTTTCATTTGTATGAAATTGGAGAAGAATGTTTGCCTATTTGGTATGCATTCAGTGCAGATTAATATCTTGCATACTCTCGTGCGTTCTTATATTCCGATACCTCGCATATCCAATACCTTGGATACTCCAATATCAATACTCCATACTATCAATGCTTCCTATTATTAATGTATCAGACAATCCTTAGTCAGCTTTTAATCATGGCAAATAACCGTCAAAGATATAAAAAGAACAAATCAACTTTACCATCCATGTGACAGTCAGAAATCCTGACTGGCTGGAAGATATGGACAGGGATGGTGGTGGACCAATAGGAACTGGACAGAGAAAAGATTATGAAATATCAGAGGCTTTTGAACAAGATAGACCTATTTTCATAAAATTATTAACTTGCACTTCAGGAGCAGAGATGTTAAATTTTCTTTGACAATAAGTAAAAGATAAAGAAAATACAATTTCAGAGTATAACTTAATAGAACAATTTCTGCTAAAAGTGAGTCACATTGTTCCCTCAATTGTGAACAATTTTTCTATCTAACCAGCAATCCACATATACAATTTTGCCATTCTGTAAAACGGACGACATTTAGTACACAAATTTCAATCCAATACAAGTTTTCAATGGAGCTTCCAAGTCTACTATAGCAGCTTAGTAATTTTTGCAATGACAGATATTGCTTCAAAAACAAATGAACGACTTCGTTTGAGGACCCTGGTTGGAATTAGATCACCTGATGCAAGTTAAGGATTTCATTCGATACATACTGTACATGCATTGAAAATAATACCATCAAATACCAATGAACATTTTATCACTTAATTCTTATTTTACACAATTTATGCATAGAAAAATTCAAAAATTAGTCGTTATAACATATTCTTACCCCCACACAGAGTTCTGACTGTGCTCTCAGGGCCCCCTAGGTCCTTCTCCCCCAGCACCATCTCGTACAGCAGCGATGCTCAGGCTGTATTCACTGTCAGAGAGCAAGCCTCCTAATGTAAATGCGTTAGGCGAAATAGGAAGTGAAGTGTTCATTGTGATCCCAGTTTCTTCTCTTGTGTAATAGAGGGTATAGCCAATCACAGGACCCTCTCCTCCAAACTCTGCAACCCAGTCTTGCCATTCAACAAAGATGCTACTTGATGTGATGGCTTGGAGTGCAACTTGCCTTGTATAAATAGGAAGGGCTAGAACAAGCAAAACATAATATGTTGTACACAATGTTAATGTTATTATGTTTAACAAAAATGTTGTCCCTGCAATAGATTAACATTAAAACTAATGGAAGGGAAAGATTACACAGTATAGTATATTCTTTACAAAGACAGTACAGTATATTTTTTTACATACTAGGCATTTTTCAACATGAATAACTTATTCTTAAATATGCCTTTGGTTATGACGAAAAATGATATCAATTTAGCCTTACAAAGTAAAGAATATCCTATTAGCTTACCATACACTGATGCTTGTTTAGATAAGCTAGCAATGGCACCAGATCTGGTCAATTCACAGGTAAATACATCCTCATCTTGCAGTGTTGGTACCAGGAAATTAAGTGTTAGTACATTTATAACAGTTTGTGTTGCTGTGGTACTGGTGTATGCTGTCTTAATGGACCCACTTCTCTCTATCCTCACTTTTGAGGCATCTGCATTGCTGACATCACCAGAGAGAATACATAAGATAGTTGATGTTTGACCTGGGTTAACCTTTTCAATAAGCAAAATGGAAACACCTGAAAAAGTAAAACATGATTCCAATTGCTCTGAAAAAAACTCAGAAAAAGTAATAAACAGCAAAAATCATTGAAGAATCTACTCCGTTTGCAGCAATTTCATCAGCTGAGATATGTGTCAACACTGAAATAAGGAGGTCACCTGCATGGAAGTTTTTGGCATATCTTGCCAATGGCTCAAACTGCTTAACTTCAGAATGGTTTGTAATTTGCAAAAATCCTAAATGCTATGGATGGTAGAGGCAACATTTACTAAGCTGCTTCAAAATCCATTAGCCACCACTAAGTACCAAAATATTTCAATGATTCAAAATCCTAAATGCTATGGATGGTAAAGGCAACATTAACTAACCTGCTTCAAAATCCATTAAACCACCACTAAGTACCAAAATATTTCAATGATTCAAAATGAGCCATTTTACATTGTTTTTAATCTTGGGCATCAGTATTCATATTTTATGTAAATCTTTTGATGTATTACATGGTGACCTTGGTAGTTTCTTTTGTAAATTCCTTGTTTTAAAGTTAAGATAAATCCATCCGAGCCATCCGGTGCTAATCTCCGGTTTCCATGGCTCAAGCGGATGAGAGTACAAGACTCCCCCTAGACAGGACGCCAGTCCATCGTAGTAGGTTAACTCCCCAGCAGCACTGGTACTCATTTTACAGCGGACTGCATGGAGCAAGTAGAGTTAAGTGCCTTGCTCTAAGACACAATGCAATGCTCTCAGCAGGAATCAAACCAGGTACCTTTCGAATACGAGCATGAATCCTTAACCATCGAGCCACTGCACCTCTAGTTTATTTTTAATGTAAATCTTTTAATGTATTACATGGTGACCTTGGTAGTTTCTTTTGTAAATTCCTTGTTTTTAAATGACTATCATAACTCACTAAAGTGGTGCAGCAAATTCTGATTAAAAGATTTTTAGTCTTTGTGATTCCCCAATAAAATCTTAGCTGGAATAGACTTTCCATTATTTTCAGTGACTAAGATTAACAAAGAAATTTGCAATTTTGATTTTGAAAAATGTGTTACAAAATTTATGATGTATGACTAAACAAACTTCCAGTCATACATCACACATTTTGTATAAATTAAAACCTTGATAAGCCATAACTCAAAAACTGAAAGCGCTTTCTTGAAACTTAAAAATCTGATCTGTTAAGATTTTAATACTATTTAAACAAAAATGCTACTTGTCATAGACCTTCCTCAACTAGAACGGTAAATACTGTCATGGTTCGCATGCCCATGCAAATTGACACCCATATCATTAACCAGGCGAATGATAAAAATGGTATCTCACACTAAGTCCCACATGACATCCCATGTCCCATATGGCATCCCACCCTATGACCCACATGGCAACCCTATGTCCCACATGGATCCCATCCTATATCCCACATTAATCCGAACCATATGTCCCACATGGCATCCCTCCCTATGTCCCACATGGCATTCCTCCCTGTGTCCCACATAGCATCTCTTTCTATGTCCCCATGTCATCCCACCTTATATTCCTGCATCAGTGGCTTCCCACCTGATTTCCCACATGGCATCCCACCATATGTCCCATATTGGATCCCACCATATGTTCCCCATGTTCATGAGGAAATAACCATCTTTAGGAGGAATGGTCCATCAATCATTCATGGGTTTTGCACAAAGTCCTTCCAAGCATATAATGTATATTTATATTTAGGTTCAGCCAAGGACTAATCTGATTCACTTCACTGAACACCAGTTATGTGGATTGAGCCCAAGATGAATGACCTATTGTGTACAGTGTAACAGTAGCTGGATGCTAATGAGTGAACTGTGAATAGACTATGCAGATACTGTCAGTTAAGAAGGTATAGATTACCCCTGTGATGTGTATGGTGTAACAATAGCTGCTGGTTGCTAGTCAATGAATTGTGAAGAGTCTCTCGGGTTGAATGGTGTGGATTACCCCTGATTTGGAGAAAATCGAGGATGTCGGATTGGAGGGGTCTCAGGACCAAAAATCTATGTTCCCATGCTATTTTATGTCCCACATCCCATAGCCTCCTACCCTATGTCCCACATAACCTCCTACCCTACAACCCTATGTCCCACATAACCTCCTACTCTATGCCACACATGGCATCCCAACCTATGTCACACTCTGTGTTACTCGTGGCATCCAACCCCAAGTTCCACATGGCATCCCACCCCATGTCCCACATGACATCCCATGTCCCACATGACATCCCATCCCATAGCATTCCACCCCATGTCCCACATGGCATAAGCTCCATAAGAAGTCTTGTCCTAGCTATCACAGTCCCTGATTGAGCACTATATGTATGAAAGTCTGTCAGTCCATATAATAACTTATTTGCAAATTAAATGTTAAATAAAAAAAAAAAAAGTAAAATAATCATGCCTTGGTGCATACCACATGGTATATAATTTATCCTATGTCCCGCATAGCCCCCATCCATGTCCCATATAAAATCCCGTCCCTATATCCATATGCAGTCACATCCTGTCACACTCCCTGACTGAGCATACTAAGTAAAACAGTCTTGTCAATTCATATACTGTAGCAACTTTATGCACTTTTTCCCACCCACCCAATGTCCCACATGGCATCACACCTTATGTCCCACCATATGTTCCACATGGTAACCCTTCCATGTCCCACATAGAATCCTACCCTGTCCCACATGGTCTCCTACCCTGTCATACATGGCATCCCACCTTATGTCACACTTTGTGTCACCCCACCCCATGTCCAACATGACATCCCATTCCAAGTCACACATGGCATTCCACCATGTCCCACATGGCATTCCACCAAATGTCCCACATGGCATTCCTCAATATGTCCCACATTGGACCCCATCACATCCCACATGGCATTCCACCATAGGCCATGTCCCACATGGCATGCCACCATATGCCCCACATGGCATCCCACCCTATGTCCCACATGGCATCTCCCTTTGTCCCCCATGACATCCCAACTTATGTCCTGCATCAGTGGTTTCCCTCTTTATGTCTCACATGGCATCCCTCCCTTTGCCCCACATGGCATCCCTCCCTTTGTCCCCCATGGCCTGCCACCTTATGTCCCACATCAGTGGTTTCCCACCCAATGTCCCACATGGCATCCCACCTTATTTCCCACCATGTTCCACATGGTATCCCTCCCCAAGTCCCAATGACATCCTACCTTATGTCACACAAGGCATGTAACCATATGTACTACATGGCTCCCACCCCATGTCTCACATGATATCCCACATGGCATCCCATCCCATATTGCATCCCATCCGATGTTCCACATGGCTCCCACCCCATGTTCCACATGACATCCCATCCGATTTCCCACACGGAATACCATCCTATGTCACATATAGCATCCCAACCCATGTCCCACCTCATATCCCACATTGCATTCCATCCGATGTCCCACATGGCATCCCACCCTATGTCCATACATAGACTCCATAAGCAGTCTCATCCTATCCATCACAGTCCCTGATTGAGCCTACTAAGTATGAAAGTCTGTCAGTTTATATGAAAACTTATGCAAATGAACTGTTGAATAAGAAAATAAAGGTGGAGTCAAATAAGTATGCCTGATATAGCTCTTGGTGTATACCACATGGTATATATTCCATCCTATGTCCCACATGGCTTCCACCATATGTTCCACATGACATCCCTGCCTATGTCCACATGCAGTCACATCCTGTCACACTCCCTGACTCAGCTTATGAAGTATAAAAGTCTTGTCAGTTCATATACTGTAGCAACTTTATGCAAATGAAAACAATAATAACGGCGGAGTTTAAAAATCATGCCTGATACAGCCGTTGGTGCAAAGATATTTTGAAGAATTTTAAAGATTTTAAACCTTAAGAGTTATGACAGACTTATTGGTGCACAAATATTTGAAGAAGTTTAAGGGTTTTAAAACTCCAGTGTTATGAGACACTTGATGATCTCTAAAGAATTTTGAAAAATTATATCATCTTACAGTTTACCTTCTAAGGAAATATCGAATGTTTTGTAGACTTTTAAGTAAACAGACTTTTAAGGAAACTAGTCTTTAATCTCTTTAAGTATCTCTGAAAATCTTACATTTTTAAAGGAAATTCCAGCCTTCCACGAGGGTATCTCAAGAAACTTTAACTTTCTGAATTTTTTTAAACATTTTCTGAGGAATTCTCAAAACACTTTTCTGAGAAAATCTCAGGAAAAACTGCAGACGGACGGATAAACGGATGAAACGAACATGACATAGGTTGGCATTATGCTTCGTATGCACACCAAATGTTTTGATAATCTTTCTTATCTTGACATGGGATTGACAACAGAGGAGAATAGCCATGCACCATGCATGCTATCAAACAATTCAGTGTCCAACCTCCACACCAAACCAAGTCATTACAGCATCTTGCTAATCAATAATACAAATACATTCAAAGAGGTCAAAGTTTAGCCATTGATACGAGTTTAGAAAAAGGAAAGACTTTGGATGTGTTGATACCCCCAGCAATGCCTTTTGCGATTAATGAAATACTTCGATAAAGGTGATACCATAATCAAGTTGTACCAATAAATCAAGAGAACTGCTGCTATAAAGAGCCCAGAATCTGTGAAAAATACCAGAATTCTTAAAAACCAAAATAAAACATAGCTTTGGGAGTGGACATCTGCTTACATAAGTTTTTTAAGATTAAAAATAAAAAACCCATTCAAAACTAAAATAATAGCATTCTGTAGAGCGCATACCTCTGCCCTATTGTAATTCCAACATGCCTAGAATAATTGTAGAGATCATTTGATCCCCATACCCAATATAATCTACCTAAAAAATCCTAGGCCCACCAAGAATCATCCCCAAGGTTTGATCTGTAATAATTATTTGCATTCTAACAAATTGGAGATTATCTTCTGACTGAGATTCTTCCAAGGCCATACCATTGTTTTCAGTTTTATTCAGGCCAAGCATTCATTGTTGGAGTTTCTTTCATTTTAGACTAACACTCCATCATTTTCCATTCATGGCAGAAACCAACTGTTTTATTTTCTTTGAATCCTGAGACCACTTGATTTTAATACGTATCTTTATGAGTCCAGAAAATTGATTGTTGGATTTCTTTTGATGGTATGAATTCATTGTTGACCACATTCCATTCAAAAGTTTCAACTATGTCTTGACATGCCCTAAACATCCACACCCCTCATTTTCTGCCCTTCCCTTGTTGCAATATGTCCCAAATTTTAATCACTTCTTCCTTAAGCAGTATCAAAACCGCACACCAAACTTGATGCAAATACTGTCATCAGTTCTTGAGATATCTTGATGACAGACAAAAAAAACAGACAAGCTGAGGTAAAAACAATGCCTCAAAATATCTCCATCCCTCAATTTCTGCCCTTCCCTGTTCCAATATGTCCCATATTTTAATCTTTTTTTCCTTAATCAATAACAAAACCATAAGCCAAATTTCATCAAAATCCAGTCATCGGTTCTTCAAAACAGTGAAAAATAAATTGAGTAACATCTTGCCTGTTTGGCATCTGTTGACAGATGTGTCAAGCCAGTTCTGTAAACATGCATTCCCTGTAGTACAAGCTCCTGTGTCCTTGTCACAAGTTGGTGTACAGTGGCAGCCCTGAGTACAGGTAGCCCCATAGAATCCCATACTGCACTCTAATAACCAAAAAATATGCAATATCAATACAAATGTATGATAAAAACCTATGTAGAGCCTACAATATTGGACAAAACTGTTTGAACACTTCAGCTTTTTGAGAACTACATATGTTATAGTGTTATGTTTTTTACTATTTTTCCGAGAATTGTAACCCCCTACCCCCTTTTCAATGTTGAATTTCTTTCTTTCTTAACGTCATTTCCAGGAAAAACAGTAACAACGGCCAACATTGAATGAGGAGGGGGAGGAAGGACAATTGATATAGTGAGGTAGGAGAGGGGGACACTGGCGGCATCAATGAAATGATAAAAATGTCCTTAAAATTCTAAAATATTAATTACAATTGAAAGAGTAGAGATTGAAGAAGCAACCAACAAAATTTCCAGCATTTCTGGTTTCTAAAGTGGAATAATTTACAATAGAAAAGTAGCTTCATGAAAAACATCACAAATTTTCACCAAGTGTTTCAACGAGTTTTGTCCAAGATTGTAGCTTGTATATTTTCCCTATATAGGCCACACCTGAAATGGCAATCATGAGGGTTGCCATTAGGCTGCATAAGAAAAATCTCAAAATTTGCTGATTTTTGCTTCTTGCTTGATAACTACCCAACCAGGGCCCTCTCTGGTCATGAAACTCTTAATTATTGCGATCAAGGAAAATTATTTTTAAATTTATTCCCACCAAAACTAGTTCAAAATTTGTCCACTATATGAGTGAGCCAGAAAACCATAATGTATAGGGTTCTGATACATTCTTTCATTTTGGTTGATTCTTAAGTTTGATACCAACTGGCATTGCATATCATAAAATATGCTAAATAATAAGCAATGCCCATCATGCACATCAATATGAAATAAAATATGTTGATAACATTACAAGTATAATACAAAACATGCATATAGTTACACATTTATCATGGTTTAAGAATTTTACATTAAGCCCCACCTACATGATATCACTAGCAAAAATAATAGGTCACATATACGTACCATAACTAATCTGTGTACCATATATGACATTTTTTTTTTTTTCAATACAATTTATTTATTAAACTCTCATATCTGAACATATCATCACAATGAAGAAAATGTTGAAAAGGAATGCAAATATCATAACATAATTCACAAAGCATAATTGTTTATAAATAAAAGTTAAACATTCTTAAACTTACTAACAGAAAAGAAAAAGAAAGACCAGAAATATCTTGAGATGATTCCGGATACAAGAAAAAGTTAAACAACAAAATGCAATATTGAGAGCCATTTATCATTATGGGACTTCAACTTTAAACTTTTAGAAATCAGGTGACAAACAGATGGGCTATTATTTTGCATTACCTGCTTACCTACTAGAATCACTTGCTGAATTGACTTAAAATCACTGCCGATTTCGAGAGAAAAAAAACATGTAATATAGAAGAGTGGGAAACGTGAGGAAATGGAAGATTAACAAAATAACTCATAATCTCCTGCCAAAAAACCTGGTAGTCCGGCAATCAACAAACAAATGCTGGAGTGATTCTGCGTCTGAATTACAAAAGCCACATAGTGGGGAGTCAGCCAGACCCACTTAGAAAAACCACTCATTTAAAGGGATTGTATTATGTACAATTTTTATTTGAAAAGCTCTCGAGTTGTTATCTATTATTGTCAAAAATGGAAGATTGAAAATATAGCATAGATCATTTTCAGAATAAGCATAATATCTTTAAGTTAAGTCCAGACTGTCAGGGGGAAATATACAAAGACACTAATACCTCATACAAAATCTCACTCTTGATGGTCTCTAAGTTATAACATAAGCCATTCATTCATAATGTAATATCTGCCTCATCACTTGTACCAACATCAATGGCCCAGTGGTAGGGTAGTATACCAGCCGAATTTATTATGTTCTTTCAATTGCTTGGGAGAGCGTTGAATATTCCTAAACTAACACAGTATTATTTAGACCTCTTTGATGGAAAAAATCAAAATTGTGGAAATTTTCCCTCATATGACATGTTTGTAATGTGTTTACACATTTTTTGGAGCATTTTTACATTAAGGCACACAAATTAGTGATAGAACCTCTTGACAACATAATAGCATGTACACAATAGCTGACAAATAAAATGCACGTGTGATACAAACAAACAAATGGTTGCTACAAATCTGTCACTTTTTCTAGATTTGTTTATAATACTCCCCCTCCCCTTGCACACTTAGCAATACTCATAACATTACTACTAAAATCAATAGGGCATATTATGACCTGCATCCAATGTATTGTCCTTCAGTTGCTGTCTTTGCAAACTCTTTTCAGCAAAACTATAATTAGCCCCACCCACTATGTACATTAAGGATATTCAATATCTTAATACCATGAATATATATATATATATATATATATATGTTTGTTTGTTTGTTTGATGAGGTCTTAACGGCACCACGACAACAAAAATAATTGGAGGTCAAAAGGTCAAATAAGTGTTTTTATGCAAAATTTTGTGCAATTTTAAACTCTTAAAAGTACAAAATCTATACCAACCCTTGAGAGGTAAGATCATTTTAGAGGTAGTAAGGAAAGAGACCAGGGGAGAATGAGAGAAATACAAGAACAAAAGCCAGAAAGCTGTGATCGAGAGAGGAGGTGCATGGGTAAAAAAAAAAAGTAGAGAGGGGGTGGAAGAGGAGAATTAAATATGGTTGTAGAGGGATGCATGCTGAAGGAAGGAGATTATTTTATCTGGAGGATTTTTCTGGAAGAACTCAGCAATTAAGTTGTGGGGAGCGAGGGTAGCTCTGGGAAGGTTGTACAGGGGGCAAGCAAGGAGAACGTGTTGGATTGTGAGGATGCAGTGGCAATTGTTACAGAGGGTTGGGGAACCAATAAGGAGGTGGGAGTAGTGAGGTGGGTGTGACCAATTCTAAGATGGGTAATATGAACGTTGTCGATACAGAGAGGTTGTTGATGGTGGATTTGATCGGGATTGTGGGCTGGATGACATGGAGTTTGTTATCAATTTGGAAGTTCCATAAGGTTTGCCAGCGGTCACGAACAAGAGAAGCGATAAGCGGTTTGATGTCAGAGAGGGTTTTGGGAAAAGGGGAAGGGAGGAGGTTAAGGGCAAGCTTTAGCGGCTGTATCAGCCCTGTCATTGCCAGGGATGCCAACATGGCTGGGTATCCAGAAGAAAAGAACACTTTTCCTGCAGAGGGTGGGAGAAAAGAGTTTCCGGAGGAGGAGGTGGCAGGTGAGGTTATCCCATTTAAGATTGAGTAATGAAGTAAGAACAGCCTTTGAGTCAGAGAAAATGGCAAAGTGACTAAGAGGAGAGTACTCAATAAAGTTGAGGGCGGGGAGAATGGCCTTAGCCTCGGCTGAAAAGATGGATGAGTAGTCAGGAAGTCTGCTACTGAGGGTGATGTCTTGGATGATGGCAGCAGCAGCTGTCTTGTTGCCTTCCTTGGAGCCATCAGTATAGATGGAGGTGTAATTTGAGAGTTGATCTTTGATTTGGTTGTGGAGATTGATGAAGAGGTTAGGGTGGGTTTGGGTTTTGTTATAAGTGGAGAGGTCTAGGTGGACAGAAGGGAAGGGGGTGGTCCAAGGAGGAAAAGTGGGCCAGGAGAAGGTGCCGAGAGTGGCGGGGTTGATGCCAAGATGGAAGAGGTCTGATTTAATGCGTAAGCTAAAGGGAGAGGATAGGGTTTTAGTCCTATCAAAGAGGGTGGAGAAATTGGGGTACCTAATGAGGTTGTAAACAGGGTTCCAGGTGTTGGTGAGGATTCTACAAGCATAGGAGAGGCTAAGCTTTCTACATCTAAGTAAAAAGAGAAAGGGGGGTTTGTTGGCTTCAACATGAAGGCTGGTGATTGGGGAGGTCCTGTAGGCACCTAGACAAAGCCTGAGGGCTTCATTTTTGATGTGGTTGATGTTTGAGTTGTAAGTGACACAGTAGACAATGTGCCGTAGTCAGCTTGGCACGAGTGACACAGTAGACAATATTGCCGTAGTCAGCTTGGTCAAATTTAAAACCGTTATTGGTGGGCTGGAATGGTGTGCCTGAAGATTTTGAGGAGAGCATGGCGGTTTGCACCCAAAGTGGTGTTGGAGAGGAGGCGGAGAATGTTGAGGGAGCTGTTGCATTTTAGTGTTAGGTTGGTGACGTGTTGCTTGTAGGAGCGTGGGGTCTAGAGTTAAACCCTGGAACTTCGTGTGTTCAACTTTGGGGATGCGATTGCCATTGAGCACAAAGTTCGGGTTGGGGTGGAGGTTGTTAAAATGACAGAAGTGCATGCAGACTGTCTTGTCTTTGGAAAATTTAAAACCGTTATTGTTGCACCAGACTTGCAGCTGGTTGAGGCTGAATTGGAGTCTATTTTCGACAAGAGGAAAGCTAGGGTAGAAGATGGTGAAGTCATCCACGTAGAGGGTACATTTAATGTTGGGGCCAAGGTTGTCCGTGATGTCATTAATGCTCAGGTTGAAGAGAGTGGGAGAGAGGATGCTGCCTTGGGAGATGCCTTCTTCTTGGGGATTGGAGAGGGTGTGGCCAATACGAACTTGGAACTGCCTGGGTGAGAGGAAGTTTTGAATAAAGATGGGAGATGGCCTCTGAGGCCGATGGTGTGAAGTTTGCGGATAATGCCGTATTTCCAAGTAGTGTCAAAAGCTTTCTCGAGGTCAAAAAAAATGGCAATGAGGTGTTCCTTTCTTGCAAAGGATTCCTGGATAGCTGTGTCAAGTGTAATTAACTGGTCTAGGGTATTGCCACGTTTCTGGAAGCCGCTTTGGTTAGGGGAGAGGATTATGTTGGTCTTAAAGAACCAGTTTAGTCTCTGATTAATGATCCTTTCCATAATTTACAGAGACAGCAGGTGAGGGCAATGGGGCAGTAGCTGGAGGGGTCGGTACTGTCCTTCCCCAATTTAAGGACGGGGTGACAATAGCTGTCCTCCAGATAGAGGAAAGGAGTGTGAGGACAAAATGTGGTTGAGGATGGTAAGTAGGGTAGTGGTGGCCTTGTTGAGGAGATGTTTCAGGAACTGGTAGGGGATGTTATCTGGGCCCTTGGAGTTGCAGCCAGCATAGTGGATGGCTTGGTTTAATTCAGAAAGGGTGAGAAAGGTGTTGTAGCTCTTGGAGTTTTTGGAGGGAAAGGTGATACTCTGGGCTTCATCGCGAGCTTTTTTGGTTTTGAGAGCATTGGCGTACGAGGACGAGATGTTGCTAAAAAAAGGCTGTGAGGTGGTTAACGATGTCCTTTTTCGCGGTGAGAAGGTCACCATTCCAGGAGAGATGGGAGATGGGAGACTTGCCCACCTTGCCTTGGAAGCTGTTAACCATTTTCCAAATCTTCTTAGTGGGGGTGTTGGTGGTGAGAGAAGAGATGAAGTTGTCCAAGTCTTGGTTTTACTGTCCTTGATAGTGCGCCTGGCCTTGGCACAGCTGATGCGAAAGAGGTTGAGGTTGTGGGTAGTCAGGTTTGTTTTAAAGTTCCTGACGGCCCTTTTCCTGTTCTTGATGGCGGTTTTGCAGTCATCAGAGAACCAGGGGTTGGGGGGTGGGGGTGATTAGGAGGTTTGGGAAATAGAGCAGGCGGCGATGTTGATAACGATATTACTGAAGTTTGACATGGGATCCTCACCCTCGAGGAGATGGGAGGAGAGGTGCGAGTCACAGAGGGTTTCGAAAAGGGGCCAGTCAGCCTTCTCGAGGTTCCAATTGGGGGTGTGGTCAGTGGGGGTTTGAAGGTTGGAGTGTATAAGAAGAGGGTAATGGTCACTACCACAGAGATCAGCAGTGACTCTCCAGCTAAAACCAAGGAGGAAGTTGGGGGAACAGATAGACAGGTCAATACAGGTAAGGGAGCCTGTGGCAGGGTGAAGGTAGGTCAGGGAAATAGTGTTGAGCAAGGAAAGGCTGTGCTGCCAAAGAGTGTTTTCGATGAGCTTGCCTCTAGGGGTGGTAATAGAGCCCCACAGAGGGTTGTGGGCGTTAAAGTCACCAAAAAGGATGAAGGGGGAGGGGAGCTGAGAGATGAGCTTGTTAAGGCTGGTTGGTTGAATGTTGGCATTGGGGGGAGATAGATATTGTAGAGGAGTGAAAGTTTTGTGGAGGGAGATAGAAATACAGATGGCCTGAAGGTCGGTGTGCACATGAACAGGGCTGTGTGGGATATCATGTCTAACGAGAATGGAGATGCCCCCACAGGCCCTGTCGGCGTCCACTCGATGTTTGTGATAGCAAGTGAAGTTGTTGAGGAAATAATGGTCAGTGGTTTTCAAAAAGGTTTCTTGTAGGCAGAAGACAACCGGGTTGAAGGTGGTGGCCAGAAGGTCAATTTATTCAGAATTGGCCTTAAGGCTCCTTATGTTACAGTGCATAATGTTGTGAATGTTATTGTTATTGTTTATTTTGCATGCCATAAGGAGGCAGGGGGTTATCTTGAGGAAGATCTGTTGGGTCTGAGTTGGCTTATTTTTTTCTTCAAATCTGTCCCTGCTTCTTTGGGAACGGTTGTTTTTGAAAGTTGGACGAGAAGTATGTTAGGTAATCGAACAATCCATATTCTCTTCCGTGTCATATGTGTGGGTTTGGATGGTGGGCTGTTTGTTGATTGCTTTGTTGTTTGTTGATTGGATGATTGTTAGCTAGGTTGGCTTGAGTTTGATGTTTGTTGGCATTAGAGGTATTGTGGTAGGGGAAGGCGGGAGTCTTAGAGGAGGAAGGAAGGTTAGGGAGAGAAGTGGTGGTGGTGGAGGTGGTTTGGGTAATGGGTGTGGTTGGGTTGTTGGCAATGGTGATGGGCCTAGGACTGGGTAAGAAGAGCCAGGTGAGGTCTGTTTGGGTATTTTAGTCAGTTTTAGTTGTGTTAGTAAGGGGGGGGGCGATATTGGTGTTAGAGGAGACTGTGCTCGAGTAGGATGGTTTAGCATGGAGTGAAGCGAGAAATTGCTTTCTGGCCTTCGGGTAAGTGATGTTGGGATTAAGGGTTTTTACTTTGGTAATTTGTTTTTCCTGAAGCCAGGTGGGGCAGTCTTTTGAGAAGGAGGGATGGTTAGCTGGATGAGGTACCGTCACAATTGGTGCAGTGTGGGGTGCTGGTGCAGGAGGTGCTGTCATGGTTCAGGGCTCCACAGTTGCCAAGCGCGCTTGGTTGTGGCAGGAATCTTTACCATGGCCATACTTTCTGGCACTTATGACAACGGAGGGGGTTCGGAATAAAAGGGGTGACTGGGATTCTCAGGTATCCAGTATATATGTGGGAGGGGAGAGTTGGTGTGGAAAACGTTAGGAAGATGATATTGGTAGGTGTTTCGGCACCGTCTCTCTTGAGGACGAGATGACGGGCTTCGGTTACATGTTGATTTGCAAGTTCCTCTACGAGGTCTTCATCAGTCAGGTAGGCTAGGTCTCTGCTTCTGACCACACCTTTGCTTGGTACATTAATTTGTGTTCGATAGACTCTAGGGTCAAAAGGTCCAAGGTGACAGAGCTATTAACTACTTTTCAACATTTCCCTCTATAATTATGGAATGTAAGTGTGACATGAGCATGAATGGTGTCATATAGTAGGGTACAATAAATGTGAACAATTTCAGAAGTTTCAGTGATTAGAGTCAAGGGTCAGAGGACAAATATGTGATTTTAGGGGTAATTATGTATCAATTTGTACAATTTTGTGCCACTTTAAATTCCAAAAGTGCAAGACCTATACCAATCCTATGTTTGTATCACATGAACTTGTGTCCGATAAATGCTGGGGTCAAAAGTTCAAAGGTCACAGAGCTAGTGACCCCTTTTAATCATTTCCTCCCACAGTTATTATTATTAGCTATTTCCCCCACTATGCTGTATGGTTAAGGTGATGAGATCAGCAACTCCATGGATTGATTTCTTGTTTTCTGCTGCGGTTTTCAGGAGTCATTTTGCTAAAATTATTTTTATAGTGCTTTCTCATCTTTTCCTTCTAGCTAAAAATTGTAGCAACATTAAAAAGGAAAATTTATAAAGAATCTAAACATGTAACACAAAACTCTGTTTTCAATATTCACAAGAAATTACACTTGTGCAAAGATTGGCCCATTTGTTGACCGAATGTAGTCAAAAAGTGCTGAATTTGCATATATTTGTCCAATTTTTACTAAATTTGCTTTCATTACTCGAAAGATCAATATCTTAGCTTCCTTTAAAACCAACTTGTAAGAAAGACTAGAGCTGTCTGAATGACAGCATGCTCAACTATTCAAAGCTGCAGGAGGAGTGCGCTACTTGAAGGATGTAAGCAGTTACTTATCCCGTAACTTTCAGTGAGAGAAATTTTGATAAGGGAAGTTCACTTACAGTAACTAATTCTTTGTTGTGAAAAATTCAAATGAAAAAAAAAAGTTACACAAATTTGGCTCACATTTTTAAAACCCCTGGTAGAGTAAGGTTTAAAGGAATGCTGTGGGCACAGTACCTGACTTTCTTCATATTCCAGGATAAATAAGTTACAAATTGTAAAGCATTCCAAAGGCTATGTAACAAATCTTCTTTAAAGATCTATGTACCCAAAGAAAAATATTGTCTACATTGCTATAATAACTTTGATCAGACATAATCTCAAACTAGTAACCATGCTATTTTCATCACTTAATGCTTGTTAAAATTTAAATCATGAGACTGATCTTAACAGGTGAAGAAACAAAAACACTTAAGTATTGGTAACTGTTGACCACATAATTTCAGAGTCATTATGCTATAATATATCAACATTTTTGGCAAAATCTATTAAGTTTTGAACTTTGATCATGGAGAACTAAATATGTTAATTTTAAGATTGATTTCTGTATTCAAGAATTTTGAGGTCTACAGTGAAAATAAAACTGTTCTTTTGTAGCTGCCTATGGACCTTTAAAATAAGCCGATTGACATTTGAGAAATTGCTTGGCATCAATTTTCTTTTGATTTTAAACATGTAACAGTGAAAGAATAATTCCAGCTGCCAACATATATTTACGAAATAAACTGTAAAGATTGTTCCACATGAATGACAACCCATCACTGGTTCTATCTTTCTATTTACAATTTTAGGAGCGAGTCAAAATGTTGCTTTCTATCAACATTAAATAAATGATTATTCCTTGACGAAAACACTGAATAGAAAATTATGTGCTATTGAAGATGATGAACAAACAGGTCACATTACAATAATGTTCCTTAGTATTATTATCATCCATTCATGTGGGTAATCCCACCATTTTGGAATATTGACAAATAAAAGCTTATGATACATACACTATAAATTATGGATAATTTGAAAGCGTTAAGGGACTAATATAATTAAGAGAATATTAAAGAGAACAAATTAACATCTTAGTATCTGAAAATTGATCATGAAAAATTGGGAAGCTGTGTACCTCTCCCCTACTTGAATAGACCAGGGTATGTCAAATGTGAATTGTAAATCACGTATATTTTACTTTATATCTTTGAAGTATATTTTATCATACCTGCTTTAATAATGGTCACTGTAAATTTGCATGAAACTGTGTTGGATGATGCGTCTCTGAACACGTAGGTGACATCAGTTACTGATGGTACTGTTAAGAAAACTCCCTGGAAGATGACTGGCTTCCACTGTCACTGACCCTGAGTTATCAGTGGCTGTCGGTGCTTCCCATGTGACTGATATAAATGTTGCAGTTGCAGCAGCTTGAATAGTGATATCTGCTGGGCAGCCGTTGATTACAGGAGACTGAATGTCCTCTGAATGATATAAAACATCAAGAGAAAGATTGTTCAATTAAGTCTATATACATATGTAAAACTAAAACTTGACATATTACCCACTTTTTTTATGCATTCAATGAATGTTTAGAGGAAGTGCTGAAAAAACCAATAAAATGTCTTAATGGGTGGAGCACTCCATCACCAATACTGTACGCAAATAGAATTGCACCACTTTTTAGGCCCAAAATTCTTTCCTATACATGTAAGCACCCATGCTCCATACTGCGCATATGGTGTGCTATTCAAACTGCATTGTGTGAAATGGTTATATATATAAACCGAACAGTAACCACGCATGAGATGCAAATCAAGCATATAATGTAATAAAACTTATTTTAAGCCTTCAAATTAATCAAATAAATAATGTATCAGTAAAAAACTGTTGGGTGGGCGCTTATTAGAGCAGAGGGCTCTTAATGCATTGAATACGGTATATCAGTAGAAAATAAAAAAAGAAAAAAATATATAATCAATAATAAAAATTAACATTTCAAAAACAAAGAAAAGAAGAGTGAGAACAAGATCTGAAAAGAAATTTTGCAAAAAAAAAAAAACAAACACTTACATCCTTTCCATAAAAAAATACAAAAGAGGAATAATGAAAAAGTGTTATTGACCATAGACAAGAAATATTAAATACCCTTCTCCTGCTAGCTACCATTAGATATTGTAATCTTGACACAAACATTCACAACAAGCTTATCACTGTCCTTAGAAATACTGTAGAAAGGGAGAATGCTGAGCATTGGCTGCCATGATAGTAAGCGAAGCAAACATGTATGGCCAAAGTCACCAAAATCACTCTCCCCATTGATTTGTGTGATAAAGGATTGTATAATTCACCTTATTTCATAAACTGTCACTTCAAATTTTGGTTAAGCCAAATGTTAATTACATTATAAACTATAAGTCATATTAAGACAGAGTACAACCCATATCACAGAAAGTCAAATTTAGGACAATTTTGTAACATTCAGCCATGAAAATCGGCAAAATTGGCCTGGCCTAGAGTTAAGTCATTCATAGCAACATAAGACACTTGATATAGTTTCATAATGTCGCCAAAAATCTCATCCACATTTGTATTTCCTCTACCAAATGAATCAATGGTAGGCCAGATTACTTTTCATGGCATAATGTTATCTAGATCTACATAACCAAAGTAATGCAATAATATGCACCAAAAGAGCAGTCAACCACAAATAAGAGATTAAAACACTCATTTCATAGACAAGGGTATGACGATGGACATGGGTATTGAAAGCTTCTATGCCATTACCAACAACATCAAATGGAAGGGTGTTCTATATGGAGAAAACTTCTGTCTAGAGAGTTTGTACTAGCAGCAGGAATAGACTGTACTACCTATCACATTGCAAACTAGCTGTTGTGTTAGCCCACTCATCACATAAGGTATAGTCAAAACAAAGAGCTTGATCAGAGAAAAGGTGTGTTCCTTGGAATAGATAAGATGGTTGCAGAGAAAGTGAAATCTTGCCTAGCATGCCAAGCAGCAGCAGTTGATGGTATAGAGAAGCCAAAACCACTCAGAATGACACCATTACTAAATGGTCCATCGAAAGAAGTATCTGATGATTTCTTAGGTCCACTTTCATCCAGTGAATATTTACTAAAAATGATAGACGAGTATAGCAGGTACCCAAAAGTTGACATTTTGACGTCTATTTCCACTAAAGCAACAATTCCAAAGATGGATGCTATCTTTGTAAGACAAAAATACCAGTGACCTTAAAGACAGATAATGGCCCACCATTCAGTCGCTATGGAATTGCTTATTTTAAATCTCATTTAGGGTTCAAATATTAAGAACAATTTCATACTGGTCAAGAGCAAACGGTATTGTTGAACACTTCAATAGAGTGCTTGTGAAAGTGATCATAACTGCAAACACAGAGAGATGTAATTGGAAGCAACAATTGTTCTAGTATCTTTGTGCATATGGAGGTTTGTTTGTTTGTTTGTTTGATGAGGGCTTAACGGCACCACAACAACGAGGGTCAAATTGTGCCTGAGAGGTCAGATCATTCTAGAGGTAGGTAGAAAAGGAAACAGGGGAGAATGAGAGAAATTCAAGAACAAAAGTCAGAAAGCTGTGATCGAGAGAGGAGGTGCATGGTTGAAACAAAAACAAAGTAGAGGAGTGGGTGGAAGAGGAAAATTAAATATGGTTGTAGAGGGAAGCATGTTGAAGGAAGGAGATAATTTTATCCAGAGGATTTTTCTGGAAGAACTCAGCAATTGAGTTGTGGGAAGCAAGGGAAGCTCTGGGAAGGTTGTACAGGGGGCAAGCAAAGAGAACGTGATGATAAAACAGCGTTGGTTTTCTGAATTACAAACAAGTCTTATCAAGGAAGTAGAAGTTCTCCGTGCAATATTGCCTAATTCTTGAATGAGCATTATTTTGGCTCGCTTATATTTCCAACTACATTAGCGTTAGTAGCGTCACTCACTGTATTTTGATTGGTTGATAGGCTGTACACCTACAGCTAACCACTGGTCAAGTTCAGTCATAACTTTTAGCGAGCTATTCAACTTTCTTCTCTTAATTATGGATACGGAGACAAAGGAAATTTCCACAGTAAGTGTTAAACTTCCACCTTTTTGGCCTAATGACCCAGTCTTATGGTTTTTGCAGGCAGAAGCTCAATTTTTGTTAAGTAAAATAACCGTTTCCAAAACCAAATATACTCATATCATTGCTTCACTCCCAACGCAATCGGTACAAGAAGTTCGGGATATTTTACTTAAGCCCTCAGATGATGATCCTTACGAAAATTTAAAAGAGGCATTAATTGCGCATCTTCTTCTGAGCAAAAGCGCCCATCAGTTGTTAATTTCGAGGAATTGGGAGATCGACTCCATCACACTTGTTAAGGAGAATGCAGCAACTCCTTGGTGATAACAGTTTAGAAGATAGTATTTTAAAACAGCTATTTCTTCAGCAACTTCCTAAGAACGCCCAGTTAATATAAGCAGGTAATATTAGTTGGGAAATTGACCATGCAAGTAGAGACCATGAGTCGGCAAATTGATAATTTTCAACGAAGAGGCCGATCGAATAGCAGCAATCGCTATCAAGATAGGAGATATTCCCGAAATTGGTCAAGATCCAAGTCGTATGATTCAAATTTGTGTTGGTATCATCAGAAATTTGGTGACAAAGCACATAAATGTGTTAAGCCTTGTAAATTTGTTTCCACGTTTAAACAGAACCAATCAAAAGACCAGGCCGACGACTAGCAGCGACATCGCTGGACGGCAAACAACCAAGTCGCTTTTCTTTGTTACCGATCGAGACACCGGCCACGCTTTGTAGATACAGGAGCGGATATAAGCCGTATTTCCAGCGTCTCGTTCAGATGAACACAAGCGTCTAGGAACTCCTTCACAAGCTGTTAATAAAACCCTTATCTCTACATATGGAGAACGATCTTTAACATTAAATATTGGTCTTCGTAGAACTTATCAGTGAATTTTTATTTTAGCTGATGTATCTCGACCAATTTTAAGTGCAGATGTTTTAAATTATTATTCATTATTGGTTGATATTAAGAATCGCAAGCTGATTGATTCTATGACTTCGCTTAGTATTACAGGAGAGCGGCACAAGTTTTCTAGTCAAAGCCCGTCATATGCTATTTTAGATAAACATTCACAATGTCATGTTTTTAATCAATTTCCTAACTTACTTTGTTTGGATTATAGCGGGTTTAGTGTTAAGTATACCGTGACTCATCACATTACCACGCATGGACCACCTCTTTCTTGTCGCCTCGCCGTTAGCACCAGATCGATTAAAAGTAGCTAAAGCGAATTTGAACATATGTTGCAATTAGGAATTATTCGTCAGTCACAAAGCAGTTGGTCATCTCCTTACACATGGTACCAAAGAAAACTGAGATTACGCCCTGTGAAAATTATAGAGCTTTAAATAATGCTACAACCCAGATCGTTATCCAATATCACATATTCATGATTTTGCATCTCATTTGAGTGGAAAACTGTTTTCTCTAAAATTGACCTTGCTCGTGCCTATCATCAAATTCCAGTGGAACCAAGCTTATTCCAAGACCGCAATTTACCCATTTGGGCTTTTTGAGTTACTCAATGCCTTTTGGGCTCAGGAACGCAGCTCAAACTTTTCAACGCTTTATTGATCAAGTTTTATGGGACTTCCTTTTTTTTTGTATATATTGATGACTTGTTCGCCGCCAGTTCAAGTTTAGAAGAACATTTTGTACATTTACAAGAACTTTTGTTCGATTAGACCAATATGGAGTGGTCATTAAGCAAATCAAATGTGTTTTCTGTGTTGACTCACTAGAATTTTTGGGTCACAATATTGCAAAAGATGGAATAACTCCATTACCTGACAAAGTCTCTGTGCAGCAATTTCCACCGCCAGACAGCCTTCAAAATTAAAGGAATTTTTAGGTTTCATAAACTTTTATCGTGAGATTTATTCCATTGCAGGGTGCACACATTGCACAACCACTTACAGACATGCTTTCGGTAAAGCCAAGAACAAATCTATTAAATTTGATGATACTCAATTACAGGCTTTTCAAGATCTACAGCAAGCTTTAGCTAGTTTCACAATGCTAACTTATCCAGTTTCGATGTTCCATTGAAATTAGTCGTTGACGCCTCAGATTACGAGTAGGCGTGTACTTCAGCAATTCGTTGAAGACAGCTGGCAACCAATCGCTTTTCTAAGCGCTACAAGCGCGGAAACTGCTATAGTGCATTCGGTCGCGAAAGTTACTTGCCATTTATCTTGCTATTCGTCATTTTCGACATTATCTTGAAGGGCGTACTTTCATATCTTGACAGATCATAAGCCGTTGACATATGCTTTATTAGCAAAGTCCGACAGGTATTCGCCAAGAGAAATTGGTCATTTGATTTTATTTCACAATTCTCCACTGATATTAAACATATTAAGGGCAAGGAGAATGTTGTCGCTGATGCATTGTCCTTCGTTAACGTGCAAGCAATTTCCACCTGTTTAGCTGTCAATTTGAGTGACTTAGCTTCAAAGCAGCAAGATGATAAAGAGCTATTAGGCTTATGTATTTCATCGTCTTTAAAGGTTGAAGATATACCTTTACCATTTGCAGATGAACCTATTATTTGTGATGTTTCCACTGGTCATGCACGACCAATAGTGCCAAAGGAATTCAGACGCCAAGTATTTACTTCATTACATTCTCTTTTCGTGATCCTGGATCGCGTGCTACACAGCCACTTTATTCTCCAACGCTTTGTTTGGCCAGGTATCAAGAAGGATACTAGCAATTGGCCATTGTGAGGGTGCAATGGCAATTGGTGCATAGGGGTTGGGGGAGCCAATCAGAAGGTGGTGGGAGTAAGTGAGGTGGGTGTAACCTATTCTAAGACAAGTAATATGAACGTTGTCGATACAAGAGAGGTTGTTGATGGTGAGTTTAATCGGAATGGTGGGCTGGATGACGTGGCGTTTGTTATCAATTAACTCCACATTCATCCACAGGGATGTCTACAAGCCAAGCCCTAAACAAAAGAGATATTAAGTCTGAATTGCCACAAGCCACACTTCCTGTGAGAGAAACTGATGTAGAACAAAACATTGAGAAACAGAAATGATACCAGAAAGGAAAAGATAAAAGAAATGCACATAAGAGAAAGCAAAGTTAAAAAAACGAGAGTTTGTTCTGGCACACCCACCAAAAACATTAAAAGCAACTTCACCTTTCAAACCCAGACCAATGACTGTTGTGCATTGTAAAGGTAATCTGATTTTTGTATGCAAAGGGAGGTAACTATGTGATGAAGAGAAACATTTCTTTTTTCAAAAGGATCAATGCAACCTACCTTTCCCAATTGTAGCATTAAGCTACTATTGTCTATGTTACCTTATCTTATGCTTATATTAGACCTATCTATAATTAAATAGGATCTACGTTTGGCTGATGAGCACCAAGTCAGCCAACATTTGGCCGCATCATTATTAGAGTTAAGATATCCCTTTTAAATTTACCTATCTCTAAAACTTAAAGTATAAAGATTTCATACTAGACTTATACCTTGACAATTTGATCCTGTCCATCCAACTTCACATGCAACACCTGCTAAACAATTTCCTGTGAATATGTTGCATCCTCCTGAGAACAATGGCAGTTTTGTTTACATCCAGCACCAAAGCTGGAGCTGCAAACTGAGGGTGAAAATTACAACGGTAATGCTCCAAATTGAAAATTAGATGTTTCCGCCATTAACAGCATGCACTTTGAATATTCAAATTGTAGAAAATTTGCATCACAAAATTTACCGTTATTTGACTTTTGACCTTTAAGCGATATGTCATATCTTTTGCAGGATACAAATTTGCATCATCCTTTATCAACCCACTAAGCAGTAAACTAATTGCACTCATGGCTTTTCCAGTGCACGCTCCCGACCAAAATTTACTGTCGAAAATCAATTATTTGACCTCTGACAATTAAATAATGTGTCACATTATGTGCAGGATAATAGTTTTCATTTCATTAATAGTTTTCATTACCCTCATAGGGGGAAAAGGAGTGTGAGGACCAAATGTGGTTGAAGATGGTGAGTAGGGTAGTGGTGGCCTTGATGGGAGGTGCTTCAGGAACTGGTAGGGGATGTTAACTGGGCCCTTAGAGGGGCAGCCAGCGTCGTAGATGGCTTGGTTTGATTCAGAAAGGGTGAGAGGGGTGTTGTAGCTTTCGGAGTTGTCGGAGGGAAAAGTGATTCTCCGGGCTTCATCGCAAGCTTTTTTGGTTTTGAAAGCATTGGAGTAGTTGGTCAAGGACGAGATGTTGCTGAAAGAGGCGGCGGGTGGTTAACGATGTCCTTTTTTGCAGTGAGAAGGTCACAATTCCAAGAGAGATGGGAGATGGGAGATTTGCATACTCTGCTGTGGAAGCTGTTAACCATTCTCCAAATCTTCTTAGTGGGGGTGTTGGTGGTGAGAGAAGAGATCAAGTTGTTCCAAGTGTTGGTTTTACTGTCCTTGATAGTGGGTCTGGCCTTGGCATGGCTGATGCGAAAGAGGTTGAGGTTATAGGTGGTCGGGTTAGTTTTAAAGTTCCTGAGGGCTTTTTTCCTGTTCTCGATGGCGGTTTTGGAGTCATTAGAGAACCAGGGGTTGGGGAGATAATTTGGGGGTTTGGAGGTTTTGGGAATTGAGCAGGTGGCGATGTTGATAAGGATATTACTGAAGTTAGACATGGGATCCTCATCCTCGAGGAGATGGGGAAAGGTGTGAGTCACAGAGGGTTTCAAAAGGGGGCCAGTCAGCCTTCTTGAGGTTCCAATTGAGGTGTGGTCAGTGGGAATTTGAAGATTGGAGTGTATAAGAAGAGGGTAATGATCACTACCACGCAGGTCAGCAGACACTCTCCATCTAAAATCAGGGAGGAGGTTGGGGGAATAGATAGACAGGTCAATACAGGTGAGAGAGCCTGTGGCACGATGAAGGTAGGTCGGGGAGTTAGTGTTGAGTAAGGACAGGCTGTGCTGACGAAGAGCGTTTTCGATGAGCTTGCCTCTAGGGGTGGTGGTATTAGAGCCCCACAGAATGTTGTGAGCGTTGAAGTCAACAAGAAGGATGAAGGGGGTGGGAAGCTGAGAGATGAGGTTGTTAAGGCTGGTTGGTTGAATGCATGTGTTGGGGGGAGATAGATATTGCAAAGAGTGAAAGTTTGTGGAGGGAGATAGAAATACAGATGGCCTGAAGGTCGGTGTGCACACGAAGAGGGCTGTGTGGGATATCGTGTCTAACCAGAATGGAGACGCCACCACAGGCCCTGTTGGCGTCCACTTGATGTTTATGATAGCAAGCAAAGTTGTTGAGGGAGTAATGGTCAGTGGTTTTCAAGAAAGTTTCTTGTAGGCAGAAGACGACCGGGTTGAAGGTGGAGGCCAAAAGGTTAATTTCTTCAGAATTGGCCTTAAGGCTCCTAATGTTCCATTGTATGATGTTGTGGGTGTTATTGTAATTGTTTGTGGTGTACGTCATAAGGAGGCAGGGAGTTATCTGGAGGAAGATCTGTTGGGTCTGAGTTGGCTTGTTTTTTCTTTGGATCTGTTTGTTTGGGAGCAATTGTTTTCGAAAATTGGACAAGAAGTATGATCGGTGTGTTCGGTAATCGAACATTCCATATTCTCTTCAGTGTCATGCATGTGGGTTTGGGTAACGGGCTGTTTGTTGATTGGTTGTTTGTTGATTGGTTGTTTTTGGTTGGTTGTTTGTTGGTTGGTTTGTTGATTGTTTGCTTGGTTGGTTTTAGTTTGACGTATGATGGTATTAAAGGTGTTGGTGGGGGCTTTAGAGTAGGAAGGGAGGTTGAGGAGAGAAGTGGTAGTGGAGGTGGTGTGGGTATTGGGTGTGGTTGGGTTGTTGGAAATGGTGATGGGCTTAGGACTAGGTAAGAAGAGCCAGGTGAGGTCAGTTTGGGCATAGGAGTTAGTTTTTGTTGTGTTAGTTGTGTTAGGGGAGGGGGGGGGTGGAGTTAGAGGAGACTACGTTTGAGTAGGAAGGCTTGGTGTTAAGAGAAGCGAGGAATAGCTTCCTGGCCTTTGGGCAAGTTATGTTGGGGTTTAGGGTTTTAAGTTTAGTGATTTGTTTTTCCTGAAGCCAGGTGGGGCAGTCTTTCGAGAAGGAGGGATGGTTGGCTGGGTGATTACCGTCACAATTTGTGCAGAGTGGGGTGTTGGTGCAGGAGGTGTTGTCATGGTCTGGGGCTCAGCAGTTACCACAGCGCGCTTGGCTGTGGCAGGAGTTTTTCCCGTGGCCATACCTCTGACAATTATAACAACGTAGAGGGTTGGGAATGTAAAGGGCGACTTGGATTCTTAAGTAGACGGCAATGATGTGGGAGGGGAGAGTTGGTGAGGCGAAAGTAAGAAAGATGGTATTGGTGGGTGTTTGGGCTCCGTCTCTCTTTAGAACGAGATGACGGGTTTCAATTACGTGTTGGCTTGCCAGTTCCTCTTTGAGGTCGTCATCGGTCAAATACGCAAGATCTCGGGTGCGTATGACACCTTTGCTGGAGTTTAGGGAACAATGGGGGTGACTGTGATGTTGATACCAGAGTTGGCTAGGCTTTTGGTGGAAAGGAGGGTGGTGGCTTGTATGTCCCTGGTGCAGTGCACCAGGAGATCGCCGGATCTAAGGGTAGAGACCTTAGGGAGGGTACCGTCAAGGCCGAAGAGTGCTTTATGAATGAGAAAGGGAGAAACTTTTTTAACTTGCTTTCTTGCTTGTTGGTGGCATGCATAATTAAGATTTTTGGGATTGGGGTTGTAGAATGGTCAATGATGGTAGCAGGTGGGTCACGAGGAAGGGGGGGTCAAGGTCACTGCATAAGCGCTTCGTCATAATGAAAGAAAAAACCAAGGGCCGAGAGACCTGGGGCAGCTAGAAAAAAAAGTCGCGGAACCACTATGTGGGAACCGCTGTACTAGTAACGAAGGGCGCGAAAAGTCTGGTCAGAACAAAAGAGAAAATATAAAAGAAAAA
>JAIGNY010000314.1:0-60068 GCA_020152595.1 Chiridota heheva | reverse complement strand
TTATTTGGAAAATCAACAAGATCCAATTGGTATTCTAGAAATGACAGTCAAAAAACTATCTGCCGACCACCCCAGATCCCCATTTTTCGTCATTTTTATTGGCTGTCTGGATATAATCTTGACCTCTCTTGACCCCATATCCCCAGATTTGGTCTAAATTTATTTGTCCATGATACTCAGATATTTACTCACTCATATCACAAATATTATCTAGATCTATCTGGTTCCCTAGAAATGATAAAGAAAATCGCTCCCGTACCCCTTGTATAATTTGTGCATTTTTTCTCAAATTTTGACCAGTTTCAATGAAAACAAGCCGCCATGTATCTCAAGTTATTTTTTTACAGTACTTTTTTAATTATTCAACATCAGAGGTGACAGATACATCATTATTTAGAAAATCAACAAGATCCAATTGGTATTCTAGAAATGACAGTCAAAAAACTATCTGCCGACCACCCCAGATCCCCATTTTTTGTCATTTTTATTGGCTGTATGGGTATAATCTTGACCTCTCTTGACCCCATATCCCCAGATTTGGTCTATATTTATTTGTCCATGATACTCAGATATTTACTCACTCATATCACAAATATTATCTAGATCTATCTGGTTTCCTAGAAATGATGAAGAAAATCGCTCCCGTACCCCTTGTATAATTTGTGCATTTTTTCTCAAATTTTGACCAGATTTCAATGAAAACAAGTCGCCATGTATCTCAAGTTATTTTTGTACAGTATTTTTTAATTATTCAACATCAGAGGTGACAGATACATCATTATTTAGAAAATCAACAAGATCCAATTGGTATTCTAGAAATGACAGTCAAAAAACTATCTGCCGACCACCCCAGATCCCCATTTTTTGTCATTTTTATTGGCTGTATGGGTATAATCTTGACCTCTCTTGACCCCATATCCCCAGATTTGGTCTATATTTATTTGTCCATGATACTCAGATATTTACTCACTCATATCACAAATATTATCTAGATCTATCTGGTTTCCTAGAAATGATGAAGAAAATCGCTCCCATTGACCCTTTTATAATTTGTGCATTTTTCTCAAATTTTGACCAGATCTCAATGAAAACATGTCGCCATGTATCTCAAGTTATTTTTTACAGTATTTTTTAATTATTCAACATCAGAGGTGAAAGATACATCATTATTTAGAAAATCAACAAGATCCAATTGGTATTCTAGAAATGACAGTCAAAAACTATCTGCCGACCACCCCAGATCCCCATTTTTGTCATTTTTATTGGCTGTATGGGTATAATCTTGACCTCTCTTGACCCCATATCCCCAGATTTGGTCTATATTTATTTGTCCATGATACTCAGATATTTACTCACTCATATCACAAATATTATCTAGATCTATCTGGTTTCCTAGAAATGATGAAGAAAATCGCCCCTAGAAATGACACCCTTTTATAATTTGTGCATTTTTTCTCAAATTTTGACCAGATCTCAATGAAAACATGTTACCATGTATCTCAAGTTATTTTTTACAGTATTTTTTTAATCATTTTACATCAGAGGTGAAAGATACATCATTATTTGGAAAATCAACAAGATCTAATTGGTATTCTAGAAATGACAGTCAAAAAACTATCTGCCGACCACCCCAGATCCCCCATTTTTTGTCATTTTTATTGGCTGTATGGGTATAATCTTGACCTCTCTTGACCCCATATCCCCAGATTTGGTCTATATTTATTTGTCCATGATACTCAGATATTTACTCACTCATATCACAAATATTATCTAGATCTATCTGGTTTCCTAGAAATGATGAAGAAAATCGCTCCCTGCCCCTTGTATAATTTGTGCAGTTTTTCTCAAATTTATAATTTGTGCATTTTTTCTCAAATTTTGACCAGATTTCAATGAAAACATGTTACCATGTATCTCAAGTTGGTTTTTTACAGTATTTTTTAATCATTTTAACATCAGAGGTGAAAGATACATCATTATTTGGAAAATCAACAAGATCCAATTGGTATTCTAGAAATGACAGTCAAAAACTATCTGCCGACCACCCCAGATCCCCATTTTTTGTCATTTTTATTGGCTGTATGGGTATAATCTTGACCTCTCTTGACCCCATATCCCCAGATTTGGTCTATATTTATTTGTCCATGATACTCAGATATTTACTCACTCATATCACAAATATTATCTAGATCTATCTGGTTTCCTAGAAATGATGAAAGAAAATCGCTCCCTGCACTTCCTTTATAATTTGTGCATTTTTTCTCAAATTTTGACCAGTTTCAATGAAAACAAGCCGCCATGTATCTCAAGTTATTTTTTTACAGTACTTTTTTAATTATTCAACATCAGAGGTGACAGATACATCATTATTTAGAAAATCAACAAGATCCAATTGGTATTCTAGAAATGACAGTTAAAAAACTATTTGCCGACCACCCCAGATCCCCCATTTTTTGTCAATTTTATTGGCTGTATGGGTATAATCTTGACCTCTCTTGACCCCATATCCCCAGATTTGGTCTATATTTATTTGTCCATGATACTTAGATATTTACTCACTCATATCACAAATATTATCTAGATCTATCTGGTTTCCTAGAAATGATGAACAAAATCGCTCCCTGTACCCCTTGTGCATTTTTTCTCAAATTTCGACCAGATCTCAATGAAAACAAGTCTCCATGTATCTCAAGTTATTTTTGTACAGTATCTTTTTAATTATTCAACATCAGAGGTGACAGATACATCATTATTTAGAAAATCAACAAGATCCAATTGGTATTCTAGAAATGACAGTCAAAAAACTATCTGCCGACCACCCCAGATCCCCATTTTTTGTCATTTTTATTGGCTGTATGGGTATAATCTTGACCTCTCTTGACCCCATATCCCCAGATTTGGTCTATATTTATTTGTCCATGATACTCAGATATTTACTCACTCATATCACAAATATTATCTAGATCTATCTGGTTCCCTAGAAATGATGAAGAAAATCGCTCCCGTACCCCGTTTATAATTTGTGCATTTTTACTCAAATTTCGACCAGGTTTCAATGAAAACATGTTACCATGTATCTTAAGTTGGTTTTTTACAGTATTTCTTTAATCATTTTACATCAGAGGTGAAAGATACATCATTATTTGGAAAATCAACAAGATCCAATTGGTATTCTAGAAATGACAGTCAAAAAACTATCTGTCGATCGAACCACAGATCCCCCCTTTTTCGTCATCTTTCTTGGCTGTATGGTTATCATCTTGACCTATCTTGACTCCATATTCTCAGATTCAATCTATATTTATTTTTCCATGATACTTAGGTATTTACCAACTCATATCACAAGTATTATCCAGATCTATTTGGTTTCCTAGAAATGATGAACAAAATTGCTCCCGTACCCCATTTATAATTTGTGCATATTTTCTCAAATTTTGACCAATTTCAATAAAAACATGTCGCCATGTAACTCAAGTTATTTTTCTAATTATTCAACATTAGAAGGTGAAAGATACATCATTATTTAGAAAATCAACAAGATCCAATTGGTATTCTAGAAATGACAGTCAAAAACTATTTGCCGACCACCCCAGATCCCCCATTTTTTGTCATTTTTATTGGCTGTATGGGTATAATCTTGACCTCTCTTGACCCCATATCCCCAGATTTGGTCTATATTTATTTGTCCATGATACTCAGATATTTACTCACTCATATCACAAATATTATCTAGATCTATCTGGTTTCCTAGAAATGATGAAGAAAATCGCTCCCGTACCCCTTGTATAATTTGTGCATTTTTTCTCAAATTTTGACCAGATCTCAATGAAAACATGTTGCCATGTATCTCAAGTTATTTTTTACAGTATTTTTTAATTATTCAACATCAGAGGTGACAGATACATCATTATGTGGAAAATCAACAAGATCCAATTGGTATCTAGAAATGAGTCAAAAAACTATCTGCCGACCACCCCAGATCCCCCCTTTTTCGTCATTTTTATTGGCTGTATGGGTATAATCTTGACCTCTCTTGACCCCATATCCCCAGATTTGGTCTATATTTATTTGTCCATGATACTCAGATATTTACTCACTCATATCACAAATATTATCTAGATCTATCTGGTTTCCTAGAAATGATGAAGAAAATCGCTCCCGTACCCCTTGTATAATTTGTGCATTTTTTCTCAAATTTCGACCAGATTTCAATGAAAACATGTTACCATGTATCTTAAGTTGGTTTTTTACAGTATTTCTTTAATCATTTTACATCAGAGGTGAAAGATACATCATTATTTGGAAAATCAACAAGATCTAATTGGTATTCTAGAAATGACAGTCAAAAAACTATCTGCCGACCACCCCAGATCCCCATTTTTTGTCATTTTTATTGGCTGTATGGGTATAATCTTGACCTCTCTTGACCCCATATCCCCAGATTTGGTCTATATTTATTTGTCCATGATACTCAGATATTTACTCACTCATATTACAAATATTATCTAGATCTATCTGGTTCCCTAGAAATAATGAAGAAAATCGCTCCCGTACCCAATTTGTGCATTTTTTCTCAAATTTTGACCAGATTTAAATGAAAAGATGTCGCCATGTATCTCAAGTTATTTTTGTACAGTATTCTTTTAATTATTCAACATCAGAGGTAACAGATACATCATTATTTAAAAAATCAACAAGATCCAATTGGTATTCTAGAAATGACAGTCAAAAAACTATCTGCCGATCGAACCACAGATCCCCCCTTTTTCGTCATCTTTATTGGCTGTATGGTTATCATCTTGACCTATCTTGACTCCATATTCTCAGATTTAGTCTATATTTATTTTTCCATGATACTTAGGTATTTACCAACTCATATCACAAGTATTATCCAGATCTATTTGGTTTCCTAGAAATGATGAACAAAATTGCTCCCGTACCCCATTTATAATTTTTGCATTTTTTCTCAAATTTTGACCAGATCTCAATGAAAACATGTCGCCATGTATCTCAAGTTATTTTTGTACAGTACTTTTTTAATTATTCAACATTAGATGGTGAAAGATACATCATCATTTAGAAAATCAACAAGATCCAATTGGTATTCTAGAAATGACAGTCAAAAAACTATTTGCCGACCACCCCAGATCCCCATTTTTCGTCATTTTTATTGGCTGTATGGGTATAATCTTGACCTCTCTTGACCCCATATCCCCAGATTTGGTCTATATTTATTTGTCCATGATACTCAGGTATTTACTCACTCATATCACAAATATTATCTAGATCTATCTGGTTTCCTAGAAATGATGAAGAAAATCGCTCCCGTACCCCTTTGTATAATTTGTGCATTTTTTCTCAAATTTTGACCAGATCTTCAATGAAAACATGTTGCCATGTATCTCAAGTTATTTTTTTACAGTATTTTTTTAATTATTCAACATCAGAGGTGACAGATACATCATTATTTGGAAAATCAACAAGATCTAATTGGTATTCTAGAAATGACAGTCAAAAAAACTATCTGCCGACCACCCCAGATCCCCCATTTTTTGTCATTTTTATTGGCTGTATGGGTATAATCTTGACCTCTCTTGACCCCATATCCCCAGATTTGGTCTATATTTATTTGTCCATGATACTCAGATATTTACTCACTCATATCACAAATATTATCTAGATCTATCTGGTTCCCTAGAAATGATAAAGAAAATCGCTCCCGTACCCCTTGTATAATTTGTGCAGTTTTTCTCAAATTTTGACCAGATCTCAATGAAAACATGTTGCCATGTATCTCAAGTTATTTTTTACAGTATCTTTTTAATTATTCAACATCAGAGGTGACAGATACATCATTATTTAGAAAATCAACAAGATCCAATTGGTATTCTAGAAATGACAGTCAAAAAACTATCTGCCGACCACCCCAGATCCCCATTTTTTGTCATTTTATTGGCTGTATGGGTATAATCTTGACCTCTCTTGACCCCATATCCCCAGATTTGGTCTATATTTATTTTTCCATGATACTCAGGTATTTACTCACTCATATCACAAATATTATCTAGATCTATCTGGTTTCCTAGAAATGATGAAAAAATCGCTCCTGCACTTCCCCCTTTTATAATTTGTGCATTTTTCTCAAATTTTGACCAGATCTCAATGAAAACATGTTGCCATGTATCTTAAGTTGGTTTTACAGTATTTTTTAATTATTTTAAAATGAGTCATCAGAGGTGAAAGATACATCATTATTTGGAAAATCAACAAGATCCAATTGGTATTCTAGAAATGACAGTCAAAAAACTATCTGCCCTGAAAAAAATAAACCACCCCAGATCCCCATTTTTTGTCATCATTTTGAAACCACAAACATTTAAGGCTGTATGGGTATAATCTTGACCTCTTCTTGACCCCCATATCCCCAGATTTGGTCTATATTTATTTGTCCATGATACTCAGGTATTTACTCACTCATATCACAAATATTATCTAGATCTATCTGGTTACCCCATCTTCTCCCACACTTTCTTCTTGTCATTTTTTGTGGAGAAATCTTAAAATATTGCAAGGGGACAGACCATCAACCAATTATGCTTTCATAAATGAGTATGCCCCCACTCCCAATTTAATAGTCTGATATTCCTAAATGTTCCTTCAAACATGCAAAAGAGATCTCACCAAAAAACTATCGCACTTCCCCTGTCGTTTTTGTGGATGAATAAAAAAAAACATGGGGAAAGGTGTGACCATTGACCAAATTATGTAAAAAAAACTCAAAACTGTACCCGACCGGTAATCTCGTATATCATTTTTGTCACAAATAGGGGCCCCAACAAACAATTTCCCTCCCGTGGGCCCACTGTTCAAAATTAGAAATGTGTATAGGGCCTGTCAAACACTATGACAAAAACACAATGATTTTCTTCCTCACTTCTGCTGTAACATATTGAAAGATCATTTACTTTTTCTTTTTCATTATCATTGTCTTTAAATAATGTTGTCTTGCATTTTCCTTGTAGTTATGCTATGAAATTATGCTATGCAGTTGCGTAACACTGGGGCCAGAGGCTCTTCGGCGGTTCCTAAGATGGGCCCTTTTTGTGATGGCCTTCCCGATGTGGGTGCCCTTTCCATTGGACCTCGGCGTTTGCGAAGATAGGGCTCCTTTTCTGATTGCCTTTCCTGATGTGGGGCCCTTTCACGACCTCTTCAAATGCTTAGGGCCCTCTTCTGATCGCCTTCCTCGATGTGTGGGCCCCTCTTATGGACCTCAGCTGATGCTAAGATGGGGCTTCTTTTCTGGGGCCTTCACATCGTGATGAGAAAGACATAGAAGAGGGAAATGGTTGGTGGAGTGTCAATTCTTGTTCTATTATTGAAAAACCATCAGCAACAAATAGTGAATGACATTGATGAAAAACACTCAACAATGAAAACCGGAAACTTGTGTGCTCTTTGAAAAACAATGATTCATTTCTCTTGCCATTTAAAAATCTTTACAAATCTGTACAGAAATTTTAAAAGGTTTTATTTGTACAAAAATTATACATTTAATTTAATATATATGATGCCCTCTGAAGTATAGCATCATTTAAGAGAATGATAAATAATTAATCTTTGTATAAGAACGATAATAAGGATGAAGATGAGAGGAATGATCAGGGGAAGATGACCATGAGGGGATGATGATGATGAGGGGGTTATGTTGGCAAGGAGAAGGATAATGTTGACAAGGTGATGATGATGATAATAAAAATAATAATAATAATAATAATAATAATAATAATAATAATAATAATAATAATAATAATAATAATAATAATAATAATACATTTATAAAGCGCACAAATCTGCAAGCATTCTAATGCACTTTACAATACGATAAAACTAAACAAATGCAATACGAAAAAAGTACGTTTTTAGGTTAGACTTAAACAAACTAAAATTGTTAACTGAACGAATAGAGGCAGGCAATTCATTCCAAAGGGATGGACCTGCATAATAAAAACCAGGGTCACCTAATGTTTTACACTAAGTTATGGGGACAAAAAGAAAGAGAGAATCAGTAGAGCGTAACGAATACCTACTGCTGTGAACGGGGCAAATGTGATCAGAAAGATAACACAGGCGGCCTTATGTTGGGATTTTAAAACAAAAACAAGAAGTTTAAATTTAATACGAAATTCATAAATATAAATATATGTAAATAGACATCTATATATATATATATATATATATATATATATATATATATATATATATATATATATATATATATATATATATATATATATATATATATATATATATATATATATATATATATATATATATATATATATATATATATATACATATATATATATACATATATATATACATATATATACATATACATAGATATATATATATATATATATATATATATATATATATATATATATATATATATATATATATATATATATATATATATATATATATATATACATATATATATAAATGTATATACACACATATATATATGTATATATATATATACACATATAGATATATATAATATATATATATATATATATATATATTTATACACATATAGATATATAGATATATATATATATATAATATATATATATATATATATATATATATATATATATATATATATATATATATATATATATATATATATATATATATATATATATATATATATATATATATATATATTTATATATATATTTATATATATATTTATATATATATTTATATATATATATATATATATATATATATATATATATATATATATATATATATATATATATATGTATATATATATATATATATATATATATATATATATATATATATATATATATATATATATATATATATATATATATATATATATAAATATATGTATATATGTATATATATATATATATATATATATATATATATATATATATATATATATATATATATATATATATATATATATATATATATATATATATATATATATATATATATATATATATATATATATATATATATATATATATATATATATATATATATATATATATATATATATATATATATATATATATATATATATATATATATACAGTACCGCTCACGTATAACTACCACTTACAAAATGTAAAGAATTGAATAACACTGTGTAACAAAGTATATTCCCTCATAATACCGTAGACAGTTTTAGCTGTCACATAAACCCTATAGAATCCTCACATAAGCCCTGTATAAGCCACGTAGACACTCCACGCAGAGTCACGTATAATGTAGCCTACCCGTTAAATACCAAAACCATGACTTTACATTGTGTACAGATTTCCTGTTAATTCACAAAAGCTTCAATAAGTGTGGAGAACTTGAGAAGCTTATATAAAAATTAACGTTTCTCTACGAGTGTAATCCAAATACAATCCCTATTCATACGAACTTCTTATACGTGTGTATACGTATATAATCCCCATTCATGTACACGAGGTTGCGTATAATCTCACATATAATCTCGGATTAAAAACGTATCCGAAATCGTCCACAAACGCATAGTGTAGCATACAAATGTATACAAAAGTAGACTTAGGCCTAAGTATATTTACGTAGTATACAAGAGTATGCGGTAGTTCTACAGGAGAGGCACTGTATATATATATATATATATATATATATATATATATATATATATATATATATATATATATATATATATATATATATACATATATATATATAGATATATATACATATATACATATATATATATATATATATATATAAATATATATATATATATATATATATATATATATATATATATATATATATATATATATATATATATATATATATATATATATATATATATGTATATATATATATATATATATATATATATATATATATATATATATATATATATATATATATATATATATATATATATATATATATATATATATATATATATATATACATATATATATATATATATAAATATATATATATATATATATATATTTATATATATATATATATATATATATATATATATATATATATATATATATATATATATATATATATATATAAATTTATATATATATATATATATATATATATATATATATATATATATATATATATATATATATATATATATATATATATATATATATATATATATATATATATATATATATATATATATATATATATATATATATATATATATATATATATATATATATATATATCGTTCCTTACTCCAAAAAATAGTAGTTAGTAAGTAGTATCATTGGAAAGGAATTTGCAATTAAAATCCAAAAATTATTTGATGTCTTTTATGGTTAAAGATAAGTCAAATTGTGATAATTGATGAGGATGAGTCCACAAGCTTGCATTTCACACTTGTCATACACACTGGTGGCATTGTAATTTCCCAACTCTTTACTAATTCTGTCCAAACTTCTCTTTCCTGCATAAAAAATGAAAAGAAATGCAATGATTTATAATCTAATGTGAACAGATTTTTTTTTTCATTCTACTTACTTTAATCAGCCTTGATTGATCAACTTTTTTTTACATTTCAGCTTAAACCAAAGTATGTCCTGAAATGAGTTGAAGTGCCCAGCACCAAGTTTTGAATTGGTTCAATTATGAATGATGCTTTTGATGAAATTCATGAATTACCATTAGAATTCATGTTTCAATTAGGGAATAGATATCAGGGTACCTACAATCTACAACAAAAGTACTTGACACCTTTTTTTCATTCCCCTTCAACCCCTTTCGATGTTAAAATTAAATTTCAGCTTTCCTTTGTGTCTCCTTTTTGGCATGCCGAGAAATGAACAACATTGAAAAAGAAGGGAGGGGGAAAAGTGTCACGTATTTTGACGCGGATTGTCTGAGTTTTAAGGAAAACTGGGGTTTTTTGGGGAATAGTTTTTTTCCACCATTTTTCCGTAAATCTGTACTTTCAGTCGCATTGTAATCGTAATGAAGCCTATTGCTGACCCGATGGTTTAATAATAACAACATTATACGAAATAAAATATGAATGCAGAAGCAATGAAAGGAATGTGTGTAAGTAATTTGCATATTAAGTGTTTTGGAGCATGAGACAGTTTAGGCGCTTAAAATACAACTACCAATGTCAGTCTTCAAACGAATTGACACATGCATGGAAAACATGGCTGAAAAGCAAAATTGTGTACTAATATTTTAACATATTATATACGTCACACCTGTCATGCAGGGAATGACAATATTCAACATGTCCAATGCGATTTAACTGTTTTTGGGTGCACATAAGGGGCACACTTAAGAAATGTCTCTGTACCTCTCAACGGTACACACCAGCAAATATAAGAAAGAAGAGTCAAAATCCTTATTTAAGTTAGCTGTGTACTGTTTTAATTTTAAGAGAAATGGAGCTGTTTTGGGCGCCCCCCTTACAGGCGAATTACAAAAATGTATATTTCTATATCTTTTAAGGGAAGACTAAGTGAACATCCAAAATTTGAAACAAATTATGAAGAGAAACAACTAGTATTTTCCTTTTTTTAAAGAGTGTACCGTTAGCTGCACCATTTAAAGGAATGGTATAGCTTATGTACCTTAAAGGGGTAATAATGCTAAAGTCAAATGAATTCTCAGATACACTTCGAAAGCTTCTCGAGCCTAGCCGCTGTTTTGTGAGGGGTCACCATCTTGCACGAATAAATGCGTATTGGGCTTTTGTGCTTTTCGGTAAATGTTTTTAAAATGGTTGTTGATAAATTTCGCAAAAAATGCACCATTCATTTCTTTGTGAAGCTTGCAGCAAACAACACCATTTCTATGCAATATAGCTACAATCATCTTCACAGTACGCCCGCCATTTCCAACCTTTTGTCCTTTTGCGAGACAGCCTCGTTGTAAACCTTCCAATTTTTTTCTCCAAATCCTTGTTTTAGGGGCACGAGCCTGGTCCAGAGGATTCATTTCGTGAACAAACGACGTACCATCCAAATAAAATGCGATTCCTTTCTTCCAAATACTTGCGTTATATTGAGTTTTGATTTTCCACGCAAATTTTACATGTTGGCGCAAGTCTTTGGAACTCATCAGCCCCCTTTCTCTTGCTTGTAAGAAGAAGAAGCCGTTTCGATTCAGCATACGTTGAACAGTCCAGACTGAAACATTAAAATGTGTTACCCCTGTAAAATGCAGTAACCGCTTTACAGAAAATGTTCCTTCCTTCAATCGTAACTTAGGAATTGCACAAATTATTTTATTTTCACTTCGCGGTTTTATTTTTCGAGGACAACCTGCCTTCTTAGCTGAAGACTGATGTCTTGAAGCGCTGAGATCCGTCGCCAGAATGCGTTTAGCACTACTCACAGAAATACCACATTTTCCCGCAATTTCTCGATATCTTAATTGTCGTTCCGAACGCAAAAATCATGCGTATGCTCTTACTTCAGCTGAAATTTTGCGAGTACAATGCATTATAACAATATAGCAGTAAGTTTCCACTTGTAAAATTTATATACCATATGAGTGCATTACCACCCCTATCATATCTTTATCGGGACTTGAACTCCATTGTTTATTAACCAAAATAGTTTGTTGAGAGGGTGCAAATCACGCTATTTGAAAAGACGCCGGAAATGTAACACCTTATTTTTTCTCACATTAGAGGATTAACATGTACATTCTTTAGGTCTATTGTTTTCATCCTTACCATATTATTTAAGCTTAATGAAACCTCTCATACTAAAGTTTATACCAATATGTAAACATTCAGTGGTAAATTAGACGTTTTAAGTAGAAGAGTAATGAAGAATTGGAAAGAAAGAAATTAAAACAAAAGGCTATGAAGATTTTCTAAAAACTCAGACAATCCGCGACAAAAGTACTTGACACCTTTTTTTATTTCCCTTCTACCCCTTTTCAATGTTGAAATTAAATTTTCAGCTCTCCTTCTTGTCTCCTTTTTGGCATGCTGAGAAACGAACAACATTGAAACAGGGGGAGGGGAAAAAATGACAAGTATTTTGATGCGGATTATAGTCTTAAGTGTTAATATAGACCAATGATGACATTATCAAGGGATTTAAGCAGTAAACAGTTGCCCTTGAAAGAAAAAAATAAACTATTAGGAAACTTGATTGACATATAATAAATAAAGCATAGTATTCCTTCTGAATATAAAACCTTTACTGAATCACCTAACCCTTGTTCACTTTTTGATGGACTTGGATAAGTGTTTTCTTCATTTGAACTTAAACCCAAGGTTCTATGAACTCTTGACTTAGATGCTAAATCATTTATAGAAATAGTATAAGTAGGAGCTATGAGCCACAATGGCTTCACTCTCCTCCGAGAAAATGAATGCCTCTATGTGGTTGATTGGTTGCTACTGTGCTACATTCACACCACGGTTTGCACTAGCTTCGGATTTTTAAAAGGAAAGTTCCCTCTTTCAAAAATATTTTGCTACAAATTTTAAAATTTTGGTAAGGAATTTCCCTAAATTATAAAAATCATTTTACCAATAAACAAACCCTATAGATTTTGTTGTTGTATATTTAAAGGTAAAACTCTTCTTAAATTATATTTATTTCTGTAAATTGCATATTAGGGCTGTGCATTTATGTTTAGCTACCTAAACGGTTAAACAGCCGATCTTTGGTTCGTTCGTTTAAATGTGACCTTTGACATTGAGATGTGCCAAAATACCAAAAAAGCCCCCTGACACCTAGCAACATGCGTGCTATCATAACGAAGGTTTTTAGTGCAATAAATAAGAAACATCTTTACAAAACAAATGCCACGATACCTAATACCCATTCAGCTACACCATGAACACCCCTTCTCCACCTGTAGATGGCTGAGATCTTATTACTAGCAGCTAAACCATGTTGAAGAAACTGCCTGTAAATAGTTTCGTAATTGTTTCATATATCGCTCAGAACATTCCAAAATTAAAATGAAGTTGGCGGATGAGGCTAAACCCAGAAGTTCTTTGACTGCTTAAAAGACTATGATTCAATGCGGTCGAAGACTTGAGAATCTTTTATTATGAAAATAACAACACAATTGGCAAAGAATATTGTGCGATATGCATTCCAATAAAAGAAGCTTACGGTTTATTTTGGGTATCTTTGGTACAAAGAGCTTTCATGTCTAATTGCTAAGCTTTATATCGTTAACTTGAGGCCAATGTTATCACTGAATGCTTAGCCCAGATTTCAACATTTGTCTTAGCCAGCAGCTCCTAGTAGCTGTGCACGACCATCCGGCATCGCTTCTAATTTTGTTCCGAATTGTGAGAAGTGATTGCGCGATTCTCGCAATCACACTGCTAATGCAAATCCTGAACCACACATTCCAATGCACCTATACATGCTTCACATGCTGATCGACGACCTTGGCATCAAACTATCCATTTGAGGACTCAATAATACAGACCATTAATGACGTAGTGGACCTGAAACACTTGTTGTTTTATCATTGTTAAATTGCTTGTACGTAAGGGGACTTGAAAAGTAAACAAAAATACAGTCCTGACGTATGCTTTCTCTTTAAGAAAATAAAACTAAATTTTAGGATTTTCTAAACAACTAAGATTCCTGGACAAGATCTGAAACAACTAATCACCAAAGGACTTCTGTGTGTGACACATAATTTTTAGTTTTACTAAACAACTACGGATTCGTGGTGAATCAGCGGATAAATGTGTTAAGATTTTGTGGCTCAATGCATTTAAAAAATAAATCAGTGTGGAATTTTTAGCACTCTGAAGATAGTGTGAAATTAGATTTCAGATTCAACCGGTTTATTACAGACATCTGTAAGACTTCTCTAGCGCCATCTTAAATAAAAAAAAAAAAATTTTTACAGCAAAAACGTTTAAGAACCTGCGTTCATGTCCTTAAACGTGACCTGGGTCTTAAACAATTGGTGTGTTGTCAGATCAAGGTTCTTAAATGAATAAGGTAAACACACATGTACCTCAAAGGTAATGTGTATGGTATTGAAAAGCCATCTAACCACTAACATACTAAAAGGGCTTGTTGTACATCACTATACATGTTTATATGAATAATTTATGAAGAACATGATTACACTATATGGTTTATGACCTAGATACACCAAGTGTGTATCACTACACATGTTTATATGAATAATTTATGAAGAACATGATCACACTATATGGTTTTTGACCGAGATATACCAAGTGTTTTTATGAGAAAATTAAAACATTACTGATAATGAAATCTTTTACCATGAAGCCAAGAATTGCATTGTTTTCTTATGTAAGGTAGTGAGTGCTTGTTTTCTAAACAGTAAATCATACAACATAATTTCACCAACAACCATATGTGCAATTTTTACTATTTTTCAAAAAACATGCATATCTAAAATTTAATAAATAACAACTGAATCATCCTTTTTATGAAAGACAAAGATGACAGGAAATTCTTTACTGACTGCTATTAGAGTTGAAAAATGCTTTACAGCTGTAGAGTTGATACATTCAAATGACTTGCTTGAAAACTTTGATAATGTAGTTTTAATTTCATGATCATAATTAGAATATACTTAAACAAATTTCACCTCAAATTATATCTTGTCAGTAGAAATCAACTTAATTATATGTTTGTGAATTTCTTATATAGTTTGGACCAGCATTAAGGTGTGTACTTGTAACTGTTAAACAAAACTAACCTTTGTTGTGATAGATGTTGACACAGAGGATATCATACCATCTTTGTCAGAAAAGTTGATAATTCCTTTAAAGGAATAATAATTGTGATACATTTTTAATCAATTTAATATGCTTTGAACTTAAATCCAATTTACAGAATAATAGCATTTCATTTTTGAAGAAAAAAAGCCTGAGAAGATATATTTGTAGCATACCTCAAAGGTGGTTTTCTCAGAGATGCTGTCAGTGTTTTTTTTAAAGATATCCTTCATATTCATTGTTACAAAGTTGAGTGTGCTTATGGTTAACTTACCAAACTGATGGTTATGGTTAACTTACTAAACTGATAGTTATGGTTAACATACAAAATTAATGGTTATGGTTAACTTACTGAACTAATGGTTATGGGTAACTTACTAAACTGATGGTTATGATTAACTTACTAAACTGATGGTTATGGTTAACTTACTAAACTGATGGTTATGGTTAACTTACTAAACTGATTGTTATGGTTAAGTTACTAAACTGATAGTTATGGTTAGCTTACAAAACTGATAGTTATGTTTTACTTACTAAACTGATGGTTATGGTTAACTTACTAAACTTATGGTTATGGTTAAGATACAAAACTGATGGTTATGGGTAATTTACTAAACTGATGCTTATGGTTAACTAACAAAACTGATGGTTTTAATTAACTTACTTAACTAATGGTTATGGGTAACTTACTAAACTGATGGTCATGGTTAACTTACTAAACTGATGCTTATGGTTAACTTACTAAAGTGATGGTTATGGGTAACTTACTAAACTGATGGTTATGGTTAACTTACTAAACTGATGCTTATGGTTAACTTACTAAACTAATGGTTATGGTCATTTCCTTTGTTGAATTGGTGAAGCCATGCTTTTTCCAGAAGACATTCTCAGCACTCAAGGCAATATGCAACAATTTTTAACAAACATCTCATTTTACAATAGCTTACCATTAAATTTATAATTTTGATAACAGCTGATTACAGCTTTATCATAGTAACATTTGGTAACAATTTTTGGTAACATTTTTCTTTTTAGAAGAAAAGGCTTAAATCTTTGTTACATAAGTGAATCATATTTGCCAGAAAAAGTGATAATCATGAAATTAAAAAGTGCATACATAGTTTTGGATATCTGCCTTCATTTTTGCGGTTGCAATTATTTGGAGGTGTTACCATATCCTTAGTTAAACTCACCAACATGGTTCATATCAATTGTCCCATTTTGTTTATTCCATCTTCTTCAATTATACTAATTCATATGGGTCATTTATCAAAGGTTCTAAAATTCACTTCAACCTGATAGAGACAGAATTAGGCCACCTACTGCCCTCCATAGTTTCACGTTTAAGTTGTTTATGAAATGTGATAATAAAAATAATTTGAACTTTGAAGACCAGAATTTTGATGAAAACGACCTGAGACGTGATAGAGAATTGGCACCCTGCAGCTGGAAATACATTAAATGTTCAATGAGAATTTCTTGTGTTAATTTTGATAATGATAAAGAAGTAACTACCCTGCAGCAGCAAGGACATGCATTAATTGTTCAATGAAAATTATAGTGTTAATTTTGATGGTGATAAAGAAGTAGCTACCCTGCAGCAGCAAGGAAATGCATTAATTGTTCAATGAGACTCTCTTGTGTTAATTTTGATGGTGATAAAGAAATAACTAACCTGCAGCAAGGAAATGCATTAATTGTTTAATGAGAATTTCTTGTGTTAATTTTGATGGTGATAAAGAAGTAACTACCTTGCACCAAGGAAATGCATTAATTGTTTAATGATAATTTTTTGTGTTAACTTTGTTTGTTGAAGCAACTACCCTGCGGCAGTTTACTAACAGATATTTTATTTCTGCATCTGTTTTGGGCGTGTTCAAACCATGGATCATTATTTTTGACAACTTTTTTCAGCCTCACAGGTAATTTGAAGACTTAATATAGACACCTACTCAAGTTTTGTGACATTCTTTACTTATTTTTTGGCTGGTAATTGCAATGGTTACGTTGTGATTATTGTAGGGATAAAACCGATTCACCAAAATTTCCTAAACTTGTGATCGTATTTTCGGTGTGTGATCGTGTACATGATAAACGATCGAAAAAATGGATCGTTTATCGTTTACTGAATTAAACAAAAATGCACATCCTTACACATATTAATGAAATTCAATGTTTTTATACAATGAACACATGCACACTAGCTAACAACATTAATTTACTAACAAATCAGACACGTGATTGTTAAAATATTGGGCATTTCAAGATTTTCACATTAAGCCCCGCTTATTCATTAATATGCATGACATCACCTCCAAAAACAATAGGGCACATCTACATATCATGGGCTATCTGTGTACCAAATATGATATAAATTGAGCTTACTGTTATTGAGATACCGTACTTACAAGCTCTAATCAACAAAATCATGTTAAGCCCCACCCACTATGCATAATAATGAAATTCACCATTTTTGTACCATGAACATGTACACACCAGGGTTCTAGCTACGGTGGGCGGCGCTGGGCGGGCCCGCCCAGGACTCGCAATTCCCGCCCACCACTTGGCTCTAAGATTCACTCTTCCGCCCAGCACTCAGAAGTTTAATTCGTTTAAATAATTAAGTGTTTAAACAGATCTCCTTTTAATCTCGCTCTATTTATGTCATCCGCTGATTTACACACATAACATACATTACGCACATTAAATTCCGATCAAAACTACTGAACTATAGGAATTTAACTAATTGAATGTACATACTGTATTATCATAAAATCACCCCATACACGAAGCTCTTTGCATAAACGTATGTACATGCACACAGTTCAGGTTAATGTTTTAATCCTTGTGAATCACTGCTGGCAGCTTGCCAAATCCGTCACTTGCCATACAAACAAACTTTAACAAAGTAAAAATTACACCCCCAAAGCCCAAGACGTGCTTATAGACCAGTCCAAATGTAAGTAACCAATCACATTTGTTATAAATCCCATCGGCACTTAACGTTTTAATGGACTGATCGATATTCTTTCGATTTGTGGGGGATTCTATATTGATAAAAGTTGTTGCGTAGTTCATAGGAACATGTGCCGCTTGGTTTTTGATGAACGATACTGGGACGAAAATAAAAGCGGTAAAAAGTTTGGGCAATATGAATTACTGTGGTGTAGCGGTTACCATACCTGTCTACAGACCACGAGGCCCTGGGTTTAAGCCTGGGTTGGGTAGACACGCCAGTGCACCACAACTGGTTATCAAAGGCCGTGGACATTGACTTGGTTGTCGATGTTATGTCTGTCCGTACGTCGTACCTATGTTTTTGTCCGGGTCGTATTAAGCGTTTCGTGATAGCATTATTCCTATCATAACCGAATATGCAGGCGACGACCCCGTCATTGTAATTGTGTGTTCACTCGTCATCGTCGTCGGGCAAGATGAATAACAATGGGAATTGAGAGAAGAGTTTCCAGCATATGTTTGTACTTTTTTTTTTTTTGAGGGGGTGGGGAGGGGACTTTGACAGTTGAATATCCATTGTATTTTGAATATCTATTGTACATACAAAATATTTTGTAAATCCTTCTACTATTCCAATTAAAAAGAAAAAGTTTTTTATTGACAATTTGTCAATAGAAGTGGACTAAATTTGAACAGTTGTTAATGGGAGGGGGTCAAGGAGGTCACCTTGGATTATCACTGGAGCCCAGCACTCAAACTTGTCTAGCTAGAACCCTGGTACACACTAGCTAACAGCATGAGTACACCAAATATGAAACAAAGCAGACATGCGCTTGTAAAAATATGAGTGTTTCAATATATTTACATTAAGCCCCACCTACTCATTAATGTGCATGATATCACCACCAAAAACAACAAGGCACATCTACGGTCCATAGGCTATTTGTGTACCACATATGGCATAAATCCGGTGTATTGTTCTTGAGATATCATGCTTATGAGCTTACTGTCACATACACACATGCATACACACACACACACAATCACGTGTATCAACGGAAGTGAGACCATTGTTTTTAACCTAAAAGTGGGACCACCCACTTTCCAATGTAGATATCTCATAGCATCTATAATACTTTGGGAACTCATTCCCTGAAGTCTTGCAAGGTTTTACACAAAAACATTTGGCCTTCAACTTTGCTGTTTTAAGGGATATGCAATGTGGAGCCATTTACAATATATTCATGCAAAGTGAAGCCATCTGGAGTGGTAAGCATACTGAAGCCATCTCACACACGCACACACCCTCACACACAGACGCAAAAATCACACAATTTTGTCCCGTTCCAAAACGTATGACCCCTAACCCCTGATATGAGGTCATCATATGAGTAGGAGGGGGAAGGGGGAGGAGGGGGAGTGGAGGAGGGGGTGACCATGTATTGTAGGAATTATAGGCAGTTATTTGCCTATACAACAAAGTGGTTATTACAATATCTCATCCCCACATATATGTATATGTGGGTGATGAGATGAAAATGGATATCTGCTGGTGGAATCTACGATGAATTGCTGGAAGAAAGAGCTGAATCGACAGTGATATATAGGTTTTACATATATACATATAATATACATATATATGTATATATATATATATATATATATATATATATATATATATATATATATATATATATATATATATATATATATATATATATATATATATATGTATATATATATATATATTTACATATATATACATATATATATACTTATATATATATGCCTATAACCTTATTACCTCTATCAAGACATTTTGATTTTATGACACCATTTTTTCCGTTTAAAAGTGCACTAGACCGAAGAGTGAGGGCGTATTTTTAGGGGGGGCGGGGTCCCTCAAAAATCAAATGCTTATCGAGCATGCAACTGTACAGCAACATTCTGGTAAATATGGATATTCAAGTGACCGCTCTGCCCTCACGTTTCATGTGGGATATAGACATGAAGTGTATGTGTCTGTTGCGGATAATGTATCGCAAAAACAGGCGCCCTTGCTTTTCGGTCTAGAGTTCCTTGAACATTTGTAGCTGTTTAAATGAATATAGAAGACTGATATTAGATTTGTAGAATATTGTTTAACTCAAAAGAAATGACTCACGCGTATAGTTTTTTCACCCCTTATACCGGTTCATAACATTGTTTGTGACCATGACCAGAAGTAAATTAACGATTCAAGGGGCATTGGGTTATATGAAGATATTATAAGGTATGCCAATAAGATGAAGGAGCTGTAAGCCAGATCAAAGTTTATAATATTTCGTCAAGGTGTGTGTTAAAGCAAATAGTTCATTTCTTCGTATTATTATATTTGTACAATTGTGAAGTAGAAAATCATGGCCAATATTATAGGGGCAAAGTCGTATCACAAGCAGTGATCAAAGTTTAATCAATATTTCGTTAAAGTGTTTGTAAAAGCAAACAGTTAAATTCTTCGTATTATTATATGTGTATAATTGTGAAGTCGTAAGCAATCGTGGCCAAAAGTGCAAGAACAAAGCCGTCTCACAAGCAATGTCGGCGCTACGTGGAAGGGGGTTCCCCATGAGATCGCTTTGTCCCCACTTGCCCCACAAAAAAGTGGTAAAGTGACATATTTTTTCCGATTTATAGGCTTTTTCCTACCATAAGACAAAATTGCTCCTGTCTTTTCCCCATAACCAAAAACATGGCGCGGCCAATGCCCTAAAAATCCCACAAAAGATCAAACTTATAAGTAGTCCTTTTAGCCGCATGGTCGGTATAGATCATTTCAATTATGAATCGGCAATCGCACACTGGGGTAATCGTTGCCAATCAAATACTGTGGGATTATTGGCCGCAGACCGTTTGTACAATTTATGCAGAGATTGGAATCAAGCGTACTAAAAATACATCAATACGCTAATCATACGGGCATTTTATATGAAGGTAATACGCGCGCGCACTGTTGTTTACAATTTCAGTGACTGCAACTGACATGCCCTGAAGATTAAACCAGAGAGTATGACGTAACTCGGCCTATATTTTATGTCTGAGAGTCGAAACCCTTATTGGTTCGTCCACTACCCATGTTTGTAATAACAGAGGGCAGCAGATATGTCGGTACATCACAAATTGCACACAATAAAGAATAGGCAAACTGCAAATTTAACCTAAAAAATAAAAATTGAAATTCTTTACACACAAAGATCAATCATAATTATATTAGTTTTAATCATATATGTCTTTTTAATCAAGATTAATGTTCATTTTATTTCTAAGAAGAACACATAACAACCATTTCTTTTACAGTACATGCACGACTAATGTAAATAAATATAAGCCGAATGACGTCACGCTCTGGTAATTACGTATACGTATTGTTCAGTGGCGCAACAATAGGATGGGTAAACAGCACGGGCCCCGAGCAAAATTCAAGATTTGGGGGGGGAGCACGACTAATGACACTGCAATATCTGGTTATAGGGCCCCAAACCCTAAATTCCACACGGCCCTAGACCTCTAGTTGCGCCACTGGCATTGTTGCTTTTCATCCAGCAACTCTCGTCGATTGGTTGGTAACTAAAGGGAAAATTCCCCCAGAAGTTGATTGGGCAAAGCACTGGAGTAATCACGTCTAGCTAAACTCGGTTTTGATAGACAATTTCAAACCGTGTTTAACCAGAGAGCGTGGCGTCACTCGCCCTATACTACGTATCAAGACAGACATTTACTATTTTCTTTTGTTTTTAATTAGCTGACGTTTTCTTTTTTTGTTAATGACTGCTGACGTTTATTGATACACATAGCCCTTACTGTACAATGTATTCTAATCCAGTAAATGTTGTTAGTGTACACATAACTAATGTCTCATAGTAGATGCGCGTGTACAGTGAGTATGTGACTAATAGCTAACTTCACCCAACTCTACCATAACATGTATAAATGATCTGGAAGCCGTCTTTCTTGAGTCTGTGGAAAAATAAAGATGATCCCTTAATAACAAAACAGCAAAAGTAAACAACAAATTGCAACGAAATAAAAAGTAATATTATAAGCTTGAAATGAGCATGTTGTTACAAATTCTAATTAACAAATCGATGAGGAACTTGAAGGCTTGAAGTTTTCTCACATCAATACCTAACGTTAGGCTACCAAATTGCAAATGGTTTCACACAACGTAGTCCAGGCCGGAGTACACTAACGCTACATTACTGTAGCCTGGCTACTGAATGGCCTATGATTACCACAGCAACGCTTTTTAAAAGCAATTAATCGCTACGTACATATCTAAATGAAATAAGATTTTATAAGCAAGTTATTCTTTTTCCTAAATAAAACTGAAATTATTGCCCATATTTGTCAGCGTTTACGTCGGTCAGTTTAGGTTAAACTAACGGCATACCTGGCACAATTATGATAGCACATTATTTAAGGTCTACTGAAATTGTTCAAGGCATCTACTAGTTTTGATCATTTATCCCTTATCAAAAAAGTTGTTTGTGTAGTATTTTTCTTTAAATATACTTAGGCCTAAGTTAGTAAGCACAATACATGCCTGTCTACAATCTAACGCTGCGCTAAAGTGTTGTCGTCCTGCATGTACTGTAAAAATAATTCGTTGTTTTGGGGTTCTTGTTAGAAATAAAATGAAAGGTAAATCTTCATGATTAAAACTAAGATAGATATAATTAATCTTAGTGTGTAAATAATTTCAATTCATACTTTTGTAGGTTAAATTAGCAGTTTGTCTATTTCTATTGCCCTCTCTTGGAACCAACATGGCTGCATGGGTGGAGGACGAACTAAAAAGTATCACGCTCTGAAGTATAGGTTCTACTCTCGGCCTTCGGCTTATATATATATATATATAGGCTAAATATATAGGCCAAATGACGTCACACTCTCTGGTATTACCTTTAAGCATAGCCAGAGAGCGTGACGTCATTCGTCCTATTCACTTGGTTGGATATCCGAGAACTTCGTGACCTGAGGTCATCAGACCGCAAAGTTATTGCGCGCCGCCGGAGTAAAAACAAAGCGATCAGCTGAGTTTGTTTATATGCCATACGTAGCATGATAGGGCTTGGATATGGGTGAACCAAGGTAGATTTAGTTTAGTTGAGGTGAATTTGTGAGGTTTTTTTTTTTTAATAATCAGTTTAATTTCCTTTTCAAAGAAATTTCATTTTTCATCAACCTCAATAAATGAGCTATTGAATTAAAAATAATATCGCAGTTTAAGTTTAGACAGGTCTTCTTTTATGTGTTCTATGTTAGCCTTTTTTCCTTAAATAGATTTTACGTTTAGGCAACTTTTTACGGGGAGATGTTTAGGGTCAGTTCAACAATATTGTAAGAGTGATTATTTAATTTATCTAGAGAGTTATAAAACTAACTTTATTCTTGTATTTGATTGGTCTTAAGTTTTAAGGTCAAGGGTTTTCAGTTAAGCGGGAGTTCTAGTTTATTTACATACCAGCTTTCTAACAGCATTCTTTATCATACTTCAGTTCTGTAGTTAGGAATTTCAACTAGGCTTATTCTCTTTGTTACCACACACTCCTTTTGTTAATGCTTTTATGAAGAGTTTTCGTTATCTATGTTTAATAAGATGTTGGGCAGTTACCCCACGCCATCCAAGCAATAAAGAAGTGAATCTTAAGAGGCGTATATTTCGTTTTCTTATAATATCATGGTCACTTATACCGGGTATGACTTTAGCTGAGCTAACAGCTGGTGAGTTGTTAGTAAATACAAGATTAAGAATGTTGTTATTTTTGGTAGGTGACTGCACCATTTGAGTGAGGTTGAATGAATCGGCCACCTCAAGCAGCATTTTGGCTGCTTCGGAGGAAGCGTTAGTACCTGAAATATTTTTTTGGTTCCTGTCAATGTTAGGTTGGTTGAAATCACCAGCAAGAATAATACTGTTTTTTGTCAGCATTTTTCTTTAACTTTTGTAGTGATTTTCTCAACTCAAGAAGGCTACTAAGGTCATTGTGACTGGGCCTGTAAAAAGTTCCTTCAAACATGTGTTTTTCCTTAGGGAATTGGAATTTGGTCCAGATGATCTCAGAGTCTAGTTTAGTGAGCTCTAGGTCATTTGTTATTGTCTCTAATATACCACCGTAACCATGTGTACTTCTATCTTTGCAAATGACTGTATAGTTGTCGGGGGAAAATTCAGAGTTGTTGATTTCGGAACTTAGCCAGGTTTCAGTGCCAATAATGACATCTGGGTCTTTGCCTTCTATAAGACTTTCAATGGAGGCTTTCTTGTTTCGAACACTTTGGAAGCTGATAACAAGAAATTTTAGAACCTTCCTTTTTACCCTTTTTAGATTAGTTTTCAATTTGACATCGGGATGGTGGTTGGGCTTTGAGTCAAGGCCGGAAGAATAAGTTTGAAGTGCCTCATATGAGTTAGTACAATTGATCATGGAATTGTTAGTTGAAAAGAAAGAATCGGAGAAGTTCATGAAGTCACAAGTATCACATATCCAGGTAGGCCTACAGCTAGAATGCATGAGGTCGCTGTATTTTGAGTCATCCATGTTGCAGCACTTCTGAATCTGAATAGGTCAAGTCGGCAAAAATCCTTCTAGAGGACATGAACGACAACACTTAGTGTGGATCCATTGATCACAATTGTCACACTGTACTGCTTTATCAGATCTCGGTTGGCGTTCATGTCCTCTTGAAGGATTTTTGCCGACTTAACCGATTCAGATCTCCTACACTGGAGTCCACACAGGCCAAGGAGCCGAACAAAACCAATCATCGGTTGATGATGCAAGGGTGTTGTAAGCTACATTACTAATGCCTGCACACTTACTATGCACCCAAGAGTCACAGTAAAAAAAAGTCATGTACAAACAAACAAACAAGTTTATCATCAATTGAACACAATACAAAATATCGCAATAGACAACACCGAGATCCCTTTTCTTGATCAATATTGGAACCATTCATGCAGTAAATCAAAAGGCACATTGCTCTGATCTGCGATAACTTTTTTCCCAAAAAGCTATGCCACTGCATGGGCCCTGATTGGGCATCAATAAAACTTTTTTGAAAAAAAAACAAAATTTAAAAAGCGGAAATGACGTAATTTTAATTCTAACCCGCCGCGGGAAAATTGACAATTGTGCAGTACAGTCGATCGAACGTACCGGAGAGTGACAGGCTAAGTTTTATGCAATTAATTTCCAATGCGTGTCTGACAGAAGGTGGAAAAGGAGAGTATGGAGTAAAAATGCAGTCTGATGCAATCAATCATCCAACACTGAGAGTGAGACGTGAGTGAGAAGACTACCAGGTAGGACCCATAACAACAGCACATTGGCGTTCCTAGCAATAGCATTAATGGACAATGGCAAGCTAGACTATAGTATAATATTATAATAATTATACTAAGTTTAGGCTACATAAATTAGGCTCACCTCAAATGAATATCCAAAGGGGCACTATCGTTACGGTCATAGGAGAAAACACGAATTTTTGTTTTGACGCCTAGCAAATGTTAGTCAGATAAACATCTGACCATACTATTTAGTATCGCTAGTATCATGACTGCGAATATGTATTGCATGATAATGTAGGTAGTGCGTAGCATGATGTAGGGCATACGGATGTTATCTTACTAAGCAAATGTAGGCCTATAATATACCATTGACCCAGTGTAGCCCCGTTGGTCAAGATTAACGAATAACAGGAATGCAGGGCATTCTGCAAATTTAGGCATAGACCTACCGCATACTAATTACTATACTAGGCCTACCACATGGCGCTAGTAGTTACTAGTATGCTATAAATGACTCGTTAGTAGGTGTAGGCCTACAATTATTGTTGATGACAAATTGACTTGAACTAAGGTTACTTTTTCAGTGGTAGGCCCAGATGTAATGAAAATGTATTTAGTTTTATCAAGGCCTTGGGCATATTTTTTTAAGTTTTGGATTGTTTTTGTTGTAAATTATGTAGGCCTACCAGGTTATATTATTATTAATGGGTATTAAAAACAGTCCTAAAAAAGAATGAGCATTATATCTCAAGCCATCATTGAGTTATAGTTGAGGAGATTGTGTCCTGTTACAAATTATCAATAGGTCAACAATCTTTTATTGTAGATAAATTCTTATTCCTGTATGTTATGTATCTGTGCGAATTTATGCAAAAGGAACTGCTTTATTTAAACGTATCTTTATTCTCATCTGTGCGATCAAGCAAACCCTAATGCTTACCTTTTCCAATATTTCAGCCATATGTCACAAACCCGTTAGTTATTTCAAACCCATTTTTGAAAGAATTTTTGCATTCTATCACATAGGCCTACAGCATGAGTGGCAGATATTTTCTCAGACTATCAAGAAATAAGTTTAATAACAACTGATCTTTAAAAGGTCACTTTTGTAAAGTCATTACCAGTAGGGGCCTATACAGTACGATATACTATACATCAAACTAGATTTTACTTCAAAGTGGTTTGTTTTTACAGCATTATAAACTTTGATATGGATTTGCATACAAGTTCTGCTAAGTACAGACATATACACAGAGAATAGATGTTTACAAATTTTATAAAATAAAATTCAAATAAAATTTTAATCAAATAAATATCATAAATTTATTAGCTGTGTAAGAGCTTTAACTGAAGTACCTGCAATGACCTCAAGTATGTATAGAATAGCCCTATGCCTATGACCGACCATATAGGGATAGTAGGCTCCGCTTTGAATATTCTGACTTTTCCAACTCTTTCGTGAAAGCCAACAAAGTAAAATTCAGGCTCATGACGCATACCAACATGAAAAGTGGGCAGAATTTTCCTACCAAAGTGGGGCAATGTCAAAAGTTTGGGGGACAAAATCACGCTAAGATGCAAAAATAATCTTACAAAAGTTTTAAATTTGGAAACAGTCGATGGGAAGGGGTGGAGGGGGTGCCTTCCTTTCAATTTCTCTTTCAAATCACGCCTGTGTTTATGAACAACGGTGACCGATATGGTTAATATTCTCGTTTACATTCACCATGTGGTATATCTTACGTATTGTTGTCAGATCTCGTTCATACTTTTAACATTCAAGCTTTGTTATTATTGGTAAGCACGCTAGTTGTTCGATTTAGTGGTGAACGCCTGCGGATTCTTTTGACGCTTGGGCGTTCACAGTGTTTTCTTACCGGCTAAATTTACTGGCGAATTGTCAAACTTCTTGCATTGGTACTGTACTGCTCAGTTTCCCTTCAATCAAATTTTTATCCTTTCTGAGATATGGTTTCCATACCTGAACTCTGTAGTGTACTATTGATTTCAAAAATGATTTATGCAAACTGATGATAATTTTTCTGTTCTGTAAGTTCCTTTTGATTATTTCCATCACTTTTGCTTGTCTTGAGTAGTGCTATTATAAACTTTTACAGTGGGCCTCTTTCTTCTTTTTGTTGTTAAAAGTAGTTTGATTATTCATCACATCCCTTAGGTAGGGATTATTTAACAATTCCGTTATCCACGGCAATAGCTTTCCTTCTACATTGTTAGCCTCTACCTTTATAGTGTGTAAGCACAAGATCAAAAGCTCATATCCAAATAACGAACATTCACTTGTTCACCATTATCAATTTTACTTGTCAGGTGATTTCACTATTCCAAAAGATTTGTTACACGTGATTGTTTCCTTCTGAAGCCGTATTAACTGTTTCCAATCAACGTGGTATTCTATGAATTATCTGTTATTTTATCTTTTATTTCTAACATCTTTGAAAATTTACCAGGTACTGATGCAGGGTGTGATAAATGAATATGAAAGTAATTTGTCCACCCACCAGTGATTTTTGACATGAGTTTGTTTATCTTCAAAATTTCTGAGCTTCATACAAGTATTAAAGTAACTGCTTTGTAAATATCTCTTTTCTGCTTTGTCTGTTTGATTGTCTTTGCTCTTTTGACTCCAGCTTCTTTGTATTTGGTATTTTACTGGTCAATATAAACTGAAAATCATAAAGCTGATAAAGACGAATGTCATACATGAATATTTTTTCATTTTTTTTTTCAGGTAAAGTATAAAGATAGTTTGAATTGTTGGTTGCTACACGATTTTTACTTGTACTTGGTCAATGTTTGTGTTTTTTTGAAGAAAATATATGCCAAAATTTGTGATTTGGGGCCATTTTTGACCTTTATTTTAACAAAAGAATCATAAAAACTGGCCCAAATATTGTATTGGAATTTTTAAAATCTCTACGGGTAGAGGAGAAATAAATCTTTCGGACGAACTATCACAATAACAGATGCACCCCCTCTACATGCCTAAAAGGTCTCTGATGATGACGTCAATTCGCGTCTTTTTTTTTTTTTCTTCGCACATTCAATACAACAAAATGGCGAGATACAACGTCGAACGTGCCTATGTTTTCTTCAGAATAATGATGATTCAGAGGGGTCGGAAGGTACTTCTGATGAAGAAGATGTACCAGAACTCGACTAGATTGAGGAAGAGGAGAATATAGAGCCTGCTGAGATGGATAGCGATCTGTTCCAAATTACAGAGTTGGTGAGTGTTTTCTTCCAAAATAGCGAAAGTACTACATTGTAAATGTGTAGTAATAAAATAAGGCTTATAGAATTCTAATGATAAATTAGCAGGGATGAAGGATTTAGGTCCTTTCTATAATAGCCTGGATGAAACAAATGAAAGCTGAACCCCAATAATAACATTTCTAAATGGACTGAAATATATGTATTTCCCAATAGCAAAATTGTAAATTTAGGCCTACTGAAATATGTGTATTCCCAATTTCACAAAATCCAAGCTCCATTATTTCAGGGGCCGAAATCACAATTTTATGGAGGAAAGTGGAGTAGGGGTCCCATGTTAGGGCAAAATACACATGTTGGGGGTGCCCCAGGCCCATTTAGAGGAAAATGCTTGTATATAGGCCTAGTACTGGTACATTATTTTGATGCCCCATTTGTTGGGACCATGATCCTTTTCCCCTCCCCCTGGCTATGCCACTGTTGTGGTGATGACTAGATCGATAAAACAAACATTTTGGACCCCTGTATGAACCCCCGGGCTTCCCGGCTGTAAAAGTTTGTCCCCACGGTTACCACAAAATTGTGGGGCAGGTTAGAAACCACAATAAGATGTTATGCGATAACATGTTATGCGTATGCTTGAAGAGGACGAGCCGCCCGCTACTAGAAACCACAATAACATGTTATGCGATAACATGTTATGCGTATGCTTGAAGAGGACGAGTCGGCCGCTACTCCCCAACCCAAGAGGAAGAGGGACAGACCGTTGAAGATGAGCCCAGGCCCCTTTCAGGCCTTGCGCTGTAGTCTCGCCACCATCACCACTCAAAGAAAATCCGACTGCAGCGGAAAAAGCTGCCTTCAAAATTAGGGAGGAAGAGCGGAACGCTCGGCTGCAGGAAATACAACGGTCGAAGGTCATCCCTGCAGCCGATAAAGACTATCATCTGTGGGAAGTACTGGTGGAGAGTGACCAGGATCGACACGAGGTCTTCGGTAACTGGTTATGGGAAGACCAAACTAAAATAAGTTGAATGAATATAGTTGCAATTTTTTTTTTTTTTAATTCTATTTGCAGCAACAAGGTATAGCAGAAGACTTTACAAATTTGGACCTTTTCGGCAAACATTTCTTATGAATTCCATGTGGAATGAACAGAAGTAAGTGTCTAATAGATAATCAGCATAGTCTATCAACATAAAAGTAGCTGTGAAGCTTGTAATGGCTGAAATTAGGTCAGAAATAAACAAAAACAAAAACAGTTTTGTGCATAATAAATGAGGTAAATGACCTAATTTGCATATCATTTGCATAATTTCTGATTTTTTTTTTTTTGTGTGCAAATGATGATGTGAACATCTTGTTTTTCTGCATTTTATTAGTTTTGGACATCATAGAAGGGGAAAATGCATTTTTTTGGAAAATTTAGTGCCATACACTATTAGATAGATTATTCACAGAATTGGGGGGATAATTTTTAGGTCAAAATGTACAAAAAAAATTATATTTGCGTCATTTTTTTCTTTCTGATTTCTAAAAATCCATGAATAGTATCAAATAAAAGGTCTTTCCAAGGACGATTTAGAAATTCTATCCACATTTTTTTTTGCTATTTAGCCACAAGGCACAAGCGTGTCACAAAGATAGAATGTTTGGAGACCTAATATGCTAATTCAATGACCTAATTTGCATATTTGAGTTCGGAAATATGCACATTTTTGGAAAGTTCAACATGTTAGCTTTCATAAAAGTCGAACTTGTTTTGGTACAAATGGAACAGAAAGTGCTGAAAAATCCTCTTTCCAAAAATTTCAGAAATAGCTTATTCTATTTTTGAAACCTTGGGAGAGTAAGGGTTAACTAGCATTAAACTAAATTAACCAACAGTTGAAGTTTCTGTTTATCTTTCTTGCTTGGCATAAGTCAACTAAATTCAACTTCTCCTTACTATATTACTCTGCCTCATTCACACTTGAAGATTATTGCAGAGCCATGGATGAATATGAACTGTAAAGCTCATTAACTTCCATGTTCAACCTTTTTCTTTCCATACAGCCTTTTCATGGCACCTTCAATATATTTTAAATGTAGAAGACACATGTTCTTTGATATTTCAGACTGCAGCTCTGGTGTGATTTAATACCAATGAACATTTGAATACATCTCAGGATAAATCATTCCATATGTTCCATTGTGTATGGATTGTTTTGTGAGACGATTTGTGTTTCTTAAGCAAACTGCAATGAACTATTAACTATTAGTGCTACAAGTACTATTCAGAATTTGCATATGTCTGACAAAATAAGAAACCTATTTTGACATAACATACCGTAGCTTCAAAAACATGTCATCTGAATGGATCACAGTTTTAGTAATCCTGCTCATGGTAAAAATAGGCTTGCTTATAGTAATACCGTACTTGCTTGTGGTAAAAGCAGACTTGCTCATGGTAAAAACAGGCTTGCTCATAGAAATACAGTACTTGCTTGTGGTAAAAGCAGACTTGCTCATGGTAAAAACAGGCTTGCTTATAACAATACAGTACTTGCTTGGGGTAAAAGCAGACTTGCTCATGGTAAAAGTAGACTCGCTCATAGCAATACAGTACGTGTTTGTGGTAAAAACACGCTTGCTCATAGCAATACAGTACTTGCTTGTGGTAAACGCAGACTTGCTAATGGTAAAAGCAGACTTGCTCATAGCAATACAGTACTTGCTTGTGGTAAAAACACTGTTGTAGTTTCTCTTACTTATTACTTATCATCTCTTGTATTTTCCTTTCAAAGAACTGTTAATCATTTGTAAAAGCCATTGGAACTTAAAGCATGTTGAGGATTTAATAAACTTACCACCCAAAAATTGAAGAATCTTTCTCTGATGTTTCATTTTATCCACCGAGTGCAGTTTGTGTTGACTTTGCTATATAATGAAGCCTAGCATTATAAACCGTAAGATTTTGACTATCCCATCACTGCCACTGATGTAAGATAGTCCTAATCTTACGGTTGATTACACTAGGTTTAATTGTATAACAAAGGCAGCACATACTGCACTCAGCGAATAAAATGAAACATCAATAGAAAGATTTTTCAATTTCTGGTCTTAAGTTTATTAAATCCTCAACATGCTTTAAGTTCCAATGGTTTTTACAAATGATTGACAATTCTTTGAAAGGAAAATACAACAGATGATAAGTAATAAGTAAGAGAAACTACAACACACACTTCATAAAATTTGCCTAAAATGCTACTGCCATCCACCTACGGATATGTACTATAGGCCTTGTTCCACAACTCACAGCCTTTGTTGTCAGTTTAGGGGTGGCCAAATAACTATGTCACTCTGCATGAATTTTAATTACTTTCACTGTTCTCATCACTGCAGGTTGCAGCTCAAGAATCTTGTTAATCCATGACCAGCAAATTGAATAATCTTATTGAGTTCTGTTACATGCAAAAGAAACTGAAAATATAGAGTAAGATTAGTAATGGAAGGGTGGTGATCAACCTGATGTGTATAGTGTACTACTACTCTTCAACAAAAGACACATCTTTGCTGTACTGTGGAGTTTATAATTGCCTACCTTCAGTTAAGTCTCTCCAAGGATTGCACTGTGCCTAGTTGAAAGGTTGTGAGGCCCAGGACCCATTCTCAGCGGTTTTGAGACCCATTGAAAGAGTTGCGGTTTCACAAACAAGGAAACTAGGACTTACAGTTGGTGAGTAGCCTCACTGAAAATTACAACAATGCCTAAGAATTAGTACTCGAGACAGCGTGGGTTTGAATATTGAGTGCGACATTGAATATGAGTTTCTAAGAGGAGGTGCAGTGGCTCAGTGGTTAGGGAGTCTTCCTTTCTTGAATTCGAAAGGTATCGGGTTTGATTCCCATCCTGAGCGTTCCTCATGCTTCACATTTGGGAGGAGTTTAGGACACCTAATAGGATCTATAGGAAAAAAGTCTATCAGCAAACTGTTCAGGTGACTTTTTGCTTAAGAATGAATGTTGGGTAGTCATTGTTTTTTTTTTTTCTGAATGGGAGAGGGAACCCCCAGTTTCCCAAGTGTATTGGTGTGGGCAACTTTTGACATGATTTTGATGAAGCATTGGTCTTTGACAGACTTGGCTTTTCTCTAATCATCTGATATTTCAACATAACTGTCATCATTACATCGGAAATAAGGATCTCTTTGGTGTAGATGTGACTATCACATGTGAGACTTAGTGGGTCGTTGAGTGGTTCAAATAAAGTACGGTTGCAGATGCACTGACTTTTCCTACAGTTCCACTCATCCAAATTTGACCTGTGAATATCCATCCCAGATCAGAATGTTGTGCCCATGGGAAGCCTCTCTGGCCATTTCTGTTTTTCTTACCTTTAACGGTTTAGGGCAGTTTTTTCCAAGGAGTATTATGATATACACATTATCTGTTGGTTCTGGAATCAAATCGGAGATACCCTGAGATAACGATACCTGTGGCAAATGTCTGGTGATGGTATCTTTTCTGTCTCCAGGTATGTATTCGTTTCTATTACTGTTGGTAGTTTCTCCTTCTATCCAGCCAATGATTCAACACTAATTTCATTCGCTTGTCTACCTGTGGAGATGATGTGATGACCACTGGAATTTGACAGTTGGTATTGGTGTTCATGGCCCTTAATGTTCAATTTCTGTGAAAGTTGAGGGTCTCCTAAGCATGCCTTTGATTGATCTTTGAGGACAACATATCCATATGTCCAGGTTGATGGGTGGGTCCCTTTCATGATATATTTTCACCAGTACAATCTGTGCACAGAAACTAGCTGTCGCACAGGTAAATAGCTTAGTGCATTTGATGTTAGCTTCTCATGGCTGAGCTGTCTCTGACTGATTGATTTCTTGTCAATTTTGGATCTTTACTTAGTTTTCATTGATGTGCATCAAAGATGCATGAGTGATACCATCAAATTTCTTACATTTGAGACTTGTGTCACAAGGTGATTCTTCCCACATCTGTAACACAAGCCTAACCTTTTACACAAGCCACAAATGTAAGAAATTTTACTTTGTTTGCACTGATGTTCATCAAGGATGCATGGGTGATACCATCACATTCTTACATTTGAGACTACTTGTGTCACAAGGTGATTCTTCCCACATCCGTAACACAAGCCTAACCTTTTACACAAGCCACAAATGTAAGAAATTTTGTTTTGTTTTCATTGATGTTCATCACGGATGCATGGGTGATACCATCACATTTCTTACATTTGAGACTTGTGTCGCAAGGTGATTCTACCCACATCTGTAACACAAGCCTAACCTTTTACACAAGCCGCAAATGTAAGAAATGTGAGGTATCACCCATGCATGTTATGCACATCAATGAAAACAAAGCAAAGAATTGAGAAGAAATCAATCAGTCAGAGACACTTCAGCGAGAAGAAGCTAGCATCAAATGCACAAAGTTTTCACTTGTGCTACAGCTCGTTCCTGTTGAAAGATTGTACAGGTGAAAATGTATCATGAAAGGCACCCATCAACCTGGACATATAGATATGTTGTCCTCATTGATCAGTCAGATGCATGCTTAGTCAAATGCATGCTTAGGAGACCCTCAGTTTGAACATTCAGGGCCCTGAAGACCAATACCAATTGTCAACTTACGGTGGTTGTTGCATCATCGCCAAAGATAGACGAGCCAATGGGATCATTGTTGAATGAATGGCTGGACCTAAGGAGAAACTGCTGACAGTAATAGAAAACAAGTACATGCCTGGAGACAGAAAAGAGATACCATCACCAGGCATTTGCCAAAGGTATCGCCATCTCAGGGATATTTCCGATTTGATTCCAGAACCAAGAGATGATGTGCTTATCATATTACTCCTTGGTGAAGAAACTGCCCTGAACCATTGAAGGTAAGGGAAAGCAGAAATGGCCCAGAGAGGCACCCAATGGGCATAACATTCATCTCCGATGGATGGTCTCAGGTTAAGTTTGTGTGAGTGGAACTGGAGGAAAAGTCAGTGCATTTGTCAACCGTACTATGGTTGAACCACTCAACGACCCATTAAGTCTCACATGTGATAGTCACATCTACACCAAGGAGATCCTCTTTGCGACGGAATGATCAGATATACTTAAAGTTATATCTTATTTTCCATGCTATAAATATGCAATCTAGTCCCTAATGTGATTCTAACACACTTTTAACTGGACTAAAAATGTAGTTACCAACCCAGCACTAACTTCCAGTGTACCTCTAATCTCACATTTTCTCAGTGCGTTGCTAGACATTACATCGCTGGAGCTGGAGGAGAATTTCTTGCTGAAATTGTACCCTTTTTCTAGCAATTTCTACCTAGCAGCTACAACCGTGAAGGTTTTCAAGCTGGTTTGACTTTTGTACAAGCTTTTCCAGTCATCTTAGGTAAGATGAAGTGGCCTTAGGCCCAGGAAAAAACTTTGGTCTGACTCATAGGGCAGTCTGCATTGAGTTTGTACTGAGTACAGAGTAGATTTTCTATCGACGAGAGTTTCCCACTCTTGTGGCGAGTGGCTTTAGTCCCTAGAGCACCCTGTGTGCTGGTTATTGGGGCCTCATTCCCTTGGGTAGATGTGTTTTCACCCTAGGCTCCTTACCCACCACGAAGGTAGCCTAATGCTATGCTGTGCATATGTATTACATGGTAGGATATCTTCATACATTCAGCCTTCCAGACATAGTTCTGTTTGCGTCCGGCTACCACTTTTCCTCCTTGGGCCACCCCCCTTCCTTCTGTCCACCTAGACCTCTCCACTTATAACAAAACTCAAACTCACCCTAACCTGTTCATCAATCTCCACAACCAAATCAAAGACCAACTCTCAAATTACACCTCCATCTATACTGATGGCTCCAAGGAAGGCAACAAGACAGCTGCTGCTGCCATCATCCAAGACATCACCCTCAGTAGCAGACTTCCTGACTACTCATCCATCTTTTCAGCCGAGGCTAAGGCCATTCTCCTCGCCCTCAACTTTATTGAGTACTCTCCTCTTAGTCACTTTGCCATTTTCTCTGACTCAAAGGCTGTTCTTACTTCATTACTCAATCTTAAATGGGATAACCTCACCTGCCACCTCCTCCTCCAGAAACTCTTTTCTCCCACCCTCTGCAGGAAAAGTGTTCTTTTCTTCTGGATACCCAGCCATGTTGGCATCCCTGGCAATGACAGGGCTGATACAGCCGCTAAGCTTGCCCTTAACCTCCTCCCTTCCCCTTTTCCCAAAACCTTCTCTGACATCAAACCGCTTATCGCTTCTCTTGTTCGTGACTGCTGGCAAACCTAATGGAACTTCCAAATTGATAACAAACTCCATGTTATCCAGCCCACAATCCCGATCAAATCCACCATCAACAACCTTTCTCGTATCGACAACGTTCATATTACCCGTCTTAGAATTGGTCACACCCACCTCACTCACTCCCACCTCCTTATTGGTTCCCCCCAACCCCTCTGTAACAACTGCCACTGCATCCTCACAATCCAACACGTTCTCCTTGCTTGCCCCTGTACAACCTTCCCAGAGCTTCCCTCGCTCCCCACAACTCAATTGCTGAGTTCTTCCAGAAAAATCCTCCAGATAAAATAATCTCCTTCCTTCAGCATGCATCCCTCTACAACCATGTTTAATTCTTCTCTTCCACCCCCTCTCTACTTTGTTTTTGTTTTACCCATGCACCTCCTCTCTCGATCACAACTTTCTGGCTTTTGTTCTTGATTTTCTCTCATTCTCCCCCTGGTCTCTTTCCTTACTACCTCTAAAATGATCTGACCTCTCAGGCACAATTTGACCTTCGTTGTCGTGGTGCCGTTAAGACCTCATCAAACAAACAAACAAACAAACCAATTTTCTGCGCTGGACTCCTTACCAGCCAGTACGAAAATCTTCGCATTCACAATCAAAAGGACTCCCTATGTGGGTTACTCCTTTCCACCATTCATGTTAGTACCGAGGGTACAAAGCAGGGCGATGTACGACTGGTAGCACTCATTTGGACTGGCCAACTGCGGTTCTGCTCTGCTCTGCTCAAACTTATTGCTGGCTTCCCGTACGAGCTTCCAGTCAGAGATGTCTTTCATCTCATTCCTGGGCTCTAGCAAACTGCACCACAATCCCAGAGCACTTTATTTTACTGTGTGGCCTCTGTCCACCAATCGCTGGATTGGTGGACAATCCTTGGTGTAACAAGGTCTTTTTGAGGAGTCTGGAGACCCCCTCCTATTTTGGGGATGTCTTCTCCCAGATTCCCCCAAATCCAGTGTCAGATTTGATCTGCTTCCCCGTATTTAGCGTCCCAGTCTGTCCTGGGTAAGTATATCGATACAGTTAAGAACTTCAGGATAACTGTAACAGCCATCCAACGAGTCTTTCCAGTGGGAATCGACGGTCACAAACTTGCGACCACTGGAGAAGTTGGTGAAAAGAATGTTCTTATAAAGACCGTCTTTCAAGATTCTTGCTCCCCTGTGGGTAATGCAAGTTGTCTTACTTACACTGGTAAAAGCTCTGTTCGAGTCCCTCCCCCCCTCCCCCCCCTCTCTCCTCCTCCCATGTGCCCACTTAGAGAGTTGATGCTTAAAAGAGTTTTCTCTTTACCTCAGACTCTACTAGGCGTAGAGATGCTATTTGTGCACTTTTTCTCAAAAAAGGTCATATTTATCTTTCTCCCGGAGCTGGTATTCTTACAGTCTCTTTCCGTGCCTTCAGACCTATCAGAAAAAAAGGTTATGTGTGTGCCCTGTCTGGTGTCTTAAAAATTGCATTAAAACTTATGCAGCTGGGTGATGCAAAAGCATTTTTGTTTCATTAAGATCTTATTGCACTGTGTCATGAGACACTACATCTCTTAATCTCTTAAAATGGTCGGCGTTGTTCATGGAACAGCCAGGGTATGTACTCAGGTAAGAGGCATAGCCCTTTACATGGAATAATTCGTGCAGCCGTTTGGAAAATGCCTGTCACAGTTATTCCCTTTTACTTGACTTACTTTACAAAGTTTGTGTTACCCAGATAACTTTAACAAAGTTGCTAACAATTTTTTCCACGATTTGAGAATTCCTTAATTCACCTTAGCTAACACATACTGCATTTTCAATTGTGTTGTGTTATAGACGCTTTTGTTGACTTTCATTGCATTATCTTAGACTTTGCTATGATAGTTATATTGTCTGAACGCTCTTTTTGTTGGCATGGTTTTGAGATATTAACTCTTCTTTATGCAGTTATTGTTATTGGGTTGGTAACTACGTTTTTAGTTTGGTTAGAAGTGCATAAGAATCACGTTAGGGACCAGATTGCATATTTATAGCATGGAAGGTACATGTAGGTAAAACTCTTGTAAATATCCCCGCTACACCAAGCGAGGTAAATTTATGCTGAAAAATTAGATGATTAGAGAACAGCTGTGTCCATCGAAGACAGACGCTTCATCAAAATAATGTCAGAAGGTGCCCACACCAATACGCCTGGGAACTTAAAGAGTTTCCTCTTCTGTTCAAAAGGCAGTGGGAACGTCTCAGGACATTGGCAGCAACTTAACCCTTACTCTCCCAGCGTCACGGTGACCGTGACGCTTACGATCCCTTTTCCAAAAAAACATTTGAGTACCTTCCCAAAATCCTATAGAGCTGCAAATAAGTTCATTCAAACCAGATTGAATAGATCTGTCATAATATGGTTATTTTGTTGGGGGGTTAGATTTAAAAAAATTCAGTAAAATCGTTACAAAAAAGTGCATTTTTTAAAAAGACGTTTAAAAAAAAGATTACGACGAATGTCATACATGAATTTTTTTTTCTTCAGGTAAAGTATAAAGATAGTTTGAATTGTTGGTTGCTACATGATTTTTACTTGTACTTGGTCAATGTTTGTGTTTTTTTGAAGAAAATATGCCAAAATTTGTGATTTTGGGCCATTTTTGACCTTTTTTTATCAAAAAAATCATAAAAACTGGCCCAAATATTGTATTGGAATTTTTAAAATCTCTACGTGTAGAGGAGAAATAGATCGTTCAGACGAACTATTACAATAACAGATGCACCCCCTCTACTTGCCTAAAACGTCTCTGATGATGACGTCAATTTGCGTCTTTTTTTCTCCTTTTTTTTTTCTTCGCACATTCGATACAACAAAATGGCGAGATACAACGTTGAACGTGCCTTCCGACTCCTATGTTTTCTTCAGAATAATGATGATTCAGAGGGGTCGGAAGGTACTTCTGATGAAGAAGATGTAGCAGAAGTCGACCAGATTGAGGAAGAGGAGAATATAGAGCCTGCTGAGATGGATAGCGATCTGTTCCAAATTACGGAGTTGGCGAGTGTTTTCTTCCAAAATTAGCGAAAGTACTACATTGTAAATGTGTAGTAATAAAATAAGGCTTATAGAATTCTAATGATAAATTAGCGGGGATTTTTTGCTTGTTACGATAAACAAGTAAAAGGGACACTAAAATCACATATAAAAAAAGGATTTAGGTCCTTTCTATAATAGCCCGGATGAAACAAATGAAAGCTGAACCCCAATAATAACATTTCTAAATGGGACTAAAATATATGTATTTCCCAATGGCAAAATTGTAAATTTAGGCCTACTGAAATATGTGTATTCCCAATTTCACAAAATCCAAGTTCCATTATTTCAGGGGCCAAAATCATAATTTTATGGAGGAAAGTGGAGTAGGGGTCCCATGTTAGGGCAAAATACACATGTTGGGGGTGCCCCAGGCCCATTTAGAGGAAAATGCTTGTATATAGGCCTAGTACATTATTTTGATGCCCCATTTTTTGGGACCATGATCCTTTTCCCCTCCCCCTGGCTATGCCACTGTTGTGGTGATGACTAGATCGATAAAACAAACATTTTGGACCCCTGTATGTACCCCCGGGCTTCCCGGCTGTAAAAGTCTGTCCCCACGGCTACCACAAAATTGTGGGGCAGGTTAGAAACCACAATAACATGTTTTGCGATAACATGTTATGTGTATGCTTGAAGAGGACGAGCCGCCCGCTACTAGAAACCACAATAACATGTTATGCGATAACATGTTATGCGTATGCTTGAAGAGGACAAGCCGCCCGCTACTCCCCAACCCAAGAGGAAGAGGGACAGACCGTTAAAGATGAGCCCAGGCCCCTTTTCCAGGCCTTCCGCTGCAGTCTCGCCACCATCACCACTCAAAGAAAATCCGACTGCAGCGCAAAAAGCTGCCTTCAAAACCAGGGAGGAAGAGCGGAGCGCTCGGCTGCAGGAGATACAGCGGTCGAAGGTCATCCCTGCAGCCGATAAAGACTATTATCTGTGGGAAGTACTGGTGGAGAGTGACCGGGATCGACACGAGGTCTTCGGTAACTGGTTATGGGAAGACCAAACTAAAGTAAGTTGAATGAATATACTTGCAATTTTTTTTTTTTTAATTCTATTTGCAGCAACAAGGTATAGCAGAAGACTTTACAAATTTGGACCTTTTCGGCAAACATTTCTTATGAATTCCATGTGGAATGAACAGAAGTAAGTGTCTAATAGATAATCAGCATAGTCTGTCAACATAAAAGTAGCTGTGAAGCTTGTAATGGCTGAAATTGGGTCAGAAATAAACGAAAAACAGTTTTGTGCCTAATAAATGAGGTAAATGACCTAATTTGCATATCATTTGCATAATTTCTTATTTTATTTTTTGCCAATGATGATGTAAACATCTTGTTTTTCTGCATTCTATTAGTTTTGGACATCATAGACGGGGAAAATGCATTTTTTGGAAAATTTAGTGCCATACACTATTAGATAGATTATTCACAGAATCGGGGGATAATTTTTAGGTCAAAATGTACCAAATTGTTCATATTTGCGTTATTTTTTTCTCTTCTGATTCCTAAAAATCCATGAATAGTATCAAATGAAAGGTCTTTCCAAGGACGATTCAGAAATTCTATCCATATTTTTTTGCTATTTAGCCACAAGGCACAAGCGTGTCATAAAGATAGAATGTTTGGAGACCTAATATGCTAATTCAATGACCTAATTTGCATATTTGAGTTCGGAAATATGCACATTTTTGGAAAGTTTAACATGTTAGCTTTCATAAAAGTCGAACTTGTTATGATACAAATGGAACAGAAAGTGCTAAAAAAATCCTCTTTCCAAAAATTTCAGAAATAGCTTATTCTATTTTTGGAACTTTGGGAGAGTAAGGGTTAAGGCAATGTCAGTGTCTTGGGGTGGTGGCAGCGTCTAGGCCAAGCTGGGCGAGTCTAGGCCAAGCTAGGTGACTCTAGGTCAAGCGTGCAGGCTGGGCGAGTCAAAGTGGGCCGGGCGAGTCTAAGCGGGTCATGGGAGTCCAAGCGGGTCAGGCAAGTCTGAGCGGGCCTTGGGAGTTATAAGTGGGCTGGGCGAGTCATAAGTGGGCGGTGTGACAGACCGTTCGGGCAGTGTGGCAGGCTGTTCGGGCGGTGTGGCGGGTTATCTTTATCTTATAGATGTGGCATAAGGTGTGGCAGGCTGTCTGGGCAGTGTGGCAGGCTGTCCGGGCGGTGTGGTGGGTTCTCTATATCTAACCTAAGTGGCATAAGTAAGGTTGAGGTGGTGTGGCAGGCTGTCCAGGCGGTGTGGGAGCCGTCCTGGCGGTGTGGCAGACCATCTGGGCAAAAAGGTATCTACTTAACTGTAAGTGGCATGAAGTAACATGCGGGCGGTGTGGCAGGTCGTTCGGGCAGCGTGGCAGGCTGTCCGGTGGTGTGGCGGGTTATCTTTATCTTATATATGTGGAATAAGGTGTGGCAGGCCGTCTGGGTAGTGTGGCAGGCTGTCCGGGTGGTGTGGGAGCCGTCCTGGCGGTGTGGCAGGCCGTCTGGGCAGAAAGGTATCTAATATAAGTGGAATAAAGTAGGGTGCGTGCAGTGTGACACACCGTTCGGGCAGTGTGGCAGGCTGTCCGGGCGGTGTGGCGGGTTCTCTTTATCTTATAGATGTGGCATAATGTGTGGCATGCCGTCTGGGCAGTGTGACTGGCTGTCCGGGCGGTGTGGTGGGTTCTCTAACCTAAGTGGCATAAGAAAGGTTGAGGTGGTGTGGCAGGCTGTCCAGGCGGTGTGGGAGCCGTCCTGGCGGTGTGGCAGACCATCTGGGCAGAAAGGTATCTAATTTACTGTAAGTGGCATGAAGTAACATGCGGGCAGTGTGACAGACCGTTCGGGCAGCGTGGCAGGCTGTCCGGGCGGTGTGGCTGGTTCTCTTTATCTCATATGTGGCATAATGTGTGGCATGCCGTCTGGGCAGTGTGGCAGGCTCTCCGGGCGGTGTGGTGGGCTCTCTATATCTAACATAAGTGGCATAAGTAAGGTTGAGGTGGTGTGGCAGGCTGTCCAGGCGGTGTGGGAGCTGTCGTGGCCGTGTGGCAGACCATCTGGGCAGAAAGGTATCTAATATACTGTGAGTGGCATAAAGTAACATGCGGGCGGTGTGATAGACGGTTCGGGCAGCATGGCAGGCTGTCCGGGCGGTGTGGCGGGTTATCTTTATCTTATATATGTGGCATAAGGTGTGGCAGGCGGTCTGGGCAGTGTGGCAGGCTGTCTGGGCGGTGTGGTGGGTTCTCTATTTCTAAGATAAGTGGCATAAATATGGTTCAGGTTGTGTGGCAGGCCGTCCTGGTGGTGTGGGAGCCGTCCGGGCAGTGTGGGAGCCGTCCGGGCAGTGTGGGAGCCGTCCGGGCAGTGTGGGAGCCGTCCGGGCAGTGTGGGAGCCGTCCGGGCAGTGTGGCAGGCCATCTGGGCAGTGTGGCAGGCTGTCCGGGCGGTGTGGTGGGGTCTCTATATCTAAGATAAGTGGCATAAGTAAAGTTCAGTCCAGGCGGTGTGGGAGCCGTCCTGGCCGTGTGGCAGGCCGTCTGGGCAGTGTGGCAGGCTGTCCGGGCATTGTGGTGGGTTCTCTATTTCTAAGATAAGTGTCATAAGTAAGTTTCAGGTGGTGTGGCAGGCCGTCCAGGTGGTGTGGGAGCCGTCCTGGTGGTGTGGCAGGCTGTTAGGGCAGTGTGGCAGGCCGCCGGGCAGTGTGGCAGGCTGTCTGGGCGGTGTGGTGGGTTATCTTTATCTTATATATGTGGCATAAGGTGTGGCAGGCCGTCTGGGCAGTGTGGCAGGCTGTCTGGGCAGTGTGGTGGGTTCCCTATATCTAAAATAAGTGGCATTAGTATTAGGTTCAGGCGGTGTGGCAGGCTGTCCAGGCGGTGTGGGAGCCGTCCTGGCGGTGTGGCAGACCATCTGGGCAGAAAGGTATCTAATATAAGTGGCATAAAGTAGTGTGCGGGCGGTGTGACAGACCGTTTGGGCAGCATGGCAAACTGTCCGGGCGGTGTGGCAGGTTATCTTTATCTTATAGATGTGGCATAAGTTGTGGCAGGCCGTCTGAGCAGTGTGACAGGCTGTCTGGACAGTGTGGTGGGTTCTCTATATCTAACCTAAGTGGCATAAGTAAGGTTCAGGCGGTGTGGCAGGCCATCCAGGTGGTGTGGGAGTTGTCCGGGGGGTGTGGCTGGCCGTTAGGGCAGTGTGGCAGGCCGCTGGGCAGTGTGGCAGGCTGTCTGGGCGGTGTGGTGGGTTCTCTTTATCTCATATGTGGCATAATGTGTGGCATGCCGTCTGGGCAGTGTGGCAGGCTGTCGGGGCGGTGTGGTGGGTTCTCTATATCTAAGATAAGTGGCATAAGTAAGGTTCAGGCATTGTGGCATGCCCTGCAGGCGATGTGGTAGCTGAGCGGTGTGCCAGGCCGTTTGGACAGTAAGGTATGTAATATAAGTGGCATAAAGTAGGGTGTGGGCAGTGTAATAGACCGTTCAGGCAGTGTGGCAGGCTCTCCAGGCACTGTGTAGGGTTGTTTTTATCTCATATGTAGCATAATGTGTGGCAGGCCGTCTGGGCAGTGTGGCAGGCCGTTTGGACAGTAAGGTATCTAATGTATTTTGACATAAGGTGTCTAATGTGAGTGGGATCAGGTACCTTCCGGGAAGTGTGCAGGCCATCTGCTCCGTAAGGTATCTAATATAAGTGGCATTGGGTTCTAAGTGGCATGAAGTATCTAATATAAGTTGCATGAAGTAGCCTGTAGGTTGTGTGGCAGGCCATCTGGGCAGTGTGGCAGGTTGTTTGGGCGGTGTGGTGGGCTCTCTATATCTAACATAAGTGGCATAAGTAAGGTTTAGGCGGTGTGGCAGTCTGTCCAGGCGGTGTGGGAGCCGTCCAAGCAGTGTAGCAGGCCGTTTGGGCAGTAAGGTATCTAATATAGTGTGACATAAGGTATCCAATATGAGTATGATAAGGTACCATCCGGGAAGTGTGCCGGCCGTCCGGGCGGTATGATATCTTATATAAGTGGCATTGGGTTCTAATATAATTGGCGTAAAGTATCTGATGTAAGTGTCATAAGGTATCTCATAATAGCATTTCTCTGAATGCACTTTGTAACTTTGGAGGTTAACTCTCCAGCAATGCTGGCACTCATTTACAGCAGAGTGGACTTGAGCAAGTAGAGTGTCTTGCTTAAGGACAATGCAGGATCACAACAGGAAGCAAACCAGGTATCTTTCTAATATGGGCATTACCCCTTAACCACTGAGCTACTGCACTTCTATCTAAAGAATCGTTTATTCTCTGCAGCTTCCACATCTAGTGACACCCACAAGGGCATCCCTGTCAATGCCACTGTGGTCACTGATGCACTTCCAACATTGAATGAGGAATGCGATGCACATACTCTGAAGGGGGTTTTGCGACATCACACAGAGATCATCCTGAGTCAAAGGAGCTTTGAGGATAACTTGATGTGGGTAACGGCTCCACCACATTTTGGAATGAATTGCAAGTCTCTTTTGTTTTTGTTTTAAAATTGATTTTAGTCTTTTTGAGGGTTTTTGAGCTCTTTAGTACTATGTGTCTTTTGCTGTCAAAGCACTTAAGTACTCTCAATAGCCAATTAAATCTGTTATAGCCTTTCTTTAGGGCTGTGAACATTTCTGAAATCATTAAATGCCTAATCGCAAGAATTTGTAGGATTTTAGCAATTAATTTGCGGTTAATCAATGCCAAGATATGGTCACAATGCAAAATATTTTTTTAATGTAGAAAATTGCGAAAATGGTATGGGTGGCATCTCCCATTCTAAAGAGGATTACTTTGTAATGCTAGCGCACTCTTGCGACCATTGTGTGTAGTTGGACTATTTAGCATGCCGACACAACCTATGAAACTTCAACAGAACTTCAAGAATTATCATTTTGGAGCTTTCACATAATTTGTGAAAAGATATCAATAGGTGGTTTGTTTGGTAGAAAAGCATTTGCGAAAATGGAGAGATAAAAACAATTAATTGCAAGAAGCATTTTCTTCAAACTTTTAATTTACATGTGTAATTGTTTACAGCTACCTTTTGATTTTTTTTATGTGAAATGCTGCATTGATCTCGGGACAATTTTTTTTCCATTTCAAATTGCATAATGCTGATAGTTTGTAGATATGGACTAATTCGAAGAATTTACATTCAGAAGAAAGATTCATTGCTTGCAAGCTCACTCATACAAAATTAATATAAAAACATTGAATGTTGGAGTGTGAAAAATAAAGAGAATATTAATGAATTGCATGTTCAGATAGAAACTTCATTCAGTTAAGGAAGCTTTAAGTGTTAAGTTCTATTTAATGTTAGACAATAAAAAGTTATTTGGGTAGCTTAACAACATGATAAAACCGTAATCCTGGTATCATTTGAAAGAACTTACATAGTTCTTTCAGAAAATGTAATTTTTTGATGGGGGTTATGTTGAAGATTTTTGAGAAAAAATGAATTGGAATAGAAAATTTAAAAATGCACAAAATTTAACAACAAAACGATTTTTTTCAAAAGCTGACCTGCTGTACTTTCAGACCTAGCCTTTGCTGGAAAAGCCGTGAACAACTGTCAAAGTATCCAATTCCAACTATCCAGGTTAAATTTTGTCTGCCCCTATTATCAATAATTATTTATGTATAAAACTTGTGTGAAATTTCATGATTTTTAGCCTTTTTGAGACAAATATTTGAACTAAATCATAACTTTGGATCATCGTAGTACACCTACCACATGCTGAAATTATTAAGAAGTGCAATTCATGAACTTTGAATTAAAGACAAAAAGAACAAGTACCCCACTTTCTTTCTTGCATTGTTTAAAGGATTAGTTTATGGGTCTATGAAAGAGGACTTGAAAAGAAACAAAATGGTGCAAACAGCATTCAAAAATCCTGTTTCGCTCACAGGACCTTCATGTTTTAAGTTCTGCCGCATCTGTGTAGAAATGACTGGTGTAGTAAGTCTACTATGGAAGTTCAGTACTTTAATTCTCACATTTTTGACAATTGTGTATGTATTTTAAAGAAAATTTATTTAACTTTGTAACTATTTGAAATATTTTTCCTCAAACTTTTTCTGGTGGTAAATTATAATTACCCTTACAAGATTATGTTTGACCTCTTTCCTGACATATCTAATGGTTTTTAATGACTTAAATATTTCCTTAATGGAATTACATTTTTGAATACAAGATTATTGCCACCTGAACTAATCCTTTAAGTTTTAGCTCAAACCCTTACACTGAAGCATATGTGTTCTGGTGTAGCAGATAGTGACTAAGCTCGCAATGCACACGTCTCGAGTTCGAATACCGACTTTGTACGCGGCTTTACTTTTTCGCGAGTAATTACAGCGGTGATTATTAATTGTTTACTTTTATTGTTTGCCTTGAGAAATATAATTTAGACTGGTATCAAGGAAATTTCACAAACAATCTAGAAATCCTCCATAGAGGAAATACAAGCTCAAAAGAATTGGCCTATCTTTTCCTAAGATAACAAATTTGCATATTTATGCCGATGTTTTCTTTACTTAATTCAAAAAGTTTATTGTCTTAGCATTCATATAAACCAAACTTGTAGTGTGAGATAACGAAAGCAAAATTTTGAAAATTATTATTTTTAAGATCCCGACAATTTTTTTGTCACGTTTTTATGCACCGGTCTTTTAAGGGTTAAATTTCCAAGACAAGACATATGCACCTATTTCACAGTGTATGATGATTTCCGAACTCATTAGTAATAACTGAATTTATCAGGTGTGTGAAGAGGTTGAGGCAACACTTGCTATCTTGTTTATAATTTGTTTACAACACATGTATATTACACAATATCCCCTTAAAATCTGCTAAAGATGAACAAATTTACTCACTTTTTGATTTATCATGCAATTTTTTTAGTATGAACGAGCAAATGTATTACAGTGCCTTAAATCTTCTGCCTAAAATTTTTTAAGGTGAGCGGTCGATTATACGATAGTAATCAACAACTGAGTTTAAAATATTATCTGATAGGTTTCATTGATTCAAGTTTATTTAAAGAATTGTAGTTAAGACTTTGAGATGTTTCCCATTCATAAGGAATAAATTTTGCATATTTTAGAATTGAGTGAGGTTTGAGATCAGGTGCACCTTGAACACCTAGGGTGTTGGCAGCACGTCTTAAATACCTCAAAGGCCAAACAGGATTGTCTTGTGGACCTAGACGGTCCTTCTGTGCATATGTTGATTATTGAGATTGAATATAACCTGCACTTTAAAAGACCATGCTTTGGCTCTCTGGTCCTGCACCTTACACACCTAAATGAAAGAAAATTTGTATTTAATTTCATAGAAATACATAAAAAAAAAATATTGGATATGTAATGATTACATCACAGTTTTAAACTGCAAGGTCACTTTTTTCTTTGAAATGCAGTAACTCTTTAACAGAATATTGAAGATATCAACATGGGTTTTTCACCTCTGCTATATAAATGAAACTGAATATTGACGGGAATATTTCTTTGAACAATTCCTACCCAAGCTGTTTATATATATCACAAGTCGGGTATGCTAGTCCATAATTGATTGTGTCTGTATGCCCAATGGCTGTATCTGCATGTTACATTTTCAAAGTCGACAACAGAAACAAGAGGTATGTTTTATATTATCGTCAACATTGAATTCATTGTTTTAACAGGAAACACTTCACACCAGAACAAAATCAACTATTGCATTTAGTGACTGAGCAGATAAAGAACTGGGGACCGGAAATCACCACTGACCCTTAGAAGTCAAGATATATACAAGATAAGTTGTCCACCATTTTGTATCACCTGCAAGGGAGAAGATAGTGAGGACCTATCAACATCATCCACCTTTACTGTATGCTGTTCAGGAATGACATGGATCCAGGAGTACAAATCAACACCTCTTTTGAATTGAGAATGGCGGTAGTAAGCATGTTAATAATTACAAAACATTTATTGTGCTTACAACAAGGAATTCCTGCATGATGCCTGCACCAGGGGGTGATTTTACCTCTTGTCTTTCACCACATGGGGGTAGGGGAATGAAGTGCCATATATTCCTTGGGGGCAAGAAATACCATTCATCATTTTTTTGTATTAGCTTAACAAAGTTATAAAATGGAAACTTTTCTTTTAACTTTTGTCTCCCATTTTTGAAATGTATCTAGTCAAGAGGTTTTTGACTAAAAACTTCTGGAATTTGGCCGTCTTGAAGAGCATGAATATCTACACACAGGGTGTATTCAGTTTTTCATTTACTGTTTGCATACCTGAAATGATAAGACACCAAGAATGCACCACTTTGTTCACACTACAGTGCACAATGTCTTGTGTTGTGTGGATAGCAATGAATACCATTTTTTTGCAGTGCTGTAGTTTCTTAAATTTAAGGTATAGCAAATGACAAAAAACATATTGATTTATAAAACTTTGTTTTTACAGTTGAAATTTCAAATTAAGTACTATTATCTTTTAAAAAAGTGGGGGACTGAAGCTTCTTTCTCCTAGTAATTTGGGGAAAGGAGACCCCCCCATACCCCCACCCCCTCCTCCCTTCCTCCCCAAAAAAAAGAAAAGAAAAAAGGATGGAACATTTGAGGTAAATTAACAACGAAAATGAAAATGTAACCTTACTAAGAGATATCTAGCTAATCATCTTATGAATGAGGAAAATAATTTTATTTATAATTTTTTTTGCTGGAGGGCCTGAAGTGGTCTTCCTTGGATTCCATTGGCAAACATGATGAATAATTCCGGCTATACATTTTCAGTCTATTGCCCTTAAAATCACCAGAGTTTAAATAACCCATTGATGAAAACATCCTTTGACAATCCAAAGCAATCCTCTGCCACAAGTTACATGCTTGGTTTGGCCTGGCAGCAACCCTTCTTTTGTTTGCATACAGTGTATAATAACTGATGTAAAATCACTAGGTTATCTGTGATGAGTTTCTTAATTGCTGCTTTTGGATCATACCCGCAGAAATAGAGGTTCTTGCGGGTGAAAAGACTGAAAATTTATAGCGAGAATTGGGCATAATGAAGTCCCCTCTAGGTTCATGGAATTTTTCCTTCCATTTAGGAAAGTAAACTGCTTTTAGTCTACAAAAATAAGAAAATTGCCAGTTAAATAGTAAGATAAGTATTGTCAGTATAAAAGATTTAATTATTGTTTTCTCTGAAAAGGTGTTGTGAGGGGGATGAAGTATGCATCCTGTGAATCCAGGGGGGACAATCCCCCAATTCCACAGATTTCCCTTTTTCTGGAGGCAATTAATTATTTTTAGCTAATACATGTGTAGACAGATTCAATTGAATCTCCAAACAGCTTGGGTTTTGACATCAGCTGCCTCCAGCTGAATTTACACATTTTGTTGGAAAATAACTTGGTTTTTTGGATTGGGGGTATGCCCTCATAAAACAGACATGTATGACAGCCTTGCTTATTGTTTAGTTTCACCAAGGATGTGTTTGTACATCCTTGGTTTCACATCATATGTTTGGCGCATTATCAGACAAGCTGATTAAAAGAAAAGATGTACAATGTTTGAGTAAAATCAATGGAAATATTGCAAAAAATTAATTGTTTATAAAATACTATTAAAAGACAGTGGGTCATAGATATAATTTTTTATGCAAAACTTGACTTGAAAATGGCAACTCCCCATTTCATTTCATCTTCGTTTGATATCATCTTTGCTACTCTTTTTAACATTTTTGTGATAAAGTTGAGCTTCAACATAATTGATGTTTTGTTGTAACTTTTGAAGTTGGTCAGTAAATATGAACCTGGCAATGGAAATGTAGGTTGCCATACTCTAAAACCTCTTTTTTGGAATGACTAATGGATGTTTCATCACGATAAGTGCCATAATTCCTCACTTTTAACCCTGCCATTTTCATCTCGCCATATTATGGTACGACTCAAGTGTCATCATAGAAAGTGGCCTCCCTTTTTTCTTAAGTATAAAGATTTTTCTGAACCCAAATTGGATTGAATACAATAAGTCATGTTTCATTATAAAGTTATGTAATCTATTATGAACGAGTTTCAAAAACTTTAGATGAACTTGGCAAATGTGATATTGACAGACTTGTAAATGGGAATGACTTTAGCTATTGATTCTGGAAAAAGCTTGTGCCACCATCTTTTTGATTTACCAAAACAATGGGTGCAGAGTAGGTTGAATTTGCAGATTCTAGGATTCCCATGTGTAACATTTTTTCTACTTCCTCCTTGACTTTATGCCTTAGTGCATGAGGCAGAGGATAAGCCTTACAGCCAGACATTAATTTGATATCATGTGAGTCGGCATTTGTTGCGCCAGGCAAATCTGTTGGGGTATCCCAAAATTTTGTAGCACCCGTTTCATATCTCCTACATGTAATTGCTCATCAGGTTAGTCCTTACAAATGTTTACATCCTCAAAACATTCTTGTTAGTGGGCACTCTAACAACGATATTGCTTGCATTTTGATCGTCTTTTCCCTCCCCATTATCAATTTTAATTACTGATACACAGACTTGCTCTAACCTACCATTTAGTTACCATATTGTCACAATGGATTTCAAGTGTGCCTATTTTTGCTGAAGTTGGAGCAGTTGCACGCTTGAAATAATTTTTCAACAAGTTTGCATGAAAAACTTTTTGAGTTCCTGTTACAATCAATGCAATAGTCCATAGAGCCTTTTCTCTCAGTAACCATAAAAGGACCTTTTCACTGTCTAATTAGTTTGTTACGGTGGGTGGGCAAAAACAAAAGCACTTTATCACCAACCTTAAATGACTGTTCTTTGGCCTTTTTGGCATACTGTGTTTCATAGCATTTTGTGACTTTGCTTATTCCTCCTTTGCTAATTTGCATGTTTCAGAGAGCCTTTGTTGTAGATCAATTATGTATTCGTAAGTCTTTTTTGTTCGTTTATTTTGCCAGACTACAATTATTTGAGTATAGAAAATGGCTCCATCACTTGTTGCCCTTATAGCAATTCTAATGGAGAATAGCCAAGACTTTGTTGTGGATTGTCCCTGTAGGCGTACAGGAGAGCATTCAGATACCTGTTCCAGTCAGTTGGTTTTTCGACACACATTTGTTTTAACATTTGCTTTAAGGTCTCATTAAACTTTCAAGGACCCATTTTAAAATGATAGGGCGTTTGTCACCAATTGGACCAACTGAAAAGTGGAAATATTTTAGGTGTGAAATTATTTTTAGAATCATGACATGAGACATGGAATAATTTCTTCAAAGTTACATAGATTACAATAAAATAATAAAAAATAAAAAAATAATAAAGATACATATGCAGAGTGGATATACAGTAATCACAAGTGACGTCACTAAAGTACACTAGGCTGTCTTAATCAAAACAAATTTCAAGTACTTGATAAAACATCAGTAGTTGCCGAGGTCTTTCTACAGTTCGTAGACCTCCAAATCAGTACAGACAGAGTTTGAAGTATGTTTTGCTTGCTCTAGTTCTCAAACAGTTCAGATATATGTCCCTAATGAGCTATAATTCCACACATTAAAGATACTCAAGGTTTTACACCGAACGTCTCCGACCAGCCCGGTACAAAATGTAATACAAGTCCCAGCTCTGCTGACACAGATAAGGTAGTAACTTAGCTCCACACGTTGTGCTGAAACAACCGGCATGCAGCCACCAATAGATTGGCCCCTGTCAAGAGTGGTACAAGGTGGCAAAAAAGGCGCTTAAATTTACCGCCCAGTCATCTTCATCCCATTGTTGGTTCTTTCGTATCTTTCAAAATGGCTCATATAAGCATCAAAATCTTTTTTTTTAATATCAATTGTTTCGAACATCCTAAGCACTTGACTAGGGCGTAAAAGAGGATGCTTAAATTTACCGCCCAGTCATCTTCATCCCATTGTTGGTTCTTTCGTATCTTTCAAAATGGCTTATATATAAGCATTTAAATCTTCTTTGTTAAAGATCCATTGTTTCGAACGGCCTAAGCACTTATATAGGGCGTAACCGTTTCAGTTCAGTAGTGTTGTAAGTAAGTCCCGGTACGAGGTCATCACTAAAATTGTTGGAAAGAGCTCCAGGAAGAGTAAAAAACAAAAAAAAGCACAATAGTTACCAATTTGAGCACACAACAACATCTACCACCAAAATTAATGTTAAAATGACAAATATCCATGGTAAAAATGTGAAAATGATAAGAAAAAGAGGGCGCTTAAATTTACCGCCCAGTCATCTTCATCCCATTGGTGGTTCTTTCGTATCTTTCAAAATGGCTCATATAAGCATCCAAATCTTCTTTGTTTAAGATTTATTGTTTCACCTGTGTAAGAAAACCTAATAGCCTGGCTTGCAATTAATACGAATAAAAATGATGAAAAAGTGGGCACTTAAATTTACCGCCTTGTCATCTTCATTCCATTGTTGGTTCTTTACAAATCTTTCAAAACGGTTTAGATAAGCATCTAAATCTTCTTTATCTTCAATGTGAGGTAATTTTGGGACACATGCACATTTTCTTGAAGAAATACTAAGTTTTTGGTTCATACTATTGTCACCTGCCATATGTGTTTCTTTCTTCGCATTTTCTACTTCTAGTTGTAATTCAATAAGTTCTCTCTCATGCCTTAGTATTTCTAATCGATGGGCACGAACATCATGTGCTGCTTTATCAGCATCGATTTTGTTTTGCTTTTGAGTATCTCTTTCCTTATCTATATAGTGTGGAAGGTCTTGCCCTGATAGTCCTAAAGCCATTCTTATTTCTAAACTTTCTTCAAGTTTATGAGCCATTTTCTCACTTGTGTATGAAAACTTAATGCTTTGCTTGCAATTAATACGAATATAATACAAATGATACAAAAAAAAACGGCTCTTAAATTTACCGTCCTGTCATCTTCATCCCATTGTTGGTTCTTTGCATATCTTTCAAAACATTTGATATAAGCATCTAAATCTTCTTTGTCTTCATAGTGAGATAATTTTGGGGCACATTTCACTTCTGTTTAGGACATGGTTTAGATATCCATCTAAATCTTCTTTGTCCTCAGTGAGGTAATTTAGGGGCACATTCTGTTTTTCTTGAAGAAGTATCAAGTGTCTGGTTTATACTAGTGTCACCTGCCCAATGTCTTTATTTCTTTGTGTTTTCTAGTTGTAATTCAATAAGTTCTCTATCATGCCTTAGTATTTCTAACCGATGGGTATGATCATCACGTGTTGTTTTGTCAGCGTCGATTTTGTTTTGCTTTTGATTATCTCTTTCCTTATCTATATAGTGTGAAAGGTCTTGCCCTGATAGTCTTAAAGCTGGTCTTATCTCTAAAAAAAATTCAAGATCCACTGCCTCACTTGTGCATGAAAACTTAATAGTTTGCTTGCAATTAATACGAATATAATAAAAATAATATATAAAAAAAAGGGTGCTTCAATACCGCCTTAGTCATCTTTATCCCATTGTTGGTTCTTACGTATCTTTCAAATGGCTCATATAAGCATCTAAATCTTCGTCCTCAATGTGAGGTAATTTAGGGGCACATGCAACTACGGTGTAGGAAACAGTTTAGATAAACATCTAAATCTTCTTTGTCCTCAAAGTGAGGTCATTTAGGGGCGCATTCCCTTTTCCTTGAAGAAGTATCAAATGTTTTGTTCATACTAGTGTCACCTGCCCTACATGTTTCTTTCTGTGCGTTTTCTAGTTCTAGTTGCAATTCAATAAGTTCCCTATCATGCCTTCATGTTTCTAATCGATGGGCATGATCATATTGTGCTGCTTTGTCAGCATTGGTTTTGTTTTGCTTTTGATTATCTCTTTCCTTATTTTTATAGTCTCAAAAGGTTTTGCCCTGATATTCCTATTGCTTGTCCTATTTCTAAAATTTCTTCAAGTTTCAAGATCCATTTTTTACTTTTGTATGAAAACTTAATAGCTTAATTGGCTTGCAATTAATATGAATAAAAAACAAATGATGAATAAGAGGGCACTTAGATTTATCATCCAGTCATCTTTATCCCATTGTTGGTTCTTTACAAATCTTTCAAAACGGTTTAGATAAGCATCTAAATCTTCTTTATCCTTAATGTGAGGTAATTTTGGGACACATGCACATTTTCTTGAAGAAATATCAAGTTTTTGGTTCATACTATTGTCACCTGCCATATGTGTTTCTTTCTTTGCATTTTCTAGTTATAGTTGCAATTCAATGAGTTCTGTATCATGCCTTCGTATTTCTAATTGATGGGCAAGATTGCTACGTGCTGCTTTATCAGCATCGGTTTCGTTTTTCTTTTGAGTATCTCTTTTCTTATCTATATAGTGTGGAAGGTCTTGCCCTGATAGTCCTAAAGTTGGTCCTATTTCTAAAATCTCTTCAAGTTTAAGATCATTGTTTCACATGTGTATGAAAACGTAATAGTTTGGCTTGCAATCAATACGGATGTAATACAAAATTATGATAAAAGTACAGAGAATTGCACTTTTGACATTAACCCACTGATGTCCTTGAAACTCAAGTATATGTAAAGCTTACTATAAGTTCTGTCTCTTCACAACCTAACTATATTTTTTTCAAAACCAAGACTAGCCCCTAATGGGGCAAAATATATTTGGGCGCTGTTATGCTGCTGCCACAGAGTGAGAATGCTCTGATATTCTCATCTTTTTTTTTTCTTTTTTTTTCAATTGCTTCTTGTGTGCTTATCTGCAGAATGAATTTTGAGAATGAATTCTGAGAATGAATTCTGGATTTCTTTTCTGGAGCCTAACCAGCTTTTTCATCTTATCCTCCTGTACTGTTCTTCAACATACTGATTCCACAACTGTCTTCTTGATCATAGAGCTAACTCATTGTTGTGATCTGGACAATAGTCTTGATCAGCTTGGTTGCTTTTACACAATGCATTACACCAAACTTCAACTTCTTGCACTAAGATCTAAAGTGAGCAAGACAATACAGCCCTCTCTGTATAACACACTAAAGAGCAATGGCCTTTTAGCATGCAGTAGAAGTAGGAGAGCTGGAACTCATATTAGGAGACACATTTTGGACTATGGACTTATGATAATCAATTTCAACACCACCCATTGGAAAATGCATCCATACCTGTACTTGCTGATCATCGAAAATATCCCATATCTAGGATATATCGTGGAGTGTGCTGGGATAATCTTATTAACATTAAGACAGTTAGTAAACCAGTCCCTCTCTTCACTGACTCAATAAAGTTTACTTTATTAAATGCCTGATCTCTTTGTAATAAGTCTCTTGCAGTGAATAAGTTTATACAGGAACACAAGCCAGACTTTGCACTTATCACTGAGACATGGCTCAAGGATAACTTTCAAGTTGTTATCAATGAAGTTACGCCCTCTGGTTATAAACTTCTTCATGTTCCCAGACCTGGTAAGGCTCGAGGAGGTGGTGTGGCCCTTGTTTATAAGGACCCTTATCAATGTAACTGTATTGATCCTTCAATAAATGCTACAACATATGAATATATGAAAGTTTCCTGCAGCAGACCATCCCTTTGTATTGTCATTATTTACCGCAAACCATCCTCAACTTTAAATTCTGGCTCAGGAGTATCATTTATGGATGAGTTCATGCTTCTGATGCAATACCTAGCCACTAAACCAGGCCGTCTTATAATTGGAGGTGACTTCAATATTCACTTTGAGGATTTGACTTGTACTGGTGTGACTGATTTCTGTGACATAATGGAGAGCACTAACTTGGAGTAGCACGTAAAGGTTGCTACTCACATCCATGGCCACACACTAGACCTTATCATATCTCGTAAAGCTGACAATATCGTATTGACAATGTCAAAGTCTTTCCCAATGCTTTCTCTGACCACCATACTATATCCTTCAATATTCGTGAACCTAAAGAACCTCCCTCTCACCAGGTTATTACTCTTAGAGACTTGCAAGTCTATGGATATCTCACAGTTTGTAGAAGACCTGTCTCCTGCACTCACCAAGGCCTGTGAATCTTCAGATCCTACATCACTGGTCAATGATTTTAATAATGCTGTTAGGACCATTCTCAAGAATTATGCTTCGGCAATTACTCGTGTACCCAAAAGAAAAAGTTCACCATGGTACTCCATAGAGATACACCGCCAACGACAACTTAGGAGATCCCTTAGGAGGAAGGCAGACAAGCATCCCTCAGATAAAAACCTGAACTGTTACAAATCTCATCGCCATAAACTCATTGAGAACATTAGACAGGCAGTCTGATTACTACACTGATGCTTTAGCTTGTGGAGATCAAAGAACAACTCATTATGTTGTCAGCTCCCTTCTTAAGTGTAACGAACCAAAACTCCCAAATATGGGATGTAATCAGACTCTTTGTGACAGCTTCAGCGGCTTCTTTAATTTTAAGATTAACACAATTGTAAATGAAATATCTAATTTGGTTGCAACGGAAGGGCTATGCAGACCTATCATTCCACCTAAGTGTCAACCTTCTGTTGTGCCATCTGATTTTAAGTTAATAAGTTGTAGTGATTTGAAAGATATTATTCAAGCTGCTCCTAACAAAAGCTGTGGTTTGGATACAATACCAACATGGCTCTTACAAAAGTGTTTGACATGCTTCCTACCTCACTTGTGTAAGATTGTGAATTCATCCTTTTCCTCTGGTGTCTTCCCATCTGCTTGGAAGACAGGTTTACTTATCCCAATTCTTGAAAAACCATCACTAGATCCTAATAACCTTGCTAATTACAGGCCAGCTTCAAATTTAAACTTTGTCAGTAAACTTGTGGAGAGAGTTGTTTTACATCAATTATGCAAACATATTTCTGATCAAGGTCTGGATAGCAAAATGCAGTCGGCCTATAAAGCAAGACAGCACTGAGACTGCTCTAATGAGAGTACAGTATGATATAAGTGCACAACTTGACAACAATCAGGCAGTTATACTGGTACTCCTAGATCTCAGTGCTGCTTTTGATTCCATCAATGTTGATTTACTTCTTGACACCCTTGACAAACGATTTTTCATAAGGGGCCTTGTTTTGGATTGGGTAAAATCATACTTAACTGACAGGTTTTAAAGAGTAAAGGTTGGCAATTTTTCTTTTTCCCCAGTGCCCCTCAAATATGGTGTCCCACCGGGGTCTGTTTTGGGACCAATTTTATTTACAATGTTCATTGCTCCTTTGTCTGATCTCATTGATAGTCATAATGTCATGTACCATCAGTTTGCTGATGATGTACAACTTTAAATACTATTTGATCCCTCCTTCACTGGAGATGGTGACCGTGCCAAACGTCAACTCTCCAGTTGCATATCTGATATTCGTACCTGGATGTTGACAAGTAGTCTGAAGCTCAATGATGATAAAACGGAATTTATTATTTTCTCATCCACTTACCATAGGCATAAATATGGATTGCATAATCTCACTGCAAGTTGGCACGGTTGTAGTCCCTGGATCTGACTATATCAGGAACCTTGGGGCCTATTTTGATAGCAGTTTATCAATGTCTAAACATGTGAATCAGGTGTGCAGCAGTGCCAACTTTCACTTATGGCAGCTGCGTAAAATAAGGCCTTATCTTACTCATGATGCATGTAAGTGTGCTGTTCAATCACTGGTGATTAGCAGAATTGATTATGCTTCTGGTTTACTGAGTGGTTTGTCAGGTGGCCTGTTTAACAAACTTCAACTTGTTCAGAATACTGCTGCAAGACTGATCTCTGCCATAGGTATAAGATCTCATATTACTCCTATAATTTTCCATTTGCATTGGCTCAGAATACAGTCACGAATGAGGTTTAGGCTTTATGTTCATCTTTTCAAACTTCTCCATGGTCTTGCACCAATTTATCTGTCTGAATTAATTCATCTGTATGTCCCAGATCTCAGACTAAGGTCTGCCTCTAATGGCCCACTGATAAGGAGACAGTATGGCAGCAAACAAGTTAGTCGTTACAACTTTGCTGTCACTGGATCATCTCTCTGGAATGAGCTGCCTGTCCACATCAGATCTACAAGTGACATCAATTTTAAGAAGCAATTGAAAACACACCTTTTTACCCAATAATGTAAAGCACTTAGTTTTGTTCTCAATATAAGCACTATATAAGCATCTACATAGTAATAATAATAATAACAATAATGTCAGAACTCCCCCTCAGAAGGTTCAGACAGACTTTTCAATATAGTTAATGTACAACTTTTGAATGCTTGAATGCAATGAAGCTTAAACTCAAAATTACTTTCATGATCATGAGAGATTCTGGCCTACCTACCTACAGTATTTGATTAATCAGACAATGATAAAAGTCCCTATCGCTGAATACTGTATTCTTTTGCTTTAGAGATAATGAATGGCAGAATGGTTTAGTTATGCTTATTCTGGCGTCTCAATGTTAATGTTAGGGGTTTGCCGTATGATTCTTATATGAAATAGATTTGCGTTATGCTAACTTTGGGTGTATGGTGGAGGTTTTGTATGTGTACGCGCAGATGGTTGTCGGAGCAGGATGCATAGCAATGATCTTGTATTGGAAACGAGGAAATGTTTTTCGAAAATTGGGTAGGTGAGAACAGATCAGTAGTTACGTTTGAAAGAAAAATAATCAACCGTGTTGTGTTTTTGGACGTTCTAAGCCACAAATTGTTTTGTATGAATTGGATTTTACTTATTAAAAGATGTGGACATTATTTGGATTAGGCGTACAAAGCTATAACATTAGGCCTATGGCTAGGCTATTTGGATTACGAAGTTATGACATTATTAAGATTACAAAGTTCTGAAAGTGGATTAGAATATGTCATTAACGTTACTGTATTTGGATTGTTATATGATTTGGACAGCTTGCTTGCGGATAATGGAATTATGATTAATTCATCACACGAGGCGTGTATTTATGTTTAACTACAAGAATTACAGTACAAACATTATACTCCAGGTATAACGTAAAAGGTTAGGCTTGTGGGAAGAATCTCCTTGCGAAACACGTCTCAAATGTAAGAAATGTGACGGTATCACCCATGCATCTTTCAGTAAAGAACCAAAATAGACAAGAAATCAATCAGTCAGAGACACCTCAGCCATGAGTAGCTAACATTAAATGCACAAAGCTATTTACCTGTGCGACAGCTAATTCCTGTACACAGATTATACTGATGAAAATATATCATGAAAGAGACCCATCAACCTGGACATATGGATATGTTATCCTCAACGATCAGTCAAAAGCATGCTTAGGAGACTCAACTTTCACAGAAATTGAACATTAAAGGCCCTGAACACCAGTACGAACTGTCAACTTGCGGTGGTCATCGCATCATTATCGATACGCATGGTCACAAGGAATCTGTTTCCAAAGATGGAATCAAA
>JAIGNY010000313.1:40000-85955 GCA_020152595.1 Chiridota heheva | reverse complement strand
GGAAAGTACCAATTATAACTTTTGTGCAAATTTTCTAGGCCCAATTGTCATGAAATATGCCTGTATTTTTAGTACTATTGTAACAAGAAAATTTCATAAGAATATATTTAAATTCTTTTGAAAAGACATGTATGCATTCACTTTCGTCTGAGAATTGCTTCAATCAATAAATAAATGTTGCAAATTCACATCAGTGTTGAACATTTTGAGTGTGAATTTTTCATTTTGACACAAAGGGCAGGTTAAAAGAAAGAAAATCCCCTTCCCCATCATGTCACATTTACCTTAAAAATAATAATCTGCAAGTCACATAATGAAAATTCTCCTCACAATCAGCAACTATTTATTTCTAAACAAAACTTGAACAAAGAACTGTAATATGTCAAGATCGTTCCAATCGGAAAAAGAGCCAAATCATTTAAAAAAAAAGCCAAATTAAGCTACAGTATCAAAGCCAAACTGTAATCAACTTGAATTCCAATATACCAACTAATATGCCAACTAATATACCAACCCTGGCTCATAGGCCAGTATTGCACAATGTTATGAAAAAATCAAATGTGCTCCGGACCCCATTTTTAAGCTCTTTTAAACTTTCATTTTGGCCCTTTGATGGCTTAGAATCTCAAATCTGGGAGTTGCTTTGCCATTTGGATGTGGAATTTCAGTAATCCATCCAATTTATTGATGGTTTTAGCCTCATTTAGGGTGAGTTTTAAAAGAGTCCCAAGTTAGTTGTTGTGAACAGAATCACAGAGGTTTTTGGCCCATTGGGATTTCAATATTGATGAGTATTGTACTTAATATTAGAAGCCCTACAAGGCATGACCAGACTTAAAAGATTGGGAAAATAATGTTGAGAAATCAATCAGTAGTTTTTGCTTTCATTTTGCCCGTAACTTCTCCAAAAGTTTTGCAAGAGTATATAGGCCTACACTGTGTTGTTCTTGCTCGTTTGGAAAATACTGACGATTAAAAATAGAAACTTTCGGCCAATTACGCACATGCGCAAGTCACTGCAAGACTTACATATTATTACGATGGGGTAAATTATGTTAATATGCGGACGTGATTAGTGTTGAAAAATATATTTACCCCTGTAACAAATGGATGTGTCTGAATTGAAAAAAGTGTGTAGATTTAGAGTTGAATAAACTTTCAATGCAAGTTGCAAGCTTGAGTTAACAAACAATGTCAGAGATTCTAAGAGGTGTAATCGGGTGATTAGTTTGATCTTATTAACTTAGAGATTAGGTGTATATTTATGTTTTAATGTTTGAAACGGAAGCCCCTTTGTAATGTAGGAATTTCTTTTGGTGTACAATTCCATGGTACTGTAAGTAATATTTCATATTTGCCACTTTTGGGTAGTCACCTGTAAAAATATCGGTACTTCGGTATTACCGGTACCATTTGTGTAGGTGCTTATTTTCACCAGTACCGTACAACGTTACTCCCTCCCTCCCTCCCTGACACACAGATACAGTACCGCCCGCAATAAATTGGTCATGGCAACGTAAAATATCGTGACACCACGTTAGTCACGTTAGAAATCAGCGTCAAATAGCTGCTATTTCGTTCTAAATTCTGTGCCGTAGCAGTAGCTAATTATCAAGATATTTTATGCAACTCTATCGTGAATCTATCGTGACCAACGTGGCGGGCGAAATATTTACATAAACAAGTGCACAAATCACGGAATGGGCAACGACTTTGTCAGTTTGTGCTTATTTGATTCACCCATTTAATAATCTAATCAAAAAAAAAAAGTTATCAGCCCACTGTAGCACTGCAACTTTCGTTGTGCTACCAATTGACTATAATGCAAAAATGTACAACAAGTGTATGTTTACATCAGTAAAATCGGACGTAATAATATAGCGAGTCTATTCTGCTGTGCGTATATTAAATCACGAAAAAGGCGCAATTTACACACGGTACAGATCAGACTTCTTTGAAACCTAATCTTTAACGTCAAATATTTAAAATCAGTTTCTACTATGGACTAGAGCGGGTTTGGATTTTTTTTTCCTTTAGAAAACTAGTGACTTAAAGAGATAACTAGAACGGTAAATACCGTCATGGTTCGCATGCCCATGCAAATTGACACCCATATTATATGACCCGGCCAATTATAAAAATGGCATCTCACACTAAGTCCCACATGGCATCCCATGTACCACATGGCATCTCACAACATGTCCCACATGGCATCCCAAATGGCATCCCATCCCATGTCCCACATGGCATTCCACCATATCTTCCACATGGCATCCCACCCCATGTCCCACATGACATCCCATGTCCCACATGGCATTCCATCATATGTCCCACAGGGCATCCCATCCTATGACCCACATGGCATTCCACCCTAAGTCCCACATCCCATGTACCAAATAACATCCTACCTCATGTCCCACATGACATCCCATGCCTTGTCCCACATGGCATTCCACCATATCTCCCACATGGCAAACCACCATAGTGCCTCACATGGCATTCCACCATATGTCCCACATGGCATTCCACCATATGTCCCACATGGCATCCCATGCTATGACCCACATGGATCCCATCCTACATGTATGTCCCACATTAATCCAACCATATGTACCACATGACATCCCTCCCTATGTCCCACATGGCATCCCTCCCTATTCCCACATCAGTGGCTTCCCACCTGATGTTCCACATAGCATCCCAACATATGTTCCACATGGTATCTCTCCTAATGTTCCAATGACATCCTACTTTATGTCCCACATGGCATCACATCCCATGTCCCACATCCCATGTCCCCATGGCCTCCTACCTTATGTCCCAAATAGCCTCCTACCCTATGTCACACATGGCATCCTACCTTATGTCACACATGGCATCCTACCTTATGTCACAATCTATGTTACTCGTGGCATCCCACCATGTCCCACATGGCATCCCATTCCATGTCCCACATGGCATCCCATTCCATATCCCACATGGCATCTCACCCCATGTCCCACATGGCATCTCACCCCATGTCCCACATGACATCCCATAGGCTCCATAAGAAGTCTCATCCTAGCTATCACAGTCCCTGATTGAGCATACTATGTATGAAAGTGTCAGTTCATATAATAACTTATATGCAAATGACTTGTTGAAATGGGGTGGGACGCCATGTCCCACATGACATCCCATGTCCCACATGACATTCCATCCCATGGCAATCCACCCTATGTCCATGGCATTCCACCACATATCCTACGTGGCATTCCACCCTGTTCCACATGGCATCCCACCCCATGTCCCACATGGCATCCCACCCCATGTCCCGCATGGCATCCCACCCTATGTCTCACATGACATCCCATAAGCTCCATAAGAAGTCTCATCCTAGCTATCAGTCCCTGATTGAGCATACTACTGTATGTATTAAAGTGTCAGTTCATATAATAACTTATATGCAAATGAGTTCTTGAATAAGAAAAAAAGGTGGAGTCAAATAATTATGCCTGATATAGCCCTTGGTGTATACAACATGGTAAATATTAAATCATATGACCTTCATGGCCCCCATCCATGTCCCACATGGCATCCCTCCCTATGTTTATATGCAATCACATCCTGTCACACTCCCTGACTAAGCATATTAAATAAAACAAGTCTGGTCAGGTCATAATGCTGTAGCAACTTTATGCAAATGAGCACAATAATAAAGGTGGAGTTTAAAAAATCATGCCTGATACAACTGTTGGTGCCCAAATATTTTGAAGAATTTTACGGATTTTAAATCTCAAGTGCTACAAGAGAGACTTGAAGATCTCTGAAGAAAATTGGAAAATTATATCATTTTACAGTTATTTTCTAAGAATATATCTAATGTATCGTAGACTTTTTAAGGAAACTAGTCTTCAATCCTATCTTAAAAATCTCTGAAAAACTTTAACATTTTATAAGAAAATTCTAACCATTCATAAGGATATCTGAAGAAACTTTAACTTTTTCTGAGGAACTCTGAAGAAACTTTAACATTTTCTGAGGAAATTCTCAAAAAACTTTAACATTTCTGAGGAAATCTCAGGACAAATCTGTAAACGGCCGGACGGACGTAATCGCCATTACATAGGTTCGCATAATGCTACGCATGCGAACCAAAACCAAGAAGGGTACGAACTACAAAGTAAACGAAATGATGCTGTTAAAATGTTGTGTTTTATTTCAATGTCCTCACAGCCGAACCCAATTCCTTGAGCTTTTGATACCAGACGTTCAAATAAAGAAAAAAACAAACATTATTCCACATAATAAATAATAATTGCAGTGATCTTCCGAGTTTAAAATTCTTCATGAATGACTTAAAAGTTCTGGAATTGTAAACGTCAATAGTAAATGTTCAGATTCATACCGAATATTTATAAAGGTTAAATAAACTAGTCACCGCCTGGGCTTAAAGACACATGGTCCTTTTAATGTAGCACCCCGCATGATGTGGCGGACGTTCCCCACACGTCCATTCACTACTTATTTAATTTAGATATAGGCCTCAACATTTTTTTTCTTCTTCCAAACAAAACAGTTTGAAGACAAAATATATTTGTCCACATTATTCAATTTAAAAATGATGTCCACATTAAGCTTTAATTTCTTTCATAAATGTGACAATAAATAGGGGCCCAACTCAATTGAACAATAAAAAATAAAGATAAACTTACAGAGTAGTGTGGAGTTTAATCCAAATATTTATCCAAACAAAAAGAGTCACGTAACTTTTAAAGAAATAATCAAAACAAGATATCACTGACATATCACAAAATAAATTTTAAAATGACCCATGCACAAACATTTAATTGAAGAAAAAAACAGCTCCGGGTAAACTGAGAGGTAAAATGTACTAACACCGCAGAGAGAGCAGAGCATACGATGACAGTAATTACACACTTTCACCAAGTCCCCTTCCCCCCAAGTTCCCACAAAGTTGCGAAAAGTTCTGTGAACTGTTGTTGAAGTATTTAAAATCACATTTGGACCCAGGGATGTGTTAGAACAATGCCGCAGTGTCTCATTACTTCTGTTGAATGTAAGCTGTTAGCGCATGGGCGTAACCTCTATTGTGTTCGCACTGGGCCTACTGCGACACCGATCACAGAGTCAAACGTTAATCGGCATATTTACTGATTAGCCTATTAATGCATCTACAACTCTTAGCCACACCTACGGCACGCGTTATGCAATGCTACTGGTCCCCAGATAAGCCAATCACACCTCAAAGCCAGACCTTCAGAACTTGTTGGAGCATTGTGTTCTCTTCTAACTTCATGTGTGCATGGATATGGTTTAAGCAAGCCTCACCCTGATCGCGTTTTAAAGACCACCCAGTACCTTGTGAATCAAGCTACATAATGGGTATTTCGTAATGAATTTCAATTAAATTTGACTAGGGAAATACCCTTCAGAGACAATTTCTCTACGATTTGAAGTTAAATATACCCTCACCAAAGATTGTGGCGATAAAAAGAGTGGGTTATATAAATTAGATTAGGAGGAAGAAAGGAAGGGGGAGGGGGGGGGATACTATCTACATATATAAAGTATGCTGTTTGTCTTGACAAGTTTATTTTGGAACTGTATGTAAAATAAGTCACTCATGACAGCTCATTTTCATCTGAAACCATCTTTTTCCGCTAGTTTTCCTCTCAAACCAAATTGTTTGGAAAGATATGAATAAAAGTGATGTCAAATTTGGTTTTGTTTTCAATCTGTTTGGGAAGAATGAGCTTGTCCATATCATATAGCGGCTAAGCCAAAGGCTCTGCGGATAATAGTACCCGTCATATTCACGTCGTACGTGTGTGTCACGACCGCATAATAATATTTCATGTCTTAAGTAGGATTAATTTGGGAGGGGGGGTATTGAAATGACATCAAATATATTATTTCACAACATTGAATGTTAAAAGGTTCACATTACATTTGGCAAAATGTATATATAAGTAGAAATAAAAGACAGTTTAAAACTGGGCCAATGGGAAATCAATTCAATGCCTAAATTCAGGCCTATTTGATTAAATATATCAACATCACCGGTTTTACTCACAACCAAAGCTGTTTCCCAACGCCCTGCCCTGCCAGTTACGGTCGTCCACCAGTTCCTTGTGATAAAGTTGGAATGTGAACAAATTGTTGTTAATCTACTATGAGGGGTGAAGGATGGGTGGTAGGGCCCAAGATGACTTACTAAGGAGTACCGCAAATGAAAAACTGGCTTGTTATATGAAGAAAAAATAATCACAAGAAGAAAAAAAAAAAAAACCGCGATATTATTGAAATTGGGGTGAGGTTATATACTAACTTATGAAAGCATAATAAGAGGATGGGCTTTCCCCTATGTATTTGTCATAAAAGGGGTGGGGGTGCCCAGGTTAATTCTTATTCCCTTCCTGCATAGGACCATATTGGGATCCCCGTACTATGGAAAGAAAAATTGTCTTTTTCCTGCGCCTACTGCATTTTCCACGTATATACGGCACAAAAATGAATTGTTGTTGGTCCCACCTCCTGACACACAATATTCAATATTTTTGTACCTAATTGATGGCCTCATTACAGCGATCATTGGCGTTAATATTTCAAGTTATTTGGGACACTTAACTCCAACTAGAGCTGATTTAGGAGCCTCTCCCCTCCCCCTGATCCCCAGGTACTTCCTGCAGCAGATTTAATTGACTTGAATTCAACTCGGGTGGCCGTATTGTGGGAAAAAGGAAGCCAACTGCTATGTCTGCTAAATCTATGCCGGTGCTCGCAAAATAGCGCGGACTGATCTTTCAATACGAACCTACATGTATTTTATTTTTGAGTTTCGTATTTATTTTTTTCTGCGGGATTATTTTGGTCCTGGAGCATTTTTCGGAACCGTTCATTAACTCTTCTTTTTCTTTTTCTTTTTTCAATGAAGCTTAATTTAAAATGTGTAATTATCGGGGATTATGTTTTCGCTTGGCACTAAAATCAAAATGATATTTATAAGTGTAGCTTGGATTAATACATTGTGAATAAAGTTGTACATTTCGCATGGATGTCCTGGGAGTTATCAGTTTAGAATGCCAACTCCCTGGAGGCAATTCTCTACGACAAGAATTATCATTATTTTTAAGCCCTTTTTTATCACTTGACGACAACAAAGGGAGAGAGGAGGAGCCCAGATTAATTCTTAATTCAATTTTATGTATGTTGGCATAATGACATATCAGGGGCGGGGCATGTGATGTGATGTGTTTTTTTTTTTTTTTTTGGGGGTAGCAAGTTACAGGTTCGTACTTTGTCTAACAACTTTGCCCACCCTCTACCAAATAGTGCTACAACATCTTTTGTTAAAATGTGATAGTAGTCTTATGATGGAGGCAGGGGGAATTATATAAAACAACATTTTTTGTTGATTGCCTTATTACGCCCTGCCATTGGGACATATTATGATCACCGTATAATTGAACTATTAGGATCGCCGTTTAATTGAATTTAGGGTAGGACATTATTGTTTTGAAGAAAAAAAAATTGTTATTCCTTTGCCCATTTTCTGCCACAGCATAAAAATGCAGTGTCCCCCCCTTTCCCCACACACACACAACAGCTAAATAAGAAGCCCTTCGTTGCCATAACACCTCTCTCGACAATAAAAAGTGCTGCATGTTATTCCCCCCTACTAACTCCACCACCTGCTGTGCTTAGTGGTACGCTTACATTAGGTGTCAATTAAAAAGGTTATTTTTCAACAAATGGCCTACATTACTGAATGTTTCCAGATGTTCGACAACGCCAGGTTGTAAATAAAAAACGATACGCTTTTTATAAAACAGGCACTTGAAAGAACACAATTCTTACAAGTGCACGTGATCATTAAGAGTTACGGCCCAATTACAAGAACTTTTGTTTGGGGGACAACTCGATCCGGGAGGCGCATCACTCCAATACCAGGCACTCCCTGCCGTAGAGTACTTGCATTCATTAAGGGTGCGAACATACAGTTCACAAACCGTTCACAGTGGGCGCAAATCAGTTCCGACGGTTCTTCAGAAAAGTTATTCATAATCATATATTTGTGGCTACTGTTTTCAGCAGTTCAGAGGTTCAAATATTGTGGAGCCTTCGTGAAACCTTGACCTGTTTTTTAATTTGTTTAATTTTTATCTTGGATTTGAAAAGCTCGATTTAAAGGGTGCAATTTATTGTGGATTATATTTAGCTCGTGGAACATAAAAATGGAAGTATGTTTAAGTTCAAAATAACCAATATTCGGATTACATTGTGAATAAAGTTGTGCATTTCAGTTTAGAATACCACTAAATGAGTAAGTTCATATTTTTTGTTACTCTTAAAATAGATCGGGCTGGGAATTTATATTTCCGTGAACACTAATAGGTAGGTCACCTTCAAAATTTAAACCACAGGCCAAAATCTTCAATATTATATTAATATCTTCTTTTTTTTTTACACTTTCATCGGCACAAGGACAAACAAATATAATGTAGGCCTATGTAAATATACTGTCTAGAGCGTGCAGGAAGATGGTCCGTAAGCCGCCGCGCTATGGCAAAATCAAATATTTCTGTCTCACAATTCATCTTGTGATAGCGTTTTAGTTAACAGCCGTTGCGTGTGCTGTGTTTGAAAATAGGCTACATGAAATAAAATGTTCTCGTTATCTCGGATATTGATATTCAGAGAAAAACTAAAGGCACATTCATAGAAAAATTCAGAAAAAGAATGACAAATTTTTAAGTAAATAATATACTTCAAAGTTTATGAAAATAAGCTTTAAGGTAAAAAGGTAAGTAATAACATGGACCATTGTGTATTTCACACGCTATTGATCTGAAGGTTTAAAGTATTTGCATGCAACAAATCTTGCGAAACCCCAATGCCTTGTTGTCGGTAATATTAAAGTAATTAACGACGTTATGATTTTCGACCTAACCTTTCATCATTTTTCATGCTGCCACGACCGTCACGCAACTGTCACGATGCAAATCATTGTTGCGTGGCATACGTGGTTACCGTGAATTGTCATCCTTAGACTTTTGGGGTATATTGTTTTGTCAATTTGTTCTAATGTGACTAACGTGGCGTCATGTTATTTCATGTGCCACGACCAATTTATTGCGGGCGGTACTGTACACACACATACTCCCTCCCTGAGTGATGGGAATCTGCTACAGTACATTGTGTCAAATATTCCTTGCAAGAAACCTTTTGCTTGTAGAGTTACTGTGTTAGGCTAGCTAGCCCACCGGAGGCTAGGCCCATTGGACAAATGGTCCGTATTGCAATTCAGCATTTCCAGAAAAGGTACATAATTCCTAGATTAAGGGCCAGAATTTTGAAATGGTCCTGAATATTATTAATGTTTGGCACCTGTAAATGGCACAAAAGCTGTCTATGCATATTCTGCAATCCGCGACTGAAATTCACAAACATTCGTGAATCTACTACATTGTAAAATATGCAAAAACATTCAAAGATTACTTACTGAAATTTCTTGTTTGTTTTTCCATCCAAGGTAACACATTTTCCAGACATTTCCCATGTCTAACCCATCTGCAGTCTGCACTAGGTGCCACACTCAATCTGCAAGAGAGACAAATAGTGATGAAAAGACAGGAAATTCAGTTGGTGCCTAATTGCAGGACATGCTGGCTGAGATACCAAGTGTTTCAGTCCAGAAGTGTTTAATTTAGTTTCATAAGAACTTAAATATGCTTAATTAATAACTAATTATTAATCATTAGGCCTAATAATAGAGAGACCCGTGTTGGAGGATACGATGCGACCTGGAAAGATAGAGAGACCTATGTTGGAGGATACGATGCGACCTGGAAAGATAGAGAGACCTGTGTTGGAGGATACGATGCGACCTGGAAAGATAGAGAGACCTGGAAAGATAGAGAGACCTGTGTTGGAGGATACGATGCGACCTGGAAAGATAGAGAGACCTGTGTTGGAGGATACGATAAAGCCTGTGTTGGAGGATACGACCTGGAAAGACCTGGAAAGATAGAGAGACCTGTGTTGGAGGATACGATCGACCTGGAAAGATAGAGACCTGTGTTGGAGGATCGATCTGGAAAGATAAAGAGACCTGTGTTGGAGGATACTGTGTGGAGGATACGATAAAGCCTGGACCTGGAAAGATAAAGAGACCTGTGTTGGAGGATACGATGCGACCTGGAAAGATAGAGAGACCTGTGTTGGAGGATACGATGCGACCTGGAAAGATAGAGAGACCTGTATTGGAGGATACAATGCGACCTGGAAAGATGGAGAGACCTGTCTTGGAGGATACGATACGACCTGGAAAGATAGAGAGACCTGTGTTGGAGGATACGATGCGACCTGGAAAGATAGAGAGACCTGTGTTGGAGGATACGATGCGACCTGGAAAGATAGAGAGACCTGTGTTGGAGGATACGATGCGACCTGGAAAGATAGAGAGACAGACAAAAACAGGTTGGGGGGATGTTCCTATCACAAACAGGGCCGTAGACATGTGGTGGACTGGGGGGTTATGGACTTCCCCAGGCAAAAGCATAGTATTTGTTTATTGATAAGGTTGGAAGGTATAAATGTTTGAATTAACCCTGTTGAAAATTTCAGTTCAAATGGGTTGAACAAGGTTTTTTCAACTAGGTTAATATGGAAATTGGAACAACTGGGTTGAACTAGGTTATCCATTTTGCCCTGGAACCCAGTTGAAACCCAGTTCAACCCAGTTCAAGCTTGTTGTAAACTTCAAATTGGTTGAACTGGAATTTACAGCAGGGTTGTTGTCAAATCAACGAAATCCAGTTAATCCACTTTAAGTCAATTCCAGATAATGAACTGATGAAAAGCGTAATCCTTTCTGATTCCGATGTTAATAGCATAAGGAACCTATGCATTCATGCTGGCGTGTGCATGTATGTATGTGTGTGTGGGTGGGTATGTGTGTATACATGTGTGTATGTGACAGTAAGCTCATAAGCATGATATCTCAAGAACGATACACCGGATTCATGCCATATGTGGTACACAAATAGCCCATGGTCCGTAGATGTGCCCTATTGTTTTTGGTGGTGATATCATGCATATTAATGAGTAGGCAGGGCTGAATGTAATTATATTAAAATACTCACATTTTTACAACCGCATGTCTGCTTTGTTTCATATTTGGTGTATTTATGTTGTTAGCTAGTGTGTATGTGTTTATTGTATAAAACATTGAATGTCATTAATATGCGTTAGGATGTGCATTTGCAATAAACAATCCATTTCTTCAATCGTTGTAAACGATCACACACTGAAAATACCATCACAAATTTAGGATTTTTTTGCGAAATTGGTTTTATCCCTACGATGACGACAACGTAACCATTGCAATCACCAGCCACAAAATAAGTAAAGAATGTCACAAACCTTGAGTAGGGGCCGATATTAAGTCTTCAAATTACCTGTGAGGCTGAAAAAAGTTGTCAAAAATAATGATCCATGGTTTGAAGAGGCTTTAAACAGATGCAGAAACAAAATATCTGTTAGTAAATTGCCGTATCTTGCAAGCATTTAGAGATGTTTACAACACTTATGACTGCCGTAGAAGTTTCAAAAGTGCGCCACAAGACACAGTAGCGTACTGTATAAAAAATATTTCAACCCAGTGTCATTCCCAACTGTACTGTATTTGATCAACCCTCTTGAAAACATGGTTCTAATCTTTGCGCCAAAATCTTGAAAAAGTTTTTCATTGTTTATGTGTATTTTGACTTCAGAAAAGGCTTTATCTGGAGGCTGTGCACATTAATGTTTTTCATTGTTTATGTGTATTTTGACTTCAGAAAAGGCAATCATGGAAGTTTTTCATTGTTTGTGTGCATTGTGACTTCAGAAAAAGCTTAATTTTGGAGGCTGTGCACATGAAAGTTTTTCATTGTTTATGTGCATTTTGACTTTAGAAAAGGCTTAATCTGGAGGCTGTGCACATGAAAGTTTTTCATTGTTTATGTGCATTTTGACTTTAGAAAAGGCTTAATCTGGAGGCTGTGCACATGGAAGTTTTTTATTGTTTATGTGCATTTTGACTTTAGAAAAGGCTTAATCTGGAAGGAGAGGTTATCAGAAATGTACTACATTTTGAGTGCACATACAGTATGTTTATATTCTAGTGGTACATTCCTGCTTTATTTTTTTGAATAAATGGAACCAAATATGTTGCAATTATTGATGCGCTGTAAAAAGCAATCACATATAAATCATACTTAACACAATTGTAATTAAGTCAAGATAAATGGATGTAGTGTCACTTAATACATAGATCCAAATCCAGCGTAGGTACAAAGTAAAGAAGAGCCAGAGAAAAAGAAAAAGACAAATTAGGTGCCATAAGTAGTATAATTAATACAAAAACTAACACAAAAATTAATACAAAAACAAATACGCAGCCATTAAAGATGTCTAAGTGGTACTTTCTATAACATTGTTTAAATTTTGCAGCTGCATTTTGGATTCGTTGAAAACATTTTCACAAAATGGCAGACTAAAGTGTCAAGAATTTGCATAATCAAAACAGCAAACTTTCCAAATTCCATTTCATTTACAATAATAATACAATCATTATAATGCATTGTATGTGCTATGGAAACTCTTGTGCACTTTGGTAGCTCAGAATCAAAACTCTTGTAACTTTCCCAAGCAACTTGAATGTTTGTCAAGTTGATCCAGTGTTGCCTTCTAAACCAATTAAGACAATTATGGCAGGTTAGTAAAAGGACATTATTTTAACTCCAATTCTACTCCTGCTTTGTCACACATAATTTCAGGTTTGACAATGAGTAAAGGACTAATATAGTTTTGGTACAATAAATGTAGTGTAGCTTGGGTTTTATAAAAGCTGTAAGAGACATAATACTACCAACCTGTTGATACCTTTCCTTGCACAGCTGTGCTTTAGGGAGCAAGACATCCATACGGCTCTTACAGTCAATAGAATGAACTATTCAACAGAGCCTCGAGTCTGCAGGCAAGAAAGAAGATAATATCCCTCAAAATATCAAATGGTAACAATTTTTGGAAATAATAAAACCAGCTTTCATCGTTATTGTATCAAACCAGCTGTTCATCATTGATTGTATAAAACTTTGCTATTATTTTTATAATAACTATCTCCCAATCTTAAAGAGATATTCTGAGATTACAAGTAATAACTTAAAGAGATGTCCTGAGATTCTCCCAATCTTAAAGAGATATTCTGAGATTACAAGTAATAACTATCTCCCAATCTTAAAGAGATATTCTGAGATTACAAGTAATAACTATCTCCCAATCTTAAAGAGATATTCTGAGATTACAAGTAATAACTATCTCCCAATCTTAAAGAGATATTCTGAGATTACAAGTAATAACTATCTCCCAATCTTAAAGAGATATTCTGAGATTATAAGTAATAACTATCTCCCAATCTTAAAGAGATATTCTGAGATTACAAGAAATAACTATCTCCCAATCTTAAAGAGATATTCTGAGATTACAATAACTATCTCCCAATCTTAAAGAGATATTCTGAGATTACAAGTAATAACTATCTCCCAATCTTAAAGAGATATTCTGAGATTACAAGTAATAACTATCTCCCAATCTTAAAGAGATATTCTGAGATTACAAGTAATAACTATCTCCCAACCTCCCAATCTTAAAGAGATATTCTGAGATTACAAGTAATAACTCTCTCCCACTCTTAAAGAAATAGTCTGAGATTCCAAGTGTCTTTGAAGGAACATAGAGGATATGGATTATATCCTGATCAAAAGATTCAAGAAACCTTCATGACAAAACACTCTTTCAAGAAATCCCATGCATTCTCTGCAGTCTCCTCAACACATGAATATGTCAATGACATCAACATATGGATGACACAGAATAAACTCAAAACTGAACGACGTAAAGACTGAAGTTATTCTCATTTGTTCACAATTTGACAGCTCCCCACCCCTCAAAATAAAGCATTTGCTCTAGTGTAACTGTGCCAGCTGAATCTGCCAGAAATATTGGTGTAATGGTTAATGATAAATATCCAAGCAGCACATAACTGGTGCATGCTGTGCCATTGCAGCACATAACTGGTGCATGCTGTGCCATTGCAGCACATAACTGGTGCATGCTGTGCCATTGCAGCACATAACTGGTGCATGCTGTGCCATATTGCAGCACATAACTGGTGCATGCTGTGCCATTACATTGCAGCACATAACTGGTGCATGCTGTGCCATTGCAGCACATAACTGGTGCATGCTGTGCCATTGCAGCACATAACTGGTGCATGCTGTGCCATTGCAGCACATAACTGGTGCATGCTGTGCCATTGCAGCACTGTGCCATTGCAGCACACAACTGGTGCATGCTGTGCCATTGCAGCACATAACTGGTGCATGCTGTGCCATTGCAGCACATAACTGGTGCATGCTGTGCCATTGCAGCACATACTGTAACTGGTGCATGCTGTGCCATTGCAGCACATAACTGGTGCATGCTGTGTCATTGCAGCACATAACTGGTGCATGCTGTGCCATTGCAGCACATAACTGGTACATGCTGTGCCATTGCAGCACATAACTGGTGCATGCTGTGCCATTGCAGCACATAACTGCTGCATGCTGTGCCATATTGCAGCACATAACTGGTGCATGATGTGCCATTGCAGCACATAACTGGTGCATGCTGTGCCATTGCAGCACATAACTGGTGCATGCTCTGCCATTGCAGCACATACTGTAACTGGTGCATGCTGTGCCATTGCAGCACATAACTGGTGCATGCTGTGCCATTTTGATTTCATTCTACAACAAGAACACCCTTTAAGAAAGGGCTGTCGTGGCATTTAATTTTTTGTATGGATAGTAATAAAGAAAGCAGTGGTGTGTCTTATGGGGGCGAGGCTTTGCCCCCTAAAAAATCATAGCCTCCCTCCCCTTAAAAAAAACATTTATTCAACTTCCTGTCTCATTCTGAGGGCAACGACAGAAAATTGGGTGGATCAGGAAATTTTGTTTCCAAAAAAGTCTTGCGCAACCATAGCCCATGCAGTCATTAAAAACATGGACTATTGCAACTCATTGCTTTATGGTCTGCCTGAAGCTCAACTATAACTTCTGCAACGGGCCCAGAACACAGCTGCCAGAATTGTCAGTCATATTATAAAATCCCAGCACATCACTCCAATTTAACATTAACTCCACTGGTTACCAGTCTCATATCGCATTGAATTTAAATTCTTGCTTATCAAGTACAGTAAAGTATTCAATGGATTCGCTCCAAAATATCTATACAACTTCATCAAGCTATAATCTTTGTCCTGTTCACTTCGTTCATCCACCATGAATTTTCTTTACACAGCAAAATGGAAGCTTAATACATATGGCCATTAATCATTCTCCACTGCAGCTACAGTGCTTTGGAATACACTTCCCCGTGGCCATAAAATCAGCTCCAAATATCAATACCTTCAAAAGAGACTTAATATTCATTTATTTTCTAGAGAATTTTCTTATTAACTTTTAACAGCTGAACATTGTTTTTACTATGGATATTGGCGCTATACAATTTATATACCCACATACATACATGGCTACAGAATAAGCAAAATAATAAAATCATCATCATCTTGTCATAAAAATATCAGCATACATATTACCTTTTCCCTGTGCACTTGAATATAGTAGTTGTCCACCGCCCTCACAAGAGAAGCTGGGCACCAGGCAAGCTTTTCTCCTACCTCCTCTGGATAGCTCTCCCCTTCTTTGTGATGGGTTCCCTGTTATGAATTTCATTAAAGGAGATATTTACTGTAACTTATATTAACTTAAATTCTGTTTACAATAATTCACATTCTAAGGGGAAATACAAGGGCAATGGGGGCTCTTATAGTATTAAGAAAGCTCTTGCAAGATAATTTGACTATATTGGCTAGTCTGGTTTCATATCCACTACAAACCATTAAGAAACCAAAATATCTCATAAAGAATGGTTAAACATTATTCACTGAAGAGGAACAGCTGATTCTGACCCCAAAAAAGTATACAAGATTTAAAGTTGGCCTAATGTTTATACAGTACATCACATTTGTTAATATACTGCTTAAAAATATCAAACTTTGCTCAGCTATACCTTGAAAAGTTAAGTAAACTACACATGCTGTTTTTAAAATTCAAAGACTACAGTACATGTACTTTGCTTGTAATTTAACATCTATTGCAGTATGTGATCATGATGCAGTATGTGATCATGATCAAATATGATCTCTTGCAGTATGTGATCATGATGCAGTATGTGATCATGATCAAATATGTCTCTTGCAGTATGTAATCATGATCAAAAAGAAACCTGGTAAAACTGGACCTAGTGTCCATAGACCTTTAAATCTGCTTTTCAAAAATATCACAAGAACGTGAAGATTCCATGGTCATCATCTTCACCTTTATTTTTTCCTGACTTTCAGTGGCTTCCCAGGGAGCAATTTGTTTGCAAAAATTTGATTAGCAGTTTTGCTACTCATTTCATAAAAATGATCAGCAATACATTAAAATTGACTAGCAATAATGATGCATATTTAGGCCTTATTGATTTTGTATTACTCTTTGTTTAAATACGCTTCAAATGGTACTTTTTAATGCAGTTTTCAGTTTTCCCGCTATTACCTAAAAGAATTGCGAAAATGGCAAATGTATTGACTCCATTTTTTCCCGTACTCGCTAGAGCTTTCATTGTGAAAATCTTACATACTATGATACCTTGCCGTAAAACATTTCTAGACTACGCCACCACCCCGGAAGTTCTGATCATACCAGTCCTCTTGAAATGGCCGCCATCTTTTGCGAAGCACGCAGAATTTCAGCTCTGTTAAAACCTTTTTTTGTTTGTTTATTTTGCAATATTTTTTCTTTCTTGCAAAATTTATTTGACTCACCAGGTAATATTTACATGTAAATGTACTGATTGTGATGATTGAAGTATTTTGACCTTGTGATTTTTGGTTGATTTAAGAGCTTGTAAAACGGGCCTTGATTGAGTGTGATTTAAAGCCTATGGCTACGTTATGGCCTATTGTAATACAGTATGTTACTGTTAGTTTTAACTTTCACTATTTACTGCTGTAGAATCGCTGTGCATTTCACAATTTAACTCACATTTCGGCAAAATCAAAGTGCAAAATTTCCCCATTCATAGGTGATTACTGCGCATTTGTGATTCTTGCATTCAAAATGGATTTTTTTTTTTAATTTGATGGCTGAAAACTTCAATCAGTTTGGGAATTTATTACAGCTTATCACAATTTTGCGAAGCAAGGTAGGGAAATGAATCGCTAAAACAACATTATGCACAATTTTGGCGTCACAATTTGCAATTGCGAACCCGAACAAATTGCTCCCTGGTTCTCCTTTTTTAAACAAAACAATGTGAAAAGGTTTGCATCATTCCAGAGAAGGGGCGCATGATTTGATTTATGTCATGTTCCCCTCTTACAAATTGCCAGTAAATGTCAATTTCAGACATTCAGCTTTACATGTGTCCCAAATTTTCCTTTAAAAAAAACATTTGGTGAAAGGTAGCAATCCTAGCCAGAAAATAAAAATGTCATTCCAAGTAAAAAAGATCAATCAAGATTGGGTTAAAGCATCCTATTTTATGTACAAATAATTTAAATAGGCCTATAGCAAAATACATCATTTGTGTTGGTAGAAATGTTTTGCATAAATTCAGTTTAATAACTTACATGACAAATATGTATAAAGATTTGTCATGGCACAATATAAACAGGTTTTATTATTGTAACTTTCAATGCCTCTTTTAAAATTAACAGATAGATAATATATCTGACTTTTTCTATATCCTAATGAGAGGTTCCCCCTCCCCCCACACCCATAAAAACAAATGGAGCTCCTTTCATAATACTTTCTCCCAAAGAGCATCATTTAGACTAATAGTTATATAAGTTTATCCAAAATATAAGCTATTTTCAATCATTAATCTTTTACAAAGTGTGATACATAGGAATTGCATAGTACCTACAACAACCCTCGTACATCAATCCCAATCCCAACCGTACGGGGGAATGTGTAGAGGCCAAAGTAGGGTTTCCTCTGTGGAGGGGTCACTCGCAAAACTTAACATGTAACTCCAATGGAAAATCCCACTGCACACAACGATTACTCAGAATACCTAAAAACAACAAAAACACATACTGTACCTTTGGCGTTTCATATTTGTTTATCTAATATTCAAAGAAATATTTATCACTCTCCATAGGTAAAATCTCTCCCAAGCATACATAGAATTCGATAAATTGAGTAGTTGTCAGCTATTTTTCCTGAAAAAATTAAAATAAATATGAATATTCATCAGAATACAAAAAATTCAAATTAGTTTGATCAATCATTTTATTCATTTGAAAATCACACAATCTGAACAGCAGATGAAACAACCGAAATTATTCTATGAACCCGGAATTTCTTCTTACATGACTATTCATTGCTAACATTGATTCGTTTAGAACACATCTGAAAACTAAACATACTTTTTGTTCATGGAATTTTTGAAGGGTAAACTAAAAATAATAACTAAACTACAGTAAGGAGTAATTATATATTGCAGGTCAACTCTCAAAAAATACCTCCTTACTCGCGAACTTCCGCGGTGACTGATGAAATCAAATCAAATCAAGTATTAAAGAATGATAAAGGGGCGTAATCTTATGGCTCCCATGCAGTATCCCCAGATGGGCAGGGAAGTCATATGGATTGTAGGCCTATTAATTAAGGAACAATGCACAATCATGTTCATTTTAAATATTTCAATTCAAAACAATGCCATATCCCTGGCTGGGCAAAGAAGTCACACAGTCGCTAGGATTGTACTAAGCTGAATTAAAGAACAATACATATTCATGTATGATAATAGCATCAATGGAGTGTGACTTCGCTGCTGGCAGCCAGGTATACTTTGAAGGGACCCTCAAGCCTTAACTGCAGAATCCAACACATTATTCAAAGTACAGTATCCACTATGCCTCTACAGGCACAGTTGCAGTCACTGGGAGTAATTGCAGAATACCCCGCGTTCCCTAGAGTTCGAGTATCTAGGCAAAAGGGCTACACTGGGTCACTGATATTTGATGTCCAAGTCAGAAGCTTTTGCTATATGAAGGACCTCAAGAAACGAAGGCTACGGAGAGGGGGGGATGGTAGTGCCTACACTTGTATTGGACTAGCAACTCAACAATTGGGGGCTACGTTGGAATCGGAAAAAGGATATTTTATATGATACGTACTCAAGATTAATACATCATAGTAGGCTACCGGGGCTACAAAGCCTGCTACTCTATGGATTTTGACAATTCAACTTCAACTAGTTCAAGAATGAAGGGCTAGGCCTACTGGAAAATAGGTCTTCAAAGTCTATTCAAGAGAACAGGAATACATGGCTAAACAAATATTTTACTCCACGTGTAGTTTTGTTACACAGGCAACCTTCCATAACACGTGGTATCGCAACTGTGCCCAGTCACTACTGTAGTGTACTAACGTTAATAATATTAATAATAATCTTCATGAACCGTTTTTGTGCGCTATGACTATGACACTGCAAACAAAGGACAACTATGCCTGTAGAGAAAGGGCAAATTCGTACTCCATTCCTACGAGTACGACTGGACCTACAGATACAACTGAACAGTTTCCACTCTAACTAGTGTTAGACAAGTTACTAAGTTAGAGGCCTAGGCGAAAATCTAAGGACGGGGCCTACTTCTGAAGTTCTGTCCCCTCAAAACCAACTACGTCGAGATCAAGGAATGGTTATACCATCTGAATCTGAATCGGTTAAGTCGGCAAAAATCCTTCAAGAGGACATGACCGCCAACCGAGCGTAAAAAGTATGAGTAAAAAATAAAAAATATATATATAAAAAACTAGTTAGCAATACAAGTGTTAGTAAGTTTAGCATCCGAAGTGCGTTGGCTTATGCAAATAAACGACACCTCAAACTTCATTGGAAGTCTTTTTGCACGGTAAATCTTTGTTGATAAAAATTAAAAAGTAAAACGAAGAATCATTCATTTTTCGTGCAACTGGCTAAGCGTAGGCCGTATGATAAATCATGCATTGAAATTACTGACATAAAATCACTCCCAAAACGAGCCTTACTTACATCAAATACGCTAGTAATGTTTATTTTCGTTATATTCATTACTGAATGACAAATTTTACTTCACAAGAACTTACAGCTTTTGCAGATGGTGGAAGGAAAATCTTTTCAAGTTTGATGGAAACTCCACTTTTGCAGTCGTCGTTGAATTTCGTGGCGAACGAACATGAATATTAATGAGGTGGTATCCGTTTGATGGAGCAAAATCCACATTTAGGCCAGGTCCACATTTAGGCCAGTCGACATTTAGGCAACTTTTTAACCTAAATGTGGACTCGCGGTCCACATTTAGACAACTTTTTGGCCTAAATGTGGATTCGAGGTCAACAATTAGGCCACTTTTTGGCCTAGATGTGGACTCGCGGTTCACATTTAGGCCACTTTTTGGTTTGTCTGTAGATAATAAAGTAAACTAAAGGGCACTTCATTTTTAGAAAGGGATAATTTTCCAATGGGAACCCATTTCTCCGTACACGGGACTGACAAAAGCTGCCAGTTTTCTACTATTGGGTGAATAATAAAGGGGCATTTCATTTTCAAAGGGGCACTTTTGTAATATTAAAAAAAGTGTGCACAAATTCTACCAGTTCTTGCACCTTTGACAGTAATTGAGGAGCATTTTTCATTTTCAAAAGGGGGCACTTTTGCCATTTTTCGGGAAAGGGGGAGGGGGAACGTGCCCCCAGTTCCAACACCTACGCTAATAGTTATGAACGAATGGTCGAAAAGGCCGTTTTGATTTTGAAGGTTTTTGAATTACAGCGTAATCAAACAATGATTTTTTGTGGCACATATTGTATCTTCTTTCTCCACTTATAAAGTAAAGGACACTCGCTGGATAAAATTATGGAAAATTCTATTAATAACAACGATTTCAACGATGAGATAGTTTTGTCATTAATTGTGTGAATATTTATATAAATTTTATGTGACAAATAGTGTCAGTCAGGACAGATAGTGCTCCTTTTGTACAATTAAAACAAAATTCCGACTGGAATTTTGGAAAATCCCAACTTGGATGAACTGGTCCAAGTCACCTGGAGTCCCCCTTTTCATTACTAATTTTACTCGATATTTTTAGTTTCTTTCAGTTCTTACATTTAAAAGTACTCCATATGATTGTTCAATCTCTTGATCTGCCCAATGCTCACCAACCCGCCTCTTGACTGCAACCCCGACCTGCAGTATAGAGAACAGTGGAAACGTAAGTCAAAACAATGAAAATTCATGCAGAGTGATATATTCATTTGACCACCCCATATTGACAACAAGAGATGTGGGGCGTAGTGTAAAATGGACTACATTTCCAAGCGTGCCGGGGGTTGCAGTATCATTTTCCAGCAAATTTTAGTACATAAATTGCTACTACCAAATTACATGTGTTTTTTTTTAAATGATATTTGACATCTCCATTGTCTGTCTATTTTACCAACGTTTAGCATCCACTTTGCCCAAAATTCCACATTTTTAAAGAAAAATCAGCAATCAATTTCTAATTTAGTGGTAACATTAACAGAAAAAAATCCCATAATTATATTTCCCAAGTGACATTTATACTTTTTGTTTTACATTTTTGTGAACTGATTTATTTGCAGTCACATAATCCTCAGGTAAATAGCAGTTTACAGCACCCCCCCCCCCCTTCCCGCCCCTCCCACCAGAAGAACATCATTCTGATGTTGAAGCAATAAATTCGCATTTCATAAAAGTGAAACAGATACCTTCTCATTGGATGATACATATCCCAGTGCCATCTGACCCAATGTTGCCTTGTCTGGCATCATTCTTGCGTCCGTTGGACCAATTCTTGCACGCCATCCTCATTCCAACTTTGTCACAGATCCAACTGAAAAAGATAAAACATATGCCATCAAATTATACTTCATGTTGTGAAGTACTACATACTTACTATAGACATGTATCTGCATTACCAAAAAGTACAGACTTTGACTATAGATCACTGTATATACCAAATGCAGAGTAAGTGAGTTAAATAAAATTATTAGTTACAACAGCATAATGAAGAATACATCAATTTCACTGAGATGGGTCCAAGCAAATACATGGACATGCAGAGCTAATGGTTAATATTGTTTATGCATGAAGCAAACAGAAAATACTGTAAAGGACTTCTTTTCATTTATAATTTTGACAAAAATTCAACAATGGCTTAGATTGAAAGCTTGGAGAGATGATTGTGCTTTCATAATCCAGCTATTTGGTCAATTTGATTACGAGCAAAGCCGAATCTGGGGTACAAAAACCTTCCTTTTTTCTTTTTATATATTGATTGCTATTTAATAGTCATTGAATAATTAGATATATCAATTAGATAAAGGTTTCAAACAAACTGCTGTTTTCATGTTTAACATACTGTACGTTTTCAAAATAGCTATAAATTATCCCTTTTATTCAACATTTGGAAGGAATCTGTCTTACAATTTTTGGGAGTTTAAGGGCGGGAGAGATTTAAATCAAGAATGAAAATAAAAACAATGATTGAGGTTGTTTATATGCAGCCTGTAACACTACGTGCCTCGATTGAGGTTGTTCATATGCAGTCTGTTACACTACGTGCCCCCATTGAGGTTGCTCATATGCAGCCTGTAACACTGCGTGCCCCGATTCAGGTTGTTCATATGCAGCCTGTAACACTACGTGCCCCATTAAGGTTGTTCATATGCAGCCTATAACACAATGTGCCCCGATTGAGGTTGTTCATGTATAGCCTAATACACTACATGCGCCGCTTGAGGTTGTTCATATGCAGCCTATTACACTACGTGCCCCAATTGAGGTTGTTCATATGCAGCCTGTTACATTACGAGCCCCGGTTGAAGTTGTTCATATGCAGCCTGTAAGACAATGTGCCCCGATTGAGGTTATTCATATGCAGCCTCTTGCACTACATGCCCCAATTGAGGTTGTTCATATGCAGTCTATTACACTACGTGCCCCGATTGAGGTTGTTCAGCCTATTACACTACGTTACCGATTGAGGTTGTTCATATGCAGCCGGTTACATTACGCGCCCCAGTTGAGGCTGTTCATATGCAGTATATTACACTACGTGCCCCGATTGAGGTTGTTCATGTGCAGCCTATTACACTACGTGCCCCGATGGAGGTTGTTCATATGCAGCCGGTTATATTACGCGCCCCGATTGAAGTTGTTCATACGCAGCCTATTACACTACGTGCCCCGATTGAGGTTGTTCATATGCAGCTTATTACACTACGTGCCCCTACGGTTGAAGTCTGACTCCCTGCATTGCACTTGTTTTTCATCAATTTGTAGCGTCAAATATTCTTATTAAAGGATTTGTCCTGAAACAAAATGTGAATCAGATCTAATTTTCAAATATCTTCCCATGCCGCTGATGCATGTATTGATACATGCAGAAATGTGATTTCTGATCTTCTCTTATTGCCAATTAGCACAAAATGGTTAAAACTCAACAATTCAGTCAATTTTCATGACGATATTGTGTCTCGACATCTACGACATGGCTACTCGCAAAGCCCTTACTCAATATTTCTTAAATATTGTACACACTGTATCCGCTTAAACCATTTCCGAAATAATCTCCGTACGTACAGTGTATGTATAATTGTATAGGCTGTATGTATAGAGTGAGAGGGCAGTGATGCATCAATTTTCGTGGCCTTGAGATGTTCTAACATGTGGAAAAACCGAACATCGCTGATGTAACGGCGCGAATCTTACATGTCCGAAAAAATCAGTTAAGTTTTAGAAAAAGTAAGTTCAATTTTCCACGAAAAAAGAAACCCCTAATTTTAAATCCTCAAAAAACGTAAAAAATGTCAGACCAAACAATATTTATTCGGGCAAAGAGAGTACAAGTTCAGACACCCCACCCCCAAGTAGAGATTAGTCCTGAAACCAGTATGGGTCAGGTGCAAAATATTTTTCACAGAGGTCCTCCCCCCCCCCCCTCCCCTCCCACGCCCCTTTCACTTTTCTGGCTACATCTCACACTGTCGCTGGCTGCCCCGCAACCAACTAGCCAAAGCACAACCCGCAGCAGTGGCATGGCAGGATACAGTTTTTGAAACAGTTTTAATGTCTGAAGGTATGAAATTAAGGGAAAAAATATAATGAAAAACAATAAGCATTTTGAGCTGCTTTCTAGATGCCCAGTTCACACATCACATTTTTTTAAAATATAAAAACAACATATTCAAACTTTTTGTGGGGTGGGAAGAGGGGGGAGCTACTCTTAACTTGAAAACTGCACTGTGACATGATTTTCCAAAATTCAAAGACTCAGATCTATTTGTCTATGTTCTTTGTTATATGAGCAAAGTTTTCATCAAGTAGCAGAATTTTACCCAAATCGTATCATTTGACAGCATACAGGCATATTCGATTGGTATTACCGGGTGTTTGTCACCAGTGGCATTCCCATCAGCCCATTTGCCCATGAGTATTACCGGGTATTTGTCACCAGTGGCATTCCCATCAGCCCATTTGTCACCAGTGGCATTCCCATCAGCCCATTTGCCCATGATGCAGATCTAGTCAGAATAGGCAGATAGGGCAGCTGCGTAGTCTGAGTGTGTGGTAGCTCTTTGGTCTGAGTTTGGGGTGACGGCATCATCTGGTTGGTGCGGTCTGGTTTCACTTTGGTTGGCATAATTGGCGTAGATAACATTGATTAATATTAATCAGTTGATTATCTGTCCAAAATAACCAGAAAGGTATTTGGTAAATGTGTTGGCATTAGTAATGCAGCTTACGCAATTACAACACCCTCGCCTCGTGATGATTGAAGTTTTGCTCAGACCGGTGGCGAAAATTATATGCGCTCTCAGGCGCTGCAGCGCCGGGCTCCGTTCCAATGGGGCCCAAAGTACCCCGGTCTATGACTACATAGTGCCGGACAGTGATTGACCCCCAAACTTACGCCACTGGTTCAGACTGTTAACGCATCAAAAACAATCCATAAAACTGAATTTAAATTGTATATTTTGTGTGCATTGTAATTTTTCATGTCAGTGATTTTTTCCCCCCTCCCCTCCCCTATACCACCCACTTTCGGTCGGCAAATCCCGCCCATGAATGTGAGCTAGTAATAATAGGGAGTAGCCGGGGGCTCAGAGACGATTTTTTAGGCCCGTGAATTGGCCCATGCTATGTTCACCTTTCGTCTTCCCTGTTGAAGGGCAGATACAGATATAGGGAGGGGTGCGACAGGTGCATTCGCACCACCCTGCCGACCGCTTTAGTACACAAATCGAATTTTACTGAGGAAACGCACTCCCCACCCCCATGGAAAACTGACTATGGGCCTAAATTGTTGATAAATAACGGCAACGCCACTCGTCATGCATCGGCGTATACCGACTGACTGACTGCCCAAAGAGCGAAATACACCATAAGCATGATAAGTTCAGGAAGCTGTGACAATTGAGCCTTTTCTGGGTATATTCGTACGCTTTTGGACTACAAAAAAGGGAATATTATAATCAGATGTTTCTACTGAAAAGCTAATGGAAGACTTTTACAGTTGTTATTACAACATATAATCCACATTTTTGATGAAGGTTTTTTTTTTTTTTTTTTTTTGGAAATCATACAAATTGCAGAATGTTGCAACAAGTTGAAGTATAAAAAAGTATATCAAAGATATATTCTCAGGACCATCATTTTGGCGCCTCTTTGAGCATTTGGCAGCTTCTCAGAATCTTCTATGGGGTTTGTTTCACCCTGGCCCCTGGCCCCTGTCCCCACTCCATGCACTGCCTAAAGGATTACACCGATAAAAACGGATATGTTACTAACTTCATTATAACAGAGACATATAGAGGCGTAGCGAGAATGATTTTCATTGGAATGAAAGCTTTGATTTTCCAGGCACAATCAGGGGCGTAACTTAAGAAGGTGTGCATGGCGTGCACCACCTATAATTTACGTGGGGCAATTTCAATTTTGACTATTTAGTCTGGCAAACAAATGGCCCAGCATTGAACAAAATTGTTGGAAAATTATTATCATGTTTATACCTTTTTGAAAATGCATAATTCCTATAGTTGTTTTGGTATCTTCATGGCCGTCAAGTCTCCCCCCTCCCCTTCGCCAAAGTTGGCCGGATGCTGATCTTATAGTCGGGCAGAGATGTACAGAACATCGGACAAACAAATGGTACTGTAACAGCATTGAACATTAATTACGGGAAAGTTAATATCATGGTTATACCTTTTTGAATATGCATAATGTCATAGTTGTTTTGTTTTTTAATGGCCGTGCGAGTCCCCACCCTCTCCTAGTTGGCTGGACACTGATCCTATAGTCGGGCAGAGATGTATAGAATATCAGATGTACTTGTATCTAAGTATATCTCAGTCACCTTTGACTCAGGAGTCAGATAGATATCAGAACCATGTCCTCCCGACCGCCGACTCTGCGTGCATGATGCTGACAACACCATGCATCATAATTGGGCACATAATAGCATAGTCGGGCACACTGAAATATAAAATGTCGGATGTGAGAGATACATCTCAATCATGCACGAATGGTCTAGATATCAGAATCCTATCTACTCCGCTCGGTATGGTCAGTTCGGAAGCAACCCAAAAAAGTGGGTACTTTGAAATACCCAAAAAATTGGGTATTTTTACGTCATCGCATGAGCCTACACATTTGACTAGCCCACACTAAACATATGGGGTTTCTCATTTTCCGTTCGGATTGTCCACACTTTTAATGGATATCCTGAAATTTTGGAGACAGTTAGTAATTAGATATGAACTTTTTGAAATTCAGACCAAATTTCAAAGTACCCATTTTTTTGGGGTGCTAACGAACTGATGATGCTGATTGGGCTAAGTTGAACACAGAACCATAGCCAGGTAGTTAGGGAGGGGGGGGGGGAAAATACGACAATTGGGCATTGTGCTTTTGATTATTCGCAAAGGGGAGAACGCGCCATCCCAAAGGGGGCACGATCCTCGTTAAACGTACAGACTAAGGGCCTGGCAGGCCCGTAGACAGAAACTTTCGAAGGAGTTGAGGGGGAGGGTGGTTGGCACAAACACTTAACGAGGGATACATTGTGTTATATTTTTCGTTTGTTTTTTTTCCTTGGGGCATACCTTCAAAAGAGGGGGCACGGCCCTCGTGGCCCATGCTGGCTACGGGTTGGGCAGCTGGGACGTATATGAAAGATGTTTACCACACACGTTTAAAATCCATAGCCCCGATGGTCACGGACCATTTATGGGTATCAAAAGCTGAAATCTTCAGAAATCTTTTGATATTTTCCCCCGGACTATACCGGAGATGCTTCCATGGAACCATGATTTTCAGGTCACCACTCTTAATCGGGCAATATTGTGAAATGCTGGATGGAAAGCCAGCCTCCAACTATGAATTAAAACGTTGTGATCCGAAGGACCTTGATATGTTGATAACATTATTTCTGCAAAAATAGTGTGTGAAGGGAGAACCAGTACCTCCCCCAATAACGTGACTTCTACATTGGCTGACTTGTAATTGGCAGACTTTTGTTAAAATAATTGTTACAAACATTTGCGGAAAGTACCAGCACAATATGCAGATAACATTTTTCTTTGCTTTCCACATTTTCGACACTCTTTTCTAAGTTGTTTATCCAAATACAGTAATATCTCCAACAATATTGTACTTGAACCGTCTCCATTTTCAGGGGAAATTTGTTCTCTGTTTGCTTAGAAATGGTGAACCAAAATAATGAATATATCATTTAAAAGTTATAAAGTTTAAAATTGTCTTATTTTCTGGAATTTAATATTTGCCACGTCTGTGCTTTGATTTAAAGCCATTCAGAGGCATCGCTAACAAGAATTCATCGATTCTGGGCTTCACCCCTTTAGTCCCCATAGCTAGCATGGCTTCGCCGACCACACGAGTTTGCCCGAATTTTCTCAATTTGCATGGGAGATTTCATCTTTGTCTGTCAGCCTGTTTAGAAATGTTAACCTAGAGCATGGCCATATAAGGAAGGGAGGGGGCGGGGGGGGGTTGCCCTCTGTCGGTCGGATACCCATCTTAGTCGGCTAGATATTTGGGTATCCCTCCCGACTTTGGCAGGATAATGCCAATATCATCACACAGTGACAGCTTGGGCACAGAGTCAGGCAGTGCGCAAAGATATTAGTAATACTTATTAAATCATTTATTTATCGCAATCATGCTCAACTCAGCTAGATTTCCAAATAAGTAAAGCCTATTTCCCGAAAAACTAAAAACAGCCGGAAATGGAAGAAAATCTTCTGAAAATCGAAGAAAAGTGCCCAGAAATAAAATAAAATAAAAAAGCTCCCAAAAATCGAAATCATATTTTCCAGTAATTGGCCCAAAAAATAAAAAATAGCAAAATATTCCGAAAATCAAAAAATAGGCACGAAGAATAATGATATTTCCTGAAAAGTAAAGAAAATTGCCCTGTTGCCCGGAAATTAAGAAAAGCTCTCGAAAATCGAGTAAAATATCTCAAAATATGACAGAAATTCGCTCAAATTTCTTTAAAATCGTAATAACATGCCAGAAATTAAAACTACTTTCCAAAGTCTAGCCCCTCCCCCTCTCCCCCTCCCCCTTCAACCCCAAAACACGAAGTGAAATCATTAATATATACTCAAAATCAATTGTTTTATTCACAGATTCATTGCGATTTTCCTTCGTATCAGATTTTCGAGTTGGGCAAAAAGTCACCGCACGTAAGTAAGATGCACGGTTCCGTATGCAGGTATAGCTATGCCTAACAATATTGGCCGAATTTTCTCAATTTCTTCCTTTTCCTGTTTAGAAATGGCAACCCAAAATGTTTCTCTGATATGTCTATGTAGATTTTAGCAGTAGAATATAAAAGACTTGTTCTTTCGTCTGTTACATTTTAGATTTTTGTGTGGATTTTATGCCATGAACCAACAAATCTGACAATCATAAAAATGGTAATCATATAATTGATCATCTTATAATCACTTAAATTATCCCAAATGTCCAACTTCGTTACTAGTTTGTGTTGATTTTTAGCAATTTTGGAACATCAAAGATATGAATTGTTTAGAGCTTCGGGGGCTTCGCCCCTGGCCTCCTAACAACCGACCAAGGGCCTCCAGGATCTTTACCGTTGCTTTGCCACCCGGACCCCACAATCTTTCATTTACATTTTGGATTTTTGTGTTGATTTTAAGCCTGGCACTTTGAAGCAAAAAGCAAGAAGTCTTTATACTGTTATACCAAGATTTAACCAATGAACGCTTGCACAATTTTGCCGAAATTTTCTCAATTTTCACTGCAGAAATGTATCCTCTGCTTCTTCAAAAATGGTAACCTTTTTAATCTGATAATTCTTTCCGAGTAAATTTTAACATGATAATTTGAAATTATCTTTTTATTATCAAGTCAGTCTGTCAGTTTGTGTTGATTTTCAGCAATGTTGGTACATCAAAGACAAAAACCTTCATGCTTCTGGCGGGGGCTTCTCCCCCTTGACCCTTTCCAAGGGACCTTTAAGCAGGACATCTTCCCCATGATCCCTATACCCCTGCACTGATTGCCCCTGGAATGCTGGATCTCACTCCCTGGAATGCTGGACCTCACTGCCGATTTTTTCATTTACCTGTTTACATTTTGGACTAAGTTCTGTTGATTTTAAACTATTGTGGGACATCAAAAACAAGAATGATTTTCAGACCAAGGCTTAACACATGAACGCTTGCCTAATTTTCTCACTAGCGAAATGTATCTTTATCCTCTGCCTGTTCAGAAATGGAAACCCAATATTCTGATATTGTTTATCTGAGTAAATTTAAACATGAGAATTTGAGATTATCAGATCATCTTCTTATCATCCAGTCAGTTTATGTTGATTTTCAGCCATTTAGCAGTTTAGTGCATCAAAGTCAATAAATCTTCAGAACTTCCGGCGGGGGGCTTCGGCCCCTGGATCCCTTCCAATGGGCCCTTAAGCAGGACATTTTCTCCTGGATTACTACCCCTGCGTTGCACCAAGACCCGACTGCCGATAATTTAATATACATTTTGAAACCAAGTTCTGTTGATTTTGGGACATCAAAACATACTAGCGGCGCAACTGAGGGCACTGCGGGGGATTCTCAATGTTTAAATAAGTGCCCCTGTTTAGAGAGTAAAAGTGCCGCCCTTTTTAGAGAGTAAAAGTGCTCTTTTTAGAGAGTAAAAGTGCCCTTTTCTGAGGGAAAAGTGCCCTTTTTCAGAAAGAACTGCCCTTTCAAAGATAACAAGTGCCCTTTTAAGAGAGTTAGAGTTCAAATGAACCTGTCCTTTCAACAGTTCATATACTGAAACACTTTTTCTTCAAAGACTAAATATTTGATCTCTTCATGAAAGAAAGTAACACGAATATTGCCCTCATTGTGAGATTTCACGCGCTTCGCACGCATACACTATTTTAAATTTTCCCTCTAACTAGCTAAAACAAATTGGACCCTTTTCATACAGAGAAAGAAGGAGCTGGTTCGTTCAAAACATTGAAAAACTTGTTCTTCAACTGTTCAAAGACTATATATCTGATTTTTTCAATAAAGAAAGTAACATAAATATCGCCCTAAAAAGACAAAGATTGTGAAATTTCACACGCTTTGCGCACACAGACTATCCTAAGTGTCCCTTAAAGAAAAAGTTGAGGACCCAACAGTCCTACATATTGGACTTGTTAATATTTAAAAGGCCTTTACCTCTGCCTATGTTTTCCCAGCTAATATAATAAACTCTGAGAAATAGGAGCTTTCTCGAATGTACGAGCCACCGTCAAATTTCATAAGTCATTTTAGCAGGTTAGTGGGACATCTTTAAAATGGGCCATGCAGGGCAAAACCTAATGACTTGCCTAGGCTCCCATCTTCTTTGTAAACAGGGCTGCATGGACAGCGAGGTTGGGATAGAGAGGTGGAGGGGGGGGGGCGGGGGGCTGGAGAGCTTTTGCAAGGCCAAAAAAACAATACCCCGCGGTAATAATAACATGGCCTGAGAGGATTTGAGCTTCCTGATTTTTCCGTTTGGAAGGTAGAATTGGGAAATTATTAACATCAAACTGTAAAATTGAAACAATTGGTAAAATTGAACGAAAATTAGGCAAACGTATTTGAAAGTTTGCGCAAACATTCAAATATGTCAACAAATATCCCGAAATTTTCTTAAAATCAAAGAACATTCCCTGCAAATAAACGACATTTCCGGAAAATTGCCAAAAATAAACGAAACGTCCCGAAAATTGCCAAACAAACAAAATTTCCCTAAAGTTGAAATAAACACAGAAATGTTAAGGAAAGTTCAAGAAAATGAACGAAATTTGATATAACATAAAATATCCTGAAGATTAATGTGAAATGGAAGAAAAATTGGGTATAACATAGGCGCCGAAAGCGGGGTGGGGGGAGGGGAGGGGGGGGGAGGGAGCAGCAGGGGACTATGGCCCCTCCAACATTTCAGAAGTGGATGTTTGCCCCCATCTTCCCCCATCCCCTTCCCCCTCCCAACTTTGTATTATAAACACAATAATTTTCTTTTGAATAAGGGAATCAAATCACCGGAACAATTCTCATTCAGATGACCAAATTCGTACAAACATACATGACACAAATTAAAAGAGTTTTGTAAGAAAACAATCAATCTAATTGACGCAGAAATCACTTCAAGTTTCAACTGTCGAAAACTTGTATACTTCAGGCCAGTCAGGCAGCAATACTTCTGTACTGCCACCAGTCAATGCTTTGGATGTACTTATTGCTGAGTTGGATCGAAGCTTTAACCATGTAAGAGACCTTAATCAGAAGCGATCTAGACTTGAAGATGATAGATACAGTCCGGTGGACTGGTGGATTATTATAGCAACCAAGGCAGGTGCTGTAACTTACTATCCCGCCACAAGATATACAGCGAAGTACGGAAAGGCATATGAAAGGTCCGCTCTCAGAGTGGAAGGGCGGGGTCGGGACAAGACCCCCCCCCTCCAAATTTGATTTCCTGGTTGCAAGCAAGAACACTATGTTTCTATCAATGTTAAAGTTGCTGCTAATCTGGTAATTTGAAATTTTCGCGAAATATCCTTCAATTTTCGGAAAATTTTTTTCATTTTCGGGCAATTTTTGAAGAAGAAAATTCTTCACTTTTGAAAATTTTCCTTCATTTTCGAGCAGCTTTTTCGATTTTTGAGAAATGTTCGTAAATTAGGCCTATCGGCAAATTTTAGTATTGCTCATTTTCCGGAAATTTAGTCACTTTTCCGGAAATTTTCTTCGATATTTTGGGAAATGTTGCCAAACTTTCCCCAAATTCCAAATGATTTAACCAAATTTCCTTTATTTCTTATTTTTAATTTGAATTTGATTCCTAGGGCTTCGTCCTCTGGTTCCCACCGGGGCTTCACCCCTGAACCCCACGTCGATACGATATATGTCTGCTCCCCATTTCCCCAACTTAAAAAATATTCCGGCGCCGTTGGGTATGATGATTTGAAATTTGACAAATATTTCTCAAAATCCCCCCAAAATAAAGGGACTTTCCCAATAATTGAGGAAAATGGCTCACTGCAAATTTAAACGAAGGAAATTGCTCAAAAATTGATTAAAACTGCCCAAAAATAAACAAAATTTCCAAAAATTGTCGATGAATTATGAAAAAGAGCCAAAATTTAACCAAAATCAAAAAAAATGAATGAAATTTCCCTTAAATTGTCAAACAATTCACCGAAATATTAAAGGCCAGTTATCGTCTATCAAGCGGAGGTAAATATATTTAGATTCGTGTGTTTTGATTGGTCGAACGCAATTGTATAATGTTCACTTACATTGATAGACCAATCAGTATCGTTTTGGAATAAAATGTACGCCACATTTTAATCACGATAGATGACTTAAGAAAAGTGCCTGAAAATGAAAAAATTTACCTAAAATTGAAGATTTTCCGATTAGTTACAACATCAATGATGAAAATTAATTTACCCCCCCCCCCCCTAACCTTCCTTACATTTGCATGCCTTCCAATTTGATTGCTGTTACTAGTGTACAAAATCAATATGAATGTGATGACGCTTTCTATTTCATCCATCATACTTCTCCAGGCCTCCACTCCAAAACATTTCCGCGGCCCCTGGTAAAGATTAAAAGTTGCCCTTTTACAGAGATAAAAAAGTGTTATATCAAAATACATTAAGTCCCCTTATTATAATTGATCTTTTTATCAACTGAAGAACTGAAGAAAGTAACACAATCTCGTCTAATTTATAGGCCTGCTGATAAACCGAGTTACATTTATTCTCACTAAGACAATGAAAGTCTTTTGCACTGCTGAAATACGATCCTTATTTGCTTAGTTATCACATTATTTTAGACATGAAATATTGGTAAATCATGTTAAATCTAAAACCTTCGAATTTCAAGACTTATGATCTATAATTTTTCAAAATATTTGTATAGTACAGTTTGGTATGAATTTTGTTCTATTGTGCCGAATTTTGAAACAAAATATCTTGAATACTTGAAGCTGAAACTTAAAAAGATTCTTAAAAAGAAGACTCCTGGAATCACGAAACCAGTAATAAACTTCACACCATCAAACCCAAAGTCGGAACAGTTGCACAGTTGCGATTGCAGGGAAGACTTCGTTGTCACCCACATTCGCCTTGGTCACTCCTCCCTCATTTTCCTTTCCGGCTCCCCTGGCCCTCTCTCCCCCACCTGCAACACCGAACTCTCCATCAAGCATATCCTCTTAACCTGTCTCGTATACCTGAAGTCCACCGATGGTTGTACTATTTCTAATTGTTCTGATAGTGTGTGATTGTTAACTCTTGCAATCATTTCTAGACAAATCGGGCAAGTGCAAATTTTCGTCGGGAAATTTTGTCTTACACCTCCCTTCCCCCACCCTGCGGTCGAAGTCTAGTTACGCCCCTGGCAACAATTTTTATTTTCTTAGAAAATTTGAAGCAAAAAAATGTATGTTACTCTCAGTGTTATTTGCTTTGAAAAGAAATGTAGGGCCTATCCGACGTTTACGCACATATGCCTACAGTGCACACATATTTCCCAAAGTGGCGTAACTAAAGGGGAGGGGGCAGGAGGGGTAACCGCCCCTGGCCCGGGCCTTATAAGGGGCTCGTAAAAATATATACCATTATTATACCGTTATACCATAGAGGCCCAAAGGGCCCCACTTGCCCCCGGCCGTATGGCCATAACTACGCCACTCATATCCCGATGACAACTTTGCAGGTTCGGTCCAAAAATGGACCCATGATTTTCGAAAAACAAAAGGCGTTGCTATAAACTCTCTTTCAATTTTCGGGTATCCTTCGATTTTCGGAAATTTCATCATTTGATGATGTTTTTTTGGAAAATCCTTCATTTTTCGAGAATTTTTTTTAGCCTTCTTTGCAAAGTTCAAAAAGTACGCCGCAAAGAAATAAAACATGGATGTTCGGAGCACGATCACCTGATATAAGTGAATCTTTTACCTGTTTACCATATGATTATACAAACATTCGCTATGCAGCTATGTGGAATACAACATGCTTGAGGAATATTTCTCAAAAAGTGTGTGTGGGGGTTAATGGTGGGTGGTGGTGGTGGTGGTGGTGGTGGTGGGGGGGGGGGGATTACTTTATAATCATCCCCTCTGTGGGGATAATATAAATGTATTATCACCCCACCCCTACCCCCCTCCCCCTCTCAAAAAGTTCAGTGAATATATACCCCACTTCCCTATGACTATACTTACAAGCCAACGGGGCACATGTCGAATATGCAGATTTTAGCTAAGTCAAACAATCACATTTATGATTTTATAATTATAAGATGTATTATGTGTGATGTATCCAACCCAGCTGCCCAAACCGTCCCCCTTTTCGCGTAGAGAATGTCATTTGCCTGTTTGTGTAGTAGCGAATGTCAAAATTGAAAATATTAATTCCGCATACTGACGAATGTTCGGAAAAGTTTGAAACTTGATGAAATAAAAGTTGATAAACATATTATACAGCTTTATATATCACTGAAAAGAGAAAATGCTGATCTTTTCACACTTGTACTTCCAATAAAGATATTTAAAGCAAAATCTTATTTCATGAAGCTTCAAAAACATTCGTCAGTATGCGGAAATAATAATTCAGTATTTCGCGCCCATTTTCGTTTCACCTAAAAAAGACATTCGTTAGTATGCGAAAAGAGGAACGAAACGTGCCAAATCACCACCAACATGCACGCAAAGAAACATTTTCATCACATTATTTTATTAGGTTTTTATTACATTTCTTATTTCCTAGTTTTCGGTTTCTTATAAATTGTTAATTTTAACACTTTAAATATCTTAATATGATAATATTTCAAAACGTTTGGAAAATTATTGTATAAAATTCGGCAAAAATGGAGAAATTATCAGGAAAACTGATTCATTTGGCAGTATTTAGGAAAAGGAGGAAAAAAATTCTCTTGAATATAATCGTGAGGGGCGGGGTGATTGTGGTGAGGGGGAACTAGTGGGACCTTTTCCCCTTCGCATGGAAATGAAATGGAGTTACAGTAGTCACATGAAAGTGAAATGAAACTGTTATATGTCCCGGCTGGGTACCGGTATGCATTAAAATAATGATTGATTGCCTAAAAAAATGCGTCATAGTCTAACTCTTAAGCTCTTAAACTTTTGAAAGAAAAGAAAACAAACATTAATATTGGCTTAGGCTTCATGATTAATTCAATTTTCGTCTCCATTCCATACGAATAGAGCAAGAAAGTCTCTTGTTCTCTCTTCAGCTCTTGGAAAAAGAGGTGCGTTCTTTCTTTATTATCGGAGGGGGGGGGGTGGCAGAAAGGGTGAAGTATACATTCGTCCTTCCCACGCTTTCTACGCCTATTTTCTTGGATTACCAGCCCCCTCCCCTCCCTTACTCCCCCATCCCCATCCCCTACAAACACACTTCTACATTACTGTTGACACGGTAACTTATCAAGCATCCCACTGACTGACTGAGTTCGACCATGATGTGTTGGGGATTGGTCTCAATCAAATTGATATCTAAATATTAAGTTTTTGGCATCAATTTTCTTCAAAATAAAGAAAAAGGAGATCATTTTCTTTAGCCTCTAAATTGGTTTGCCATTCATTTCAGAGTACCAGTGAAGGTGATATGATATGATATTTTGTTAGTCCTCTCGGGAATCATACATACACCTACGTTAGCCTTATACAGGCTGACCAGGTGCATGTCTGCTGGTCTTTCTGTCTGTACTGTGTGATATGAAACCTTGGTTTCTTGGAAATCCGAAAATAATTTCCCGAAATGGACTCCTAAATTTTTCGAAATTGAAATAAACGTCGATTTATAAATTCCAAAAATACTTCGAAAACGTCAAAATTTCCTTAATTTTATTGTAAGTCTGTAAGTCAGTAAGTGGCAACGCTGCTTGTGACTTGGGACATACAGACGTTTAGGCCGGGAAAGCGAAAGCTCTCCGCCCCCTTCCCCCCCCTTCCTCCGTCGTATAAACGTTATATTTCCGAAAATGCTTCGAAAACCTCAAAATTTCCTTAAACTGTAAGTCAGTAAGTGGCAATGCTGCTTGTGAGGGACATACAGACTGTATAGGCGTGCTAGGCCTGCAGACATATAGGCGTATAGGCCGGGAAAAAAAGCTTCCTCCCTCCCCCGACCTCCCCCCTCCCATTCGGGCAGCATATATGCAATTTTCGGGAAAGTTTTGACATTTTTTGATAGATAGATAAACATACTTTGCGTTTTGTATGTTGGGACAGATATGTTTATAATATCAGACTATTTCCAAAGTCTTTCTGTATTCGTTACCAAATCTGATAGGAACTGATGAAATTGAATAAAAACATATATGGGCAGGAACAATATTAGCTTGGAATCAAATATGCTATAAACTGAAAACATGAAAATAGCAAAAAATTGCGTCAAAATATACAAATTTGCAATTTTACACTGGCGCATTTTGATTTTTCAGATCTATTTATGATAAATTATGCAACTTTTATTGAAATTTTGTGACATCACATCAAGAAAAGCTATGTACTTGCCGGGTCTAGGCTATATTGTTTTTTAACCTTCCACCAACAACCAAGCTTAGTTGAGTATCTGAATATGTTTAAGACAAGAAAATATGGTCAAAAGTCCTGTTACATCTTTATCATCGAACATTTTATTGAAAATTATTAGTCGGATGATTTTCAGTGACTGAAAACTAGTACAGAAATGTAAAGAATTATTCCATTAAAAGACAATGCAGTGCCGTCGGAAGGTATTTGAGGAGAGGGGATGGGGGGGGGAAGAATTAGCATTTCTGAAAGTTGATAGCGCGTTAATTTAGGTTGATTGAGAGGGGCGAAGGCGAAGGAAGCGGGCGGCGGAGGCAGTTTGCTCCCTCCGAGAGGATTTCACCTTCCCGGTTGGAAGCTTCCTACCCCGTTGGGAGATACACTGACTGGGAATGTTGGTAATATTTGGCAACATTTCTCAAACGATGAAGAAAATTTCTCGAAAAGTGAAGAATGCTTTCCGAAATTTGGCAAATTTTCTCCATTATTAGAGGAAATTTCGTGCAAATCGCAAAAACATGAAAATGAAGGAAATATCTCGTAAATGGACCAAAATGTTCCAAAAATCGAAGAAAAATGCCCGAAAATAAAGCCTTAGATTTCATTGAAATTGAAAGGAAATGTTCCAAAAATCGAGGAAACTTATCCGGAAATAAAGAAAACCTCCTAAAAATTGGCTAAAACATTCCCGGCGAAAATGAGCAAACTTTCTTGTTGATTAGAGGAAATTTTCCGAAAATAAAAAAAAAGTCGAGAAAATAACGGAACTTTCCTCAAAATGGAAGAAAATCTAAGAATATTAATCGGAATTGAAGAAAAGTTCCTGAAAGGTGAGAAAATTTCCAAAGAAATGAAGGGCATAGACCTATTATATGAAAATTTGAGGTTTTCCGATTAGGAACAACTTGAACGTTTCATGAGAGAAACTTAATTTAGCAGGGCAACTTTTCCAATTATAACTGGGAATCTCCCCCCCCCGCCCCCTTTCCCCTCCGAAAATGATGGAAATTTCCCGAAAATGTTCCGCACAATTTGTCCCACAAAAGTTGCACTTGCCAAACTTATCTATACACGATATACATGTTTCTACAATCACACAATATAGAACAATTGGGAACAAAGCTCCCCCTTCAGCCCCTCAACCAGTGACATCGTCATACATTTTGGTGATACAAGTACCACACGCGGGAACCGGGAACTGCGAAACAGCATGTAGCCTAGTACCTGCTAAGGGACCCCTATGGCGATCTAGGAGGGGCTGCTAGGGCGATTCAGGAGAGGCTCCCTAGAGCAAGCCAAAGGGCCCTTGTCCCTAAAGGCCCTTTGGAAGGGGTCCAGGTGATGAAGCCCCCGGAAGTTCTGGCAATTTCTTGTAGTTTTGCCTGAAAATCAACTCTAAGTTCAATAAAAAGAACAAAGACAATTTTAAATTCTCATGTTAAAATCTTGATTTCTAAACAGAAGAGAATTATTTCCATTGAAAAGCATGGTCTGAAGATTCAAGTTTTTGATTCCCAAAATGGTTTTAAGTCAACACAAAGTTCCATGGGTGAACCATTGGGTTGTCTTTAAAGTTGTCTTTGATGCCCCAAAATCATAGATGTACAGGGCTGGGCGATGGGGCTGTATCCCCCCCCCTCCCTCACCACCACCCCCCACCCTAACCCCAAACTTCATGCCTCCATAAACTTCATGCCTCCATAACCCACAAACGATGTGAGGGCAATGAGGGCAACATCACTTGAATATTCATAACTAGAAAATTGCTATACCGTTGCGTGCTAGATGAGCATTTTGATGTTTGGTTCCCCTAAAAATACGCTTTCACTTTACGGTCTAATTCTCCTTTAATTGGTGATAAGAAGACAATTCTAACATTTTCATGGTAAAATCGACCCAGATGAGCATTATAGGGTTACAGCTTCTAAACAGGCAGAAGGCTGAAGAAGAAAAAAATGTGCATGCAGGCGTTTATGGGTGAAGCCTTTGTCTGATTTTTTTGTTAAAACAATTAATCAAAAAAGAGATTGACGAAAAGAAGACAAATTTAAATTCCATTGTTTAAATCTATTCAGGTAAGCATTTGGATTACCATTTCTATAAGCAGAGGAGAATTACCCTGGCAAGTGAGAAAAGTTTGCCAAAATTGTTGACTTCTTGTACTGAGGTCCAGGGAGCGAAACTATTGTAACTTTTATGCCCAAAAATGGGCAGTGATCATCGGGTTTTGGATTGTAAACGTATACGTTGTCAGGAATATTTCATTTGTCCCAGTTGCCCAAATTCACACTTAAGAAAAATCACCACACAAGAAGATATGGAGGAGGGCAATGTACAATGATCATAGTAATGATTATTTTTCAGTCAAAGCTTTGGCCCAGTGGCGTAACAACAGGGAATGTTAATCTCAATGGCACGGGCCCAGGCCCGAGCAAAAACTCAAAATTTGGGTAGCCCAGAGTAATGATTCTGCGTTAAGTTTGTTATGGAGCCCCCTGGTGCAAAATCCCCACGGGCTCCGTCAGGACTACAGTTTTGCCATTGACTAGGCTTATTGTAGTGATGTAAATGCGTATCGTACATGTATACCAGCAGATGAGTAACTATCATAATGTGTGGACACGTAAAAGCTTTACAATGTCATTAAAAACATTTTGATGATAAAAATGAATGGCAAATTGTATGTTGAAATTTCATTCCGGTAGCGCCTCAATTCCTTTAAACAATGGTGAAGCTAGACTTTTTTGCAGGAGGGGGCATCAAAAATCCACATCCAAGCTTCCCCCTTCCCCTCGAAACAAAATCGGATATTTTGAGGGAAAAGTATATTTTGAGGGAAAATTCTGTTCTTTTTTGTGTGAAATTTCCAAGATAAATAATAGCCAGGCCCGAGTGGTGGTGGTGGGGGTGGGGAGGGGGTATTTCCTCTGCCATACCCCCTTTCCCAGTGGCGTAGGAACCATTTTGTCTTCAGGGGACTGAAACTTTATTTCTCCAAGGAAACCTCGACCTCCATCCCCACCCAAAAGCCTCGTTTTTGACATGGTTTCTTGGGCATGTTTGGCGCTTTGGGCATTTTTTCTCTTTTTTTCCAAAGATGAATGAACAAGGGACATTCTTGTTATCTTCTTTTTGAACTCTAACAGACTTTCCGGAAGTAGACATACGTGCACGTACAACGGTAAGTATAATTTGTTATATACGTTAAACGGTACAAACACATTAGGTGTCACAGATGCCCGCCAACCCGCACGCGTATTTTTTTTCTTCCCAGGAGTGTTTAGGACAATTTGCATTGATATCAGTTGAAAATCCTTCACGCAAATTGCCCTAAACACTCCTGGGGGAAAAAAGTATGCTGCCCGCACACAGAGTCTGCGGTAGCACGCACATGTTATGTTTAATACAGCTTTGATCAGCTCAAAATGATTATGAGGGTGCTAAGAAGTAATAAAGTCTCCATCGAAATTACATTACCTTTTTATCAACATAATCGAAGAAATTAGAACATATGACAATATCCTATAAAGTTATATTATTTAAAGTGGGTATAAATAAGTCTTATAAAGGTTTTTTCGTATATGAGAAGTGGGGGGGGGGGCTAAAACATAGTTTAGCCCCCCCGCTTCCTACGCCCTTGCCCTTTCCCTTTAGCTACGCCAATGCTTGTAAATATAATCGTGCTGATGCCAGCCGTGTTTGTGACTGTCGTTAGGGAAGGCTGGGCTCTGTACAGCTGTAAGGTGGGTTCATGTGTATATAGGGAAGGCTGGCCTCTGTAAGGTGTGCTCATGTGTATCAACCAACAGTTCCTTTAAACCATACAGTTTACTGTCTATACCCTATCAACTCGATTGCGTTGCGATGTCTGCATGATATATAAGATAATAATGTCCTACCAAGGAAGTACCTCTTTGTTTCCACTAACAAACCATCCATCTTTTATAAGAGAAACTCAATATAATTGCGGAGTAAAAAAAAACAAAAAACTGAGCTAAAACTGTCAATCAATTACCACTTTTTCTTAATAGCCTTTCCGGCAAGACATACAAAGATTGACGATCACTTATTGTTTGAAAGATTTTCAGTGCTAGGTCGCGCGTTGTTGGTGGCAATTACGTAAATTTTATTCATTTTTAATAAGCAAACTTTCCACAATTAAATCACAACTCTGTGTAAATAATAATTATTACATACATTATACATACAATAAATAACCTAAATTATCTATTAAAACATGAAGAAAATGTTTGACTAGATGTACGATATGTATTGCACCATAGAGGGCAGAATGTATAGTTTTTGACACTATCATTGATACTACATAAGTCTACCAACTAGAGGGCATAATACAGATTTGCAATCACAATTCATGTTATAGACCTTTATAATGTAGATAAAAAACACCCAAAAGGTTCCACCAAATACTAAAGGGCATAATACATATTTACAATAACAATATAGGTTATAGACGATACGGTTGTCAATGCAGGTTTAGTAAAACCAAAGAAGCTCTTTGGTAAAACCTACAAATTCCACCATTTACAACCAAGATCATGCCTCATTACTAAAACCAACACTCTCACCACCATGATGTGGGAGTTTTCTAAAATCTGAGGTTTGATCTGATTAAGTTAAAAAGGTGTATAATCTACCCACCACCAAAAATATTGGAAATTGTCAAATAAAATGATAAAATATGGTAAAATATGGTAAAAGGTAGGAAAGCAAGAGTGATTTTCATTGTTATACGAAGGTTTTGGTGGAGAAAAGTGGAAATTGGAACAAATCGGTGGTCGTTTTTTTGTAAGGGTTTTTTGCGCTTTGCGTAAAGTGTGCAGAAAACGAAATGTACACATTCGGAAGACGAGAGAATCTTTTGAGGGACATGGGTGAGTTTGGAGGTGCAAGAAGCTGTAAAACAAGGGTATGTGATTCAAGACCTATGCGTACAACGGGGTGAAGGGAAGGTCAAAGGTTCGAGAATTGTATGGTTCGTGGCACAACCTTAAATTACAAAACCTCGCTGGCAATCAATTTTGAAACTGTCAAGAAACAGGTAGATTTGTTGATTTCCGGGAAGAAATCCGAACAGTTTTCGATAAAGGTACAATATGACCATAAGATTTGACGTAAAAGTCCAACGACTGTTGTATCCAAAGTGCTTGTTAAGTGGTACAAACCTGTTTATGATAAAATAATGTATTATCAAGATTATTCCACAAAACCTTGGGGGTTTGTTGATAAATCAGACAAAGAACTACGCATAAACAAGTTATCACGTAAAAACAATCAGTTTAAGAAGGTAAGGAAAAGTTTTCAACTTTAACTTTATTTTATTTTTATTAACATTCGTCTTCTTCCGAGATTAGGAGAGGAGAGGAGGGGGTCTTGGTAGGAGGGGGTCTTGCTAAGCGTACATAACCAGGGGGATATCTGTTGTTACCCGTTGACCTCGGCCATTTCCCAGGATTAGTCTCCGCCCTCGACAAATCCCTCGCCCTCGGCCAAAGAGATCAATGCGATGGTCCAAGAATAACCGGATTACTAATCCTTAACCCCTGGTGCTGGTCCTGGTCCTTGGTCAATGACTCGTATCCCCTCTTGCTAGTCCTTGTCCTGGTTCTTGTCCCTGTCCTGTACCCCTTGTATATACCCAGTATATCCTACCACCTTGTGTGTAGCCAGTATACGTTCAGTTATGGAGAATGCAAGTTAAATGTTGCAGTACAAATCGAAACTAAAATACCGACAATTCGGCCGGCCATTGATATCCGTATTGAGGTGCTTGAATCTTTAGGGAAATTCCCTGTTTGAAACGTTGTGCAGACTATGTGCAACAGTATTTTCACGTTGGAATTGTATACCTAGTATACATAGTAGTTTTAATTAATCCACCGCCCCTTTAACAACCCCCTCCAACAGTCACACCCTCGGTACTCGTGAAGCTGACCGTGTGAAAATGAGAGGGGGAGATGCAGTTGAAGATGGTGGAAGAGGGGGAGGTGAGGAAGAGTGGATAGGTGGAGGAGGAGGTCTGAATGTGTACAGGGTATGATTTAGGGAGAGGGGGAGGTGAGGAAGAGTGGCTAGGTGGAGGGGGAGGTCTGAATGTGTACAGGGTATGATTTAGGGAGAGGGGAGGTGAGGAAGAGTGGCTAGGTGGAGGGGAGGTCTGAATGTGTACAGGGTATGATTTAGGGAGAGGGGAGGTGAGGAAGAGTGGTTAGGTGGAGGGGAGGTCTGAATGTGTACAGGGTATGATTTAGGAGAGGGGAGGTGAGGAAGAGTGGCTAGGTGGAGGGGAGGTCTGAATACGTACAGGGTATGATTTAGGAGAGGGGGAGGTGAGGAAGAGTGGCTAGGTGGAGGGGAGGTCTGAATATGTACAGGGTATGATTTAGGGAGGGGGAGGTGAGGAAGAGTGGCTAGGTGGAGGGGAGGTCTGAATACGTACAGGGTATGATATAGGGAGAGGGGAAGGTGAGGAAGAGTGGCTAGGTGGAGGGGAGGTCTGAATGTGTACAGGGTATGATTTAGGGAGGGAGGTGAGGAAAAGTGGCTAGGTGGAGGGGAGGTCTGAATGTGTACAGGGTATGATTTAGGGAGAGGGGGAGGTGAGGAAGAGTGGCTAGGTGGAGGAGGTCTGAATACGTACAGGGTATGATTTAGGGAGAGGGGAGGTGAGGAAGAGTGGTTAGGTGGGGGGAGGTCTGAATGTGTACAGGGTATGATTTAGGGAGAGGGGAGGTGAGGAAAAGTGGCTAGGTGGAGGGGGAGGTCTGAATGTGTACAGGGTATGATTTAGGGAGAGGGGAGGTGAGGAAGAGTGGCTAGGTGGAGGGGGAGGTCTGAATACGTACAGGGTATGATTTAGGGAGAAGGGAGGTGAGGAAGAGTGGTTAGGTGGAGGGGAGGTCTGAATACGTACAGGGTATGATTTAGGGAGAGGGGGAGGTGAGGAAGAGTGGCTAGGTGGAGGGGGAGGTCTGAATGTGTACAGGGTATGATTTAGGGAGAGGAGGTGAGGAAGAGTGGCTAGGTGGAGGGGGAGGTCTGAATACGTACAGGGTATGATTTAGGAGAGGGGAGGTGAGGAAGAGTGGCTAGGTGGAGGGGGAGGTCTGAATGTGTACAGGGTATGATTTAGGGAGGGGGAGGTGAGGAAAAGTGGCTAGGTGGAGGGGGAGGTCTGAATGTGTACAGGGTATGATTTAGGGAGAGGGGGAGGTGAGGAAGAGTGGCTAGGTGGAGGGGGAGGTCTGAATACGTACAGGGTATGATTTAGGGAGAGGGGGAGGTGAGGAAGAGTGGTTAGGTGGAGGGGGAGGTCTGAATGTGTACAGGGTGTGATTTAGAGAGGTGTGCAATCGTTCGAGATACTCGTTTCTCAGGCATCCAAATGAAATGTTTATGCCATCCACAAAGCCCCCCCCCCCCCCTACTCCTCGGCATTCTCCAACAAGTAGGTATGATGGTTGTACTGGTTGTCAATCAAGCCTTCGGTTCTTGTATAAAGCTGGTAGTTTAAGATAAGAAATATTCTTCTGCTCATTTGGAAGCTGGTTAAGTTGTCCATGTTAACTGTGAATAAGATAAACAAATATATAAGTAGTGTCAAGTTGTTCATATATAAGTGTAGTTTGTCAATTATTATCATTATCAGTCATGGAGTTTATAGATGCACGATTACAAGCACCTTTCACATGGATAGTTGCCGGTGTAAAAGTAAATTTGCCCCCCCCCCTCCCTTCAGTAAATTTGGGCCCCCCCCTGGCCGAAATTTCTTAGGAAATTTGGGCCCCCCGGCCGAAATTTCCTAGGAAATTTGGGCCCCCCAGACAATTAAGCCGTAGCCATCCAGTAAAATTGGTCCCCCTTCATAGTAAAAACGGTCCGCTAGGAAATTTGGGCCCCCGGTCCTTCTCTCCTCGGAAATTTGGTCCCCAGACCATTAAGCCATAGCCATCCAGTAAGTTTGGTCCTCCATCATAAAAAAACAAACATTCAGCACTCATCAATACAGGATGTAATTTCATAGGCTACAACTTTGATGACCGACGATGATGCGAGGTGTTTTGAAAACAAACAAAAAACAGAATTTCAAAGCTTCAGTTTGAATTGTCTACATTTGCTCGAGGTGCGAAAAACAAAGAAAGTTATATGAGAGTTATGTCAGTATTGTCATACCAAGGAGTAGAAGCTCCTTGGTCATACCTTAAAAATCCAGATTTGATCTTATGAGAGTTTGCTTAATTACGCAGCATGGGTTATCAGGTTTATATTGTGATTAGTATCCAGTCTTTGCTGCTGACCTCTTTGCGTAAGGGTGTTGCCGAATTTTATCTATGGATTAATTTCTGTGAGAAAAAAAAATACATTGTTTGTGGCCAAATTCTACAAGTACAGCGGCGCTGTATTCCGTACATAAACATTACAAATTTTGGTTTTAGCTTATCACTTCAGTACACAAAATTAATTGAAGGAACCGTACTGACACGCTAGTAAATCACCTAGTAAAATCAGTCCGGGAAGGGGGACCAAATTCACTAGACATTTCTTAGGAAATAAGGACCGGGGCCCAAATTTACGGAAGGGGGTGGGAGGGGGGGGGGGCAAAATTTACTATCACACCGGCCCTACAGACAGCGGTAAA
>JAIGNY010000313.1:0-35000 GCA_020152595.1 Chiridota heheva | reverse complement strand
AGAAAAATGGGAGGGGGCTGGGGAGGGCAAGAGCTCCAAAAAATTTCCCGGACGCAAGTGGAAAATTACACTAGTAAATTAAGTTCCATCAGTGACTTTGCTGCTAATCGGAAAATCTCCTTTAATTGTTTCCAGACATTTAATTTTTTTTTCTCCAGGAAATTTCCTTCATTTTCGGAAAATTTTCCACATTTTCAATTGTTTGTCAAATAAAGGGAAAATTCGTTCAGTTTAGAGCAATTTTCGGAATATTTGTTCATATGTATGAATTTTTCTCCCTCAATATTGGGGAAATTTCGTCATTTTCGGTCACTTTCCTTCATCACTCAGTTACTTTTGGCTTTGCTTTTGGTGAATTGTTTGACAGTCTTAAGTAAATTTTGATTATTTTAGGATAATTTTGAGGAAAATGTTGTCAAATTTTGTTGAAATTTTGTTCATTTTCGGCACTTTCCTAGAAATTTTGATGAATTGTTTGAAAATTTATGGAAATTTCATGCAATTTTCTATAAATTTGGGAAAATTTGTGGTTCCAAATTTTCTTTCAAATTAACCTGCAAAATATTCTTCGATTTTCGGGAAATTTCGTTCATTTTGCGGCCACTTTCCTTAAAAGTTCGGTGAACTGTTTGTCATCTTTTGGCAATTTTCTGGAAATGTGTATCATTTTTTGGCAATTTTCTTTGATTTTGAGGAAATTTTTGTCAATTTTAAATTTATCTAATTTCCCTTCAGTTCATAATCTTGCCTTCAGACTGGACGAGGAAGGTGAAATCCTCAGGTCATTTTCATTTTTTGCACATCAGCAAAAAAGTGTGTGTGTGGGGGAGGGAGTGGGGAGGGGGGCGGGGGGGGGGGGCTGAAGCCCGCCAGTTCCCTCCCCCGTCTCTGCAGTCCTGTTCTTACGGGAAAAGCGGGGGAAGGGAGATTTATTGCATATTTTCCAACGGGGTCAGGGGGTTATTCCAAATCCCAATTTACCGAAGAACATCGCTTAATATAGGCCTACAGATATAACCACATTCACCTGTTTACATAAAATCAACAAGGCCCCAAAGGAAGGAACCCATTTGTGGGCCCCTTTTGTGGGGCTATGGGCATGTGCTCATGTCACGGGTGACGCTATGTATGGGGCAGGACAGGCTACAGCCATAAATAAACCTATAAATATTATCTCGATGGCGCCCAGGTGCCAGGGGAGCTAGAGATTGCTCAAAAGCTGTCTCCAAGCTGGTGAATCAACCACGACATGAAATTTCCGGCACTTTTCCCATGCGCCTTATTTAAACGGAAATTAATTTGAACAATACATCGAAAAACATTATAATTTATCTTTTTTCAACTCTCGTGAACTGAAAGCATTTCACACATTTAATTAAACTAATATTCTTCTATCATACCAGAAGCTCTTTGATCATACATAATCAAATGTTCTGAATGAGATTCCGGAATTTCGGGCTCGTAAATCGTTTGGCAGCTACTACCCTTGTTACGACTAAGTTGTCATTAATTGGAACTCCCTGGTTACAAACATGGACATATATGCACAACAACTTCCTGGCAATACAAATAGAAAATCTTTCACATCTGTATTATTCTTCCGCCTGAATTTCCGTGCCATGTCCGTTACACATGATCATGTGATAGTTATTGTTTAGACTCGTACTTTGTCTGGCGGCTCCCAACTGCCATGTAATTCCTTTTGAAATCTTTGCTAGATTGTTGCAAAAGTTTTCCAACACTTTATAAGCAGCGATGGAGACCTGATATTTCCCTATTTCCCGACACATGACACATATAGGCAGTGGATTGGTGGAGGAAGGAAGGAGGGGGGGGGGGAATTGAATTAAACCGACACGATATTTAGTGGAGTAGTGAGGTGACACCAAAGGTGTCATTTCGAGCGCTTTGCGCTGGACTTGTCGGAGTGCATGAAGTCCAGGGGCCCGCTTATGGGCCCGTGGTAGGGTGCAGGGCGAAGCCCCGGTAGGAGTCCAGGGCGAAGCCCCGGCAGCTCTCGCAAATTTGACATTTCAGGGAAAAAAAGTATGTCACAACGCATAGTAAGAAGGGTCTTACTAATTTGCAGACTGCAGACTGGAATTTGCAGACTAGTACTTTCAAAATGCAAACACTGTTGCGCAGAGAGGACAACTATTCCTGTACTCTCTCTCTTTAATTTTCAAAATGAGTTTTGTATTTTACGCCAGAACATTAACTGCCTAGCTGAACGGTGTATTTATTCGTAGCCTGAAGCAAGGGCAGTATATCTATCATACTCAGTAGCAATACACTTTCAGCGATTAGCAGATTGAAGGCCATTGCAATAAAACTCCCCACCCCCACCCCTCCCTCTCGTTTGCATTAAATAACCGAGCAAAAGCTTGTGGCTATAGTTTAAGACAAAATTAGGTGTCTTTAATTCCCATGTCCTTTCATTTATTAGCTTGACGAGTGAGCCTTTTCTTTTTGAGTAAACTCGTTTGGATGTACGTGAATATGTTATTTAAACAGAACCCTCTTTCAGCAGTTCAGGGTTGTGGAGAAAATGTTATGTTCTTTATGTTTTTACGTAGTTCCGAATAACTGAAAGCCACACCGCCCTAAACTGCTAAATAGACTATTTTTCAGTATCTTGTAGTCTTCTTTCATGGCAGCGGCGTGGCCAGGATAAACAAGTAGAGGGGAGGGGGGAGGGAGGGGAAGGGGAGGGGAGTGGAAGGGGAGTGGAAGGGGAGTGGAAGGGGGGGAAAGGGAGGAGGAAGGGAAAGGGGAATGGGAGGAGGAAGGGGTGGGGAAGGGAGGTGGAAGGGGAGGGGAAGGTGAGGAGGAAGGGGATGGGGAAGGGGAGGGGAAGGGGTGGAAGGGGAGGTGGAAGGGGAGAGGAAAGGGAGGAGGAAGGGGAGGGGGAATAGGAGGGGAAGGGGAGGTGGAAGGGGAGGGTAAGGGGAGGAGGAAGGGGTAAGGGGAGGGGGAAGGGTGGGGAAGGGGAAGGGGAGGGGGAATGGGAGGGAAAGGGGAGGGGAAGGGGAGGTGGAAGGGGACGGGAAGGGGAGGAGGAAGGGGAAGGGGAGGAGGAAGGGGAAGGGGATTAATGTTAATTTGAGGTTGTCTGCAAATCTTGTTTTTGTATATCTCAAAGTACTCTACTATGACACACCTGGTCATACTCTCTGACTCTAAACAGCTAAATGGCACTTCCCTGCTCGGGATATATCAAACCACCTGGTAATCCAATGATGACATTAAGCAGTAACTCTCTCTCAAATGCGGAAATTTCGAAAGGGTAATTTAAAAGAGAGAGAGAGACCTTAAATAGGGAAGGGGACAAATGAGTCGGACATTTTTTGGACCAAATCTCCTTGATCACTTGATATTCTTATTTTTGTGTCCCTGTGGATCTTCCTTTAAAAATTAAGGACAATTTAGAGCCTCGAAAGACGGTTAAAATTCGCAAGCTTTAGAGGGTTTCTCCTCTATACTGGGGCTTTGGAGGAAGTTTTTTGGTTGTGTTCATTTGAATAATTATCATTTCGGTATCTCCATAGAAACTGTTCATTTACAAATGTTATAGAAAGGAATACCAGAAGGAACATACAAACTTAAAGGAGCACTAGACCGAAAAGTGAGGGTGTACTTTTAGGGGGTCCCCCATAATCAATTGCAAATCTGACACGCAACGGTATAGCAATTTTCAGGGTAACACGAACATGCAAGAGGCCTTTGCCCGCACGTCGTCTGTGAGCTATGGCAGTATGGATGCATTAAGTTTGTCGATCTTTTGTGGTTAATATATCGGTGAAATACGCAAAAACGAGGGTTCTCACTTTTCGCCGTGCTCCGAGTCCTATGGTATTTTACACCCGGTAAGATGTGCATTGGGATGATTTAACAGAACGTTCAAAATATAGAAGGGAGGGGGGGGGGTAATAAAAGTGATAACACATGCTCAACTAGATAATTGGGGTCTGAAACACCCATCCCCGGTCCGCCGCCCATGTATAAACCTAGTATGACACATGAAGATTTCTGATAACAAACACAAAATTAAGTGGATGTTGAAACATTTATTTAGTTATTTCGGATATATAGGATAATATATAAAATACTGCTTATTGTTTACAAATCGTTGATTGGGTGTGCTCCAAATTATATCTCTGACCTTTTAAAATCATATATTCCTACTCGTGCTCTTCGATCCAGTGACAAATTACTTTTATGTGAACAAAAATCTAACCACTCATGGGGTGATAGGTCTTTTGGTATAGCTGCACCACGGTTGTGGAATCAATTACCCATTCATGTCAGATCATCCAATTCTTTTGCAATTTTTAAAACAAATCTAAAGACACATCTCATGTCCAAAGCTTTTATTTAATATTGTTTTTGTGTATACATATGTGGGTGTATGTGCGTGTGTAGGCCCCTATGTATGTTTTTGTTATTTCTTTAAATTGTTATTCCCTTATGTTTTTCACATTGTACGGCGCCTTGAGCACCTTCTGGGTGGATACGTGCGCATTATAAATCTTATTTATTATCATTATATTATTATTATTTCAACACATTAGTGCCCTATTTGCAAGCGGAAAAATTGAAAAATTTCCAACATTTTTCTTCAATTATCCGAAATTTTGTTCGTTTTTTGGGAAATTTTGGTAACTGTTGCCAACTTTTACCAAACTTTTCCCCAAACTCAGGAACTTTTCCTCCTACCCCCGCCCTTAATTCTTTAAACATAGGCCTTTATTAGGTTTGTTGTGACAAAAATCAACCTGGCCTCCACTGAATGTCAAATATCTTCATGCGTCAGTACGGCGCTATATCTTACTTCATACCAATCTATGGCCAATCGTGAAGTCCAGTGACGTGGTAGCAAGGGAGAGGGGGAAACTGCCCCTCCAGTGGAGCTTTCTAAGGGGGCGCCAAAATCGTCCTGAGAAAAAAATTAGGCCCTGGGAAAATCTACGTGTTGATCAATAACTTCTTCCTATACTATTAAGCAAGTAGGCCCTAATATTCCATTTGTATAGTCCTAAAGCGCATGAATTTTCCACAGAAAAGATCAAATTTTCCGCCATTTTCCCACCATTGGCACTCTAGCTGTATTTCGCGCTCAGACAGAAACCGATGCATGGCGATAGCTTGTCGGAAATATTTGATATCTGCTCTTGCCATGAAGGGCAAACAATTTGATTGAATACAGCTGGTAGAAGCTTTCCGAGAGAGCGCCGAATGCTCATACAGTCATAGGGGCACACAAATTGTTATGAAAATATACTCTTATATACGTTTTATTCTCAACGTTGGAAATGATTTTTTCTCAAAGTTTTATGCTCCTAGACCCCAACTAAAGACACATATTGAAGTCAATGGGATCTTGTATTTGAACATTTATTTCAAAATAATATCCCTTTTATTTATCTTTACTTCGAAATTGACACGATTTTGAGCAATTTTCTGCTACCAAAATCACGCAAAAAAAAAAAAAAAAAAAAACGCTACTAGCGGCTTTGCCCCTTCGGCACCTAGGAAGTCGACCCAGGATTTGACACAATATTAAGCAATTTTCTGCTCTGAAAATCGCGAAAAAAGAAGGGATTCCTTTGGTTCGTCCCAGCGCCCTTACATGCAGCTTCGCCCAATAGATGTGAGACATTTTAAAGCCCTTTTCTGCTATCAAAACCATGTCAAACGTAGGGCTTCCTGCAAAACCTTGGGTTCCCACCAGGGCTTCGCGACCTTCACCCCTTTAGCATGCCTAGAGTTAACACAATATTAAGAATCCCCTCCCCCTCCCCCATCCCCCTATCAACAATGAACGTGTATTAAATTGATTTTCTTGGAGAAGTCTTCTGCAATTTTAAGGAAATCTCCTGCAATTTTCGGGAATTTTCCTTCATTTTCGTGACATTTTCTTTAATATTTGGGAAGTTTTCTTCATACTCTGGGAAATTTCCTTTATTTCGCGGAAAATTTCCTGATATCTTCTTTAATATTTTGACAGTTTTCTCCAATTTTCAGGAAGTTCCTTTATTTTGTGAAAATTTTCTTCCATTTTGGGGAATTTCCTTCATTTTGCGAAAATTGTCCTCAATTTTTGGGAAGTTGTCTTCGTTTTTTGTGATATTTTCTTCATTTCTGAAATTTTCTTCAATTTTCGGGAAATTTTCTTCATTTTGTACAATTTTGGGAATATTTTCTTCAATATTTGGTCAGTTTTCCTTAATTTTCGGGATATTTTTTTTCAATTGTTTTGAAGTTTTTTTTTAATTTTGGGGAATTTCTTTCATTTTCGGGAGATTTCCTTCATTTTCAGGACATTTCCTTCATTTTTCAAAAACATTTTTAATATATGGGAAATTTTCTTCAATTTTCGGGACATTTCCTTCATTTTCAGGACATTTCCTTCATTTTTCGAAAACCCTTTTAATATATGGGAAATTTTCTTCAATTTTCGGGAAGTAACGGTCCTAGACATCTCAAGTCCAGGGAAGTCGTGAAGACAAGATATATGGCATTAAAATTATAACTGGCACACAAATTACCAAGTGTTACGGGTGTAAAGGAACTGTGCGTGAATAAGAAAGTACCAGCACTACCATATGACGTATAAAGAGTACAGAACCTTCCCTGGTAAAGATGGGAAGATTAAGATTATGTAATAGAACAGCCAACTTATTATTACGTAAATTCAGTTTGTATTAGACAAAACGAATATGACTGTCCCAGAAAAAGATTTAAAACTTGCACCTAGAATGCTCCAACAACTAAGTCATAGCCACGTAGATTTGCTAGAGAGATCGAGCGTTTGGTAAGTAACAAATCCAGCTACGTTGGATTTACTTGATTTAAAAATTACTAGCAAAGCTGTGTCCCTTTTATAACAACATTAAGCTCTCTAGACTTTGATTAAAGAGCTTGCCTACCTTTGCTCTGATCTTCCGTTTGCGATTTCATCTACAATAGGCCATATTCAGATATTTCCATATGGCATGACATATGTAGGTTTGCAGATTTTGTTCTCAAAAATATTTTTTTCTCAAAAAATAAATCGATTGAACGAATAAGATATTTGAAGGAAGTTTTGCACTTTATCTTTATAAAACTCAATTCATATTTCCAGCATCCTCTTTTGTTAAGCTGTTCTTTTACTGTTACTTAATCTTCCTCCCTGCTTATCTTGTATACAGTTGTATTTATGAATCCACATTGTAGTATACTACCCTATGTGTTTCCAGTGTATACGAAACTCGTGGATGATGTCGATATCTTTAAGTTTTTGTTTTTGTTTTTGTTTGTTGTTGTGCCTTTTATGTATTTATTTATATTGATAACAGGTAAACTACAAATGCCATATATGTTGCTAGTCTATTGCCAGGCATGTCTGTATGCAGTTCTCCTATTGGTCAGTTGGTGCTGAGGATATCATTAAAGCTGTATCAGTTTATTTGTAAACCATTTTGTTATGCGGTAGCATATGATATGATTTTTAAAGATATGATTATTACGTATTGTTGTTATTATATTTTACCCCATTCAGTTGGGGTTAGTGTGTGTTTGCTTTCTTAAATTATGAGGATGTTATAAAACGTTTATCAGTTTATTCTTAGAAGTGAAAGTGAAAACTATTTTTGTTAAGCAAAAGCACATGATTTCATGTATTTATTTGCAGTATTTAACCTTCTGTTTATTAGGGTCAAAATGTTCAAAATTGTGAAGGCCAATCAAAGATAAGTTAGATACTGTACCTAAGAATTTTTCCGGTTCCATAATTTCTTTCCGGGTGGGTTAAAGTATTCACATAAAATTGAAGAAAATGGAAATTGTGGTAAACGATTGAAACATTTCCCGAAAATACAACAAATATTTACCCAAAACCGAAGAAAATTTCCTAAAAATGTTATAAAGTTCACGGACATTGACAACAAATACAAAACATTTATAGAAAATTGTCCGAAAATGAAGAAAATGACGCCATAAATGGACAGATCAAGGAGGAAATTTCTCGAAAATGAAATAAACTGGCATGAAATCGAAGAAACTTAAGGGAGATTTCCCAGATCTTTAGATTTCCCGAAGTTAAGCAAGGTTTTCCATCACCAGTGGAATATCTGCTATTTTCGCAATTTCACTAATTGCGTATTTAAGAGTAAAGAAGACGTATAATATGATATGGATGTTGCAGGAGTACCCCGACATACTATGTGCATCAGCCAGAGGGAGCGGCAACACCCTAGACCCCCAATATGGGTTCGAGAACGAGAGGAGGAAAATAGTGGTGGAGGGGGTGGGGGTTCGGTGAACTAAAAATTGTCCATCTGGGGCCCAAATGGCCCCTGATTGTGTCCAGGGGCGAAGACCTGGCAGGGATCCAGGGGATGAAGCCCCCGCAAGCTCTACATATATGTAATACCCCAAAGTGGTTTTAAATTAAACACAGAAGTTCAAAAATTAAATTGTTGATAGGCTGATACTTTTATTATAACGTTAAAATCAACTCAGATTGGCAGGTTACCATTCTGACATTTCTGACAGTCTCAACTGAGGGCCGAAAAAGAAAATCTCTTGTAAATTGACGAAATTCGGGCAAAATCCTGGGGTCCAGGCTCGAGGGAAGTCCCGGTAGATTTCTTATTCTTATGCGCAATAATGACTTTAAGTCAAACACATAAGTTCAATAATTGAAGTTATAAAAAGATGAAAATTTGGAAAGATTTGTCGGTTTTGACGCACCAAACTGCCCTAAATCTGATCAGTATATTCGGGCGGAAAAGTTGTGAAAATCGTGGTCGGGGGGAGATGTACTAATTCGGATGTACTTCAGTACTTGTATCCTGGTATCAGAGTAGATATCTCAGTCATATCCAACCCAGCAAGATGTCCTTCCGACCGCCGACTCGGTATGAAGCTGACAACATCATACTTGGACACTTAGTCGGCCAGAAATAGAAAATGTCGGATGTACTATTTAAATCAGAGACATGTACCAATAATGACCGACTCGGATAGACAGCTAGATATCCAAACAATGTCCCCCGACCGCACGATGGCACGATGTTGATAACATCATACTTGGATACTTTATCAGTTTATAGTCGGGATTGACCTGTTTACTGTTTAAATCAGAGATATATCTCAATGCCTGAATCGTCTAGATATCATGCAGAATCGATCGATGATCATGTGCCATTTTTAGGCATAAGAAATTACCAGACATCTTCAGAAATCTTCCGGGGCTTCGCCTTCTGTGTATTAATCTGTTAACAGAGCTATCAATTAAATTTTAGATTTTTGTGTTATTTTAAGTCACCTTTGAGCAAAATGGTAAATCTTTAGATCAAGGTTACACCCATGAGCCACACAATCTGACAATTTAGCCCGAATTTTCCCAATTTCATGGAGAATTTCTCCTCGGCTTGCTAGAAATGATAACTTAAATACTAGCTTATATCTCAGAAGATAACATTATAATTTAAAGTTGTCCTCTTTCAGTCTTTGCATAACTTACAGTTTGGAACTTTGTCAGTTTGTGTTGATTTTCAGCCACTTGGAGCATCAAAATCAAGATATCTGCGCAGCTTGTGGGGGGTTCGCCACTAGTCCTCATTTTTTGCTCGTGACCCGTAAGGACCCGGACTGCCATACACCAGGCAGTCCGGAAGCATGCCTATTAATAGGAACATTTGTAACACACGAGAATATTGAAGTCATGCAGCCATATTGTTCAGATGTTACGATAAAATGTCATAGTTCCTAATTTATGTACTTGAAATATTAAAAATCATAGTGTTGAAAAACATTTGAATTTTCAAAATGACGGTTTCGCGCCTAAAAGCCTAGCTCTACAGTCTATTATTGATAATATTTTGAAAACGGCGCAATGAACATATCAAATGGGAGTGGAAAAGTTTTAGCCATGGCAGTAATGAAGGTATTTTCATCAGTTTTAAGTTTTCCCTGACAAAGATATTATTCCCACACTTATTTCAAATTTGAAAAAAAATGTAACATTGCATAATGCTTTAACGTTAGGATAGCAAAAGATCATGGGGAAATATCACAAAATGGCGGCTTCCATTTAGCAAAATGTTCCATTAATAGGCACATTTATGTTCCCATTAATAGGCATGCTGCCGGATTGCCAGGGCGTAGATCTATATATGAGTTTTGTTTATAGTTTTGTTTATGTATTTCTTTCTGTATTTCTTTCTGTCTGTCCATCCGTCCGTCCGTCTGTCCGTCCGTCCGACCGAGCGACCGTCCATCCCTTCGTCCGTCCGTCTGTTCGTCCGTCCGACCGACCGTCCGTCTGTCCGTCCGACCGACCGTCCGTCCGTCCATCCATCCATCCATTCATTCATTTATTCATTTAATTATTTATTTATTCATTTATTGCTTTATGGCTTTATGTCCCCTGATAAGGAATTTCGTAACTAATGCCTTGAATTTTTCTTATGATAACTAACGCTCACTTGTCGAGTAATCAAAGTCGTGCTATTATTACTTTGATCCCAAAGCCCGGTAAAGACCCTGTTTTTGTTAAGAATTATCGTCCAATTTCATTGTTAAATATTGACTATAAAATTTGTGTCAAAGTACAAGGACCGCGGAGACCAGAGGCTGGGGATGGGTGGGGTCCATAAAATGGTCGTTTTTACTTCAGCATGTTTAAGGTCGAAACAACCAGGGTCAAATCAAGCATAATCGTTTTCTTCCTCCTCACAATTTAAGCTATCATCACCTTAATTACTTTAGAATGGAAGGCCATCTAGCTGCCCAATGACATTTGGGAAATCCAACTCATGTTCTAAGGTCTGTGCATTCAGCATATTCGGTCTATTTCACAAGATCGAAAGAGCTCGGATGTCATAGCAGAACAAAATATATTTTTTATTGAAAGTAAAGGACGTTTTTTTTTTCTCAGATGAAAATATATGTACCTCAGACCTTTGTTCCAGGGGCTAACACATAGGTATATGAAAAATTTTTTTCTTCTGTGTATGTGCCACGAGGGTCTGGCTATTCCTCCCCCCATAGGAATAAATCTCTAGATAAATACATTGCTTTGTTTCCATACATTTTTTTAAGGAACTCTTTGGAAAATAATAACATTTTGTAGTTAAAATGATAACTGGAATTAGGCCTATCATTACATAGATATACAGGTACAATAAAGATACATATATCGTCCCTCTTTTCGCGTAGTGACGAATGTCATTTGTGTAGTGACGAATGTCAAATTGAAATCATTATTTCCGCATGCTGACGAATGTTCGAACAAATTTGAAGCTTGATGAAATAAAAGTTGATAAACGTATTATACAGCTTTTCAGTGGAAATCAAAATTGTATTTCGTGAAGCTACAAAAACTTTCGCCGTCAGTATGCGGAAATAATAATTCAGTATTTCGCGCCAATCTCTGTTTAACCTAAATAAGACATTCAGAAGTATGGGACGATATATGTAGGCACGTTAGTTGACTATTTTGACTGGGTGTAAAATATCATATTTACCGATGCCCTCAAAAAAATATTATTTAAAAAAATCATGATCTCGCCTTCCCGGATGCATGCTCTCTCCCCCTTCCTCTTTATTATTGGAGGTAAGAAATCAAACATAAACATATTGGTGAAATTGAAAGAAATTTCAGAAGAATGACAGCATTTCCTGAAAATTGAAGAAATGTAGAGAAAATTGACAACAAAATTTACAGGGAAATGGGGTATTCAACCGTAACCCTAACCCTAATCTTCTTGAAGAAAATTTCCAGAAAATTGTCAGACAATTCCGAAAATGAATTGTTATAGAAAAATATTGACATCATAGTTCCACAAACTTGATAGAAAAACAAATTGGTTACCTTTTAATACCTTTGTTTATTCTTTCCTAATTTCTATATTGATTAATTTTGATTTTTTTTTCCTTCTATAATACAATAAGTGAAGTTAAAAATAATATATATATATATATATATATATTATATTTATATATATATTATATTTCTATATATATATATATATACATATATATGTATATATATATATACATATATATATTTCTATATATATATATATATATATATATATATATATATTTCTATATATATATATATATTTCTATATATATATATATATATATATATATATATATATATATATATATATATATATATATATATATATATATATATATATATATATATATATATATATATATATATATATATATATATATATATATATATATATATATATATATATATATATATATATATATATATAATATATATATATATAACCCACTTTTGTGGTTGTGGCCACAGCCTATGTTATGCCTTTGTTATGAATGGCACTTTTCTTTATTATTCTACAATTTAGTTTATGTTATTTCTTCATTTGGCAATGCTATAACACATGTCTCCTACAACTTTTAACAGTTTTTAGTCACGCAAGATTCTTCTTTTCCTAGCAACATGATAGTCACTTCCATCACGGAGCTGTGCTTCCATCACGGAACTGTGCTTCCATCACGGAGCTGTGCTTCCATCACGGAGCTGTGCTTCCATCACGGAGCTGTGGAGCTTCCCATCACGGAGCTATCACGGAGCTGTGCATCACGGAGCTGTGCTTCCATCACGGAGCTGTGCTTCCATCACGGAGCTGTGCTTCCATCACGGAGCTGTGCTTCCATCACGGAGCTGTGCTTCCATCACGGAGCTGTGCTTCCATCACGGAGCTGTGCTTCCATCACGGAGCTGTGCTTCCATCACGGAGCTGTGCTTCCATCACGGAGCTGTGCTTCCATCACGGAGCTGTGCTTCCATCACATCACGGAGCTGTGCTTCCATCACGGAGCTGTGCTTCCATCACGAGAGCTGTGCTTCCATCACGGAGCTGTGCTTCCATCACGGAGCTGTGCTTCCATCACGGAGCTGTGCTTCCATCACGGAGCTTCCATCACGGAGCTGTGCTTCCATCACGGAGCTGTGCTTCCATCACGGAGCTGTGCTTCCATCACGGAGCTGTGCTTCCATCACGGAGCTGTGCTTCCATCACGGAGCTGTGCTTCCATCACGGAGCTGTGCTTCCATCACGCTGTGCTTCCATCACGGAGCTGTGCTTCCATCACGGAGCTGTGCTTCCATCACGGAGCTGTGCTTCCATCACGGAGCTGTGCTTCCATCACGGAGCTGTGCTTCCATCACGGCTGTGCTTCCATCACGGAGCTGCTGTGCTTCCATCACGGAGCTGTGCTTCCATCACGGAGCTGTGCTTCCATCACGCTGTGCTTCCATCACGGAGCTGTGCTTCCATCACGGAGCTGTGCTTCCATCACGGAGCTGTGCTTCCATCACGGAGCTGTGCTTCCATCACGGAGCTGTGCTTCCATCACGGAGCTGCTTCTTCCATCACGGAGCTGTGCTTCCATCACGGAGCTGTGCTTCCATCACGGAGCTTCCTTCCATCACGGAGCTGTGCTTCCATCACGGAGCTGTGCTTCCATCACGGAGCTGTGCTTCCATCACGGAGCTGTGCTTCCATCACGGAGCTGTGCTTCCATCACGGAGCTGTGCTTCCATCACGGAGCTGTGCTTCCATCACGGAGCTGTGCTTCCATCACGGAGCTGTGCTTCCATCACGGAGCTGTGCTTCCATCACGGAGCTGTGCTTCCATCACGGAGCTGTGCTTCCATCACGGAGCTGTGCTTCCATCACGGAGCTGTGCTTCCATCACGGAGCTGTGCTTCCATCACGGAGCTGAGCTTCCATCACGGAGCTGTGCTTCCACCACGGAGCTGTGCTTCCACCACGGAGCTGTGCTTCCATCACGGAGCTGTGCTTCCATCACGGAGCTGTGCTTCCATCACGGAGCTGGGCTTCCATCACGGAGCTGTGCTTTCATATTTTAAAGTAAACCTAAAAGTAATCCCCTAATTTTGATCTGTATCCCATGTGTTAATGACTAAAAACGGCGACAAATTGAACACAAGAATGTAAAACATGTTATGATGTGTTGACATCATGTTCCGATTGAAGAAAGACATTGTAACTTTGCTTTTATGTGTTGAAAAGTTCATAAAGAACAGTAGAAGCATGGCCTTGTTTTCACTTATCTCAGAATCATGATTCCCTAACGGAATAAGATTGTTGAATGCATTCATCATTATTTTGTTTCTTTTGAAGTCCTCTTTCTTAGAAGATAGACTCGCTAGACCTCTGAACTAATCCTTTATCATGATACTACATAACTAACTTGACCACAAGTCACTGCTTGGCATTCAAACTTCTTTTTTTTTCATCCGGTGGATCTGATTGCTTGCAGTGGATCTGATCGCAAGGTCGCATTCAAGTGAGAACACACCTAAGATTCTTGACGAACAGATCAATTGAAATAGTCCTTGGAATGAGTGATATACAGCAGCAATGAAGACGCATAAATAGAGGGGGTCTTATCAATTCCCTGTTCTAATCATGATGGATTACCAGTTGGGAAGAATTTTGTTATAACTAGGCAGTGATTTTAACCAAAACAACGTCACAGTCTGCAAATTCCTAGTCTGCACATTCCAGTCTGCAGTCTACAAATTAGTAAGAACGGCTAGTAAACACCCCTAAATATAGGTTGAGCTACAGTACTACATCATTGTTGCCGTGATCCGCTACACGGACGTTAAAGTTATAGCCTTATGACCCTTGCTCCTCGTTATAACACATCCACTTTGATTCAAACACAAGACACGTCACGTAAAGTTATATAGCTGCTTACGATTTTATTCGGGTGTTCTTTCGGTATTTTCACTGAGTGTTACAATTCTGAGATTCGTATAGGATGAATGAATGAATAACGTAAGATGATGACGTTGAATGATAACGTGGGACGTAACATGTATAACTCGATAACCCATCTCTATCGCTTTCTGCAACTCACAACTCACCCAAGTCCCGTGGAGAGCGCGTTGATCTTCGTGGTGTTTGCATGGTTCTTTGGCTAATGCTTCAGGGCAGGTGATACATAGTGGGAACAAGAGTTTTCCTCGACATCGGTACGGGAGAACCGGATGGTACAAACTACGAGGAGGTAAGACGGTGCATTTGATCAGTCATTCATAGTCACTCACATCGGTAGTGTACGGGGTCTTAATGATGTTGGGGTGGCCGATAGGATACTTGCAGTATTTGTTGACCCAAGGGTAAAGAGAGCAGACATCGATGTATTAATTTTTGATCGTCTTGGACGACGTGATGCAGTTTAATGGCATTGGTGCGTTCTCCGAAGAACGCATCTCGTGGATGGAGAGGTTCTAGCTAGTTCAAGGTTATCGATGAAGTCTTTCATCTGTGGGTTCCTCGCTAGCTCTTCTTTGAATTCGCCTCCCCGGTCTTCCATCAATTGCCAGCCTTTACGGCGACATTCGTTAATGAACCACTCTCGTCGCCGGTTGAGCTTGATGAAAGCATTCTTGATGGTTATTTCGACACCTGGCAGTTTCTGATCTCTTCTTGGGTAGCAGGTATGACAACCATGCCACAAACAATCGTAGAACTCGTAGGCGGTCTTTGACGCTTCATCCCAGCCGTGTACTTTGTAATGACCGATGTGTTTTTCTCCTCCATGAGACCAAGCATGCTGAATGCGTCGACCCTCTCGGTGCTCAATCCACTTTAACCATTGGAGAGCTTTGACGGATTGTATGTCGTTATCGTAACAACGATGAGGAACCATAGCGATCGTATTAGGGCGTAGGAATTTTCGTCAAGACAACAGCATACAGGCCATGGAGATAATGATGCACTTTTCAAAGGGATCTTCTCCAGTAGTCTCCAAAAACTTTTTTCTGAATCAAAAACATCTCCAGCGAAGCAGTTCAACGTCACTGCAACAGTACTCGTACATTTCTCTACCCTATCGAAAATCTTGGTCTTCTACTTTTCGTACCAGACAAGAAAATCTTTGCGTATGATCGGGGTTGTAGGTATCCACTGTAGGCCATGGACCGATAGTTTTCATTAGCTCTGGTGTTAAAAAGGTACGTAAAATATTCATTTTTCATCTCTGTCAACCCGAACGTCTTAGGAAAGGATGAGAGCGGAGCCGGAATGAAATTGCACGAGTCAATGATCCTCAAGGTTGTGACATCTTTTATTTTCTTATTTTTGGCTATTTCTTTCAAATCTATACTCATCAGTTTGGATCCAATCATGACGACATTAGGGAATAGTCCGATGTTGTTCATGTGATCTAGAATGAAATCGCCATCGTATTCTTTCTTTTTTTCAACGACTCACTACTTTAGATGGAGTCTGTCGTTGCGACGAGAAGACGGGGTTACCCGTTCCGACTCCGGTGATTTTGGATGCTCATCGTCTTTAGAAAGTAATATTTAGTAGTTTATGGGCGTTTAATCTACAGTCTTTCATAATGACGTCGTATGAGTGCACGCACCCCTCATCGTTACGTTCCACATCCTCTCCGAATCGTGCCGTAATGATATCCATGGGTTGTCCTCGCGTTCGGTGTATTAAATAGTAGATACAGTAGTGGCCACACACGTTTGATTCCGGACTCTGGAGCGGTTTGCAATTGTAGATTACCAGTTTCCCCTTCAGGCAATTTCGTATAGCAAGAACATTAGGCAATTTACCATACGAATCGAAATACTGCCAGGGTCCTCGTTCGGGAATGCAAATGGCAATCCAATGCTGGCCCGGTTTCCAGCTCGGATTTGTGTTGATCACCAATGCGGTCGGGCGTTGAAGCGGCTCGTTTAATTGATCGGCCGCGTGAAGGCCATTGTACACGTCGACGTTAACCAGCGTGTAAATGCATTGGAATCCAAGAAATGTATCAGGTCGGACATTTCCATGACTAAATGATGAAGTCGTAGAGATTTTTACGGTTTGTATCGATTCGATGATGTTGTTAAATTCAGCGCAGATAAGGATTTTCGTGGTAGTCGGTAGTACGGCTCCAAAATTTAGATCCAGACGTAAGTTGCCTCTCTTGTTGACTGAATAATGCTGTCGATGAGATCCATCAGGTGTCAGATCGAACGCAAACATTGTGTAACTGTCGAGAAAGTCTGATGGCGTAATATCCATACCCCCATCGCTATACAAACGACCTGTGGCCGAAAACAATTGAAAGTGACTGCGTAGGGTCTGATGTGAGCCAAAGTTGGGGTTGAGCGGTGTGGCAGGATACTGTTTTTCGTCGACATGTAAGGTCAAGTGGTTCAGGTTAAATCCTTGGAAACCAAATGGGTTTTTGGTGTAATCGCCGTTGAATGCAGACTTGAGTCCACCAGACAAAGCACTACTCGTTTAGGTAATTCACCCCAAAACACGTTGTCTTGTTGCAAATTCTGGGTACCCATCGGGATGGCGATATTGCGGAGGACGGTGCATCGAATCTTGTACTTCGCTGGTTCTTGGTTGAGCATAGTGATGTCGTTTAACACGTGGGTGTTGCTACACGTCACCTTTCGCATGTACAGGATGGCGTCCAAGATATGTACTCAAACATTGGCATTTTCAGCTCCTGATATCAAGCAAAACGGGTCTTTGGTGCGATTTAACTTCAGTCGTACTTCCACGCCGGGTAATAACACGTTGTTCTGTGCAAAGATGTCAGCATGAATCGGGCCCATCATTTCGAAGACTTTGTGCCTTTGGTATTGTCGAAACGATGTTTCAAACCTGTATTAGGAATTTGGGCGGCTTTCAAGTCGTGAAAATCCATGTGACCGGCGGTGTCCTTGAAATACATTTGCGATTGGAGGTAGGTGTCTTTGGCTTCTTTGTCGTAGTTGAGCAATGTTTCAATCATAGATCTGTACGGATACGTGGGTGTGGAGTCACTGATGAGTTTGCCGTTGAGAGACACGTCCACTTGAGAAAACATCGAAAGCAACAACTGGTTGACGGGAGCCACTTTTTCGTCGTCGACGTTCGCGTCGCAGTTTGTCCCATCTGCGTTCGTAATCTTGACTTTGAGATACAGTTAGGTTTTGTTAATGTCAATGTGCTTGGTTCCGGTTCCGAAATGACAAATTCGATTGGTCCTGTGGCGTTGAAACCTCCAAACGGACGGTATTAGACATATTTGCTGCCTTCGATGACCATCTGCGTTGGTGGTACGGTAAACAATTCCATTTCGGATTTGGAGCACGGTAAAGAGTGAGCGTTAACAAGAGCCATGTTGACGGTTCCGTACACAAATTACAAATGAGTATTGACCCCAAGCGTTTTCCTTCTTATTTCTGGGGTTGAGCGTAAAGCGACGGTCGATGACGTAAATATTGATTTAAAGGAGCATCACTCCATGGATTATTCGGCTTTGTTATCTTGGCTTTTCGCTGACTAAGTGGGTTCGCTGTACCAGCACCAAGCTGTTGCAATCGCGATTTAGCGCGACCCATGGTTTTGCGTGTCAACGTTGTCCAGCGGCTTTCGCTTGACGGGATACAGCTCGTTTCACGCTTTGTCCGGCCAACACGTCTTTCAGAATTCCTGTACCAGTGATCAACGCTTCTTTACCGACTTCTTTTGCCAAGCTCACAGCACCCCGTTTAACAAAAGGTGGTGCTGTCCTAAACATTCCCGAAAGCATTCCTCCGAGACCGTAGCCTCGTTGATTTCCAGGTCCTGCAAATACGAGTAAAGGTCCTGCTATGATGTTATCTAATGTGTAAATGAGGATTGATGCGCACTCCACACAATTTTATAGTTAGAGCCACGCGGAACGTCGTTGACGAAAATGTAGCGTAACGATGGTACGTCCTGACGTAAACGGAATTTGTTGTCCTGTTCCATCGCAGAGGGCGATCTCGATTGTGTCGATGGGGTTCCTGTTGATGAGGTAGTAGGCGACAAGTGGAGGTACGACGTCCACGGGCGAGCCAAAATTCGGCAGATTTGTGACGCTGAAACTCTTCAACAACGGTACTTCGTGATCTCCCACCGGATGGGATGTGATGGTGTCTGTGTACACAAACAGTTGGCGAACGTTCTGCTTCAGCCATGGATAGCGTCCGTATTCCCATTCGCTCGTCAGCACATGCGGGTCCGACACACCGAGTGTTTGCGTGATCTTGCCTTCCAGTTTCACAATTTTCACAATTAGGATAGGCGCGTAGTTTCATTTGACCGTTGCCATTGACACCGTCGAAACGTAAGACGTCTCTTCGATTTAAAATTGTTGGTAGATATGTTCTGTCAAAGAATGCCTGTTCATTGAAAAACGACTTTAACGGATTTAATTCCACAGGATTCCAGTTCTAGTGCGTCGTTAATTCCTGAAGTAAAACTTGTTGGTTTCGTTGCAGATTTGGAACCACGAGTGCGGGTATGTGCACTCGACAAGTCCGACTTCCCATTCGCCGTCCAAACGCAAATGTCTTGGGAGTTTGTTCTTGTACTCGGTGACCGTGTTGTCTGGAAACACGTCCATGGACCCGTTGCTGGGTAGCGTTATGTAAAACGATTTTGCCATGACGATGACGTTTACATTAATGAAGGCTTTGACTGTCACACATTAGAATTTAACAACGTCATCGACCCAAATGTTAAATTTGCTGGGATAACCGTACCATTTGACCAAATACTCCCGCTTCCCGTTCTTGCGTTTGCGGATTCACACGATCTTTTCGATTGTGTAGAGGGCATCGGCTTCCTTTTTACCAATCCGTTGCAATTCCTCACGGTAAAACGTGCCTTTCACCGGTTCTCCGTCAATATCTTTCACCGTGTACAGTAGGGGAGAATCCTGGACTTTTGGTGTAATAATAAATACACCAAAATTTGGAGCTTCGTATTCATTAAAATCATGGAGGCCGCCATTTTAACTACAGTGCTAACGTTAAGTCAATGGGGATTTACAACGTCTCCGACGCGTAAAGTCGATGTCGGCTTAACCGTAGACTTTGCATCTCCGTACAGTGTTTGCCACACGTCCAACTCGTTGGTCCAATTCACGTCTTCAGATGCTCGTCCAATACTTTGATGGCACGCGGCGTTGTATGCCTCCATCAGATCCGACAAGACGTCGATGTATTTGTGAGTACCGTTTTCCGTAAAATAATGCCACATTTTCGATTTTAACGTACAATTAAATCTTTCTACGACACTTGCCTTGGTCTCGTTCTCCGTCGAAAACAGTCGGACGCCTTTTTTCTTTAAAAAATGCTTTCACCTAGCGGTTGTAAAATTCCGATCCTTTGTCTGCCTGCAGCTTCAGCGGTAAACATCCAGCCTCTTTGAAAAGTTTTTTTTTAAACGCAACAAGGAGCGAAGTTCTCGTTTTGTTTTTCAGAGGAATGGCCCAAGCATATTTGGAAAACACATCGATACACATCAAAAGCCATTTCGCTCCTTTGTTATATCGAGAGTAAGCACTAAGATCAACGAGATCGGCTTACCATTGCTTGTTGATGCCGTTCACGATAACGCGATTTCTGGGTATCTGCGCCGTGAGGGTTTATGTAACGTGTACGTATCTTAGTTCTCAAGCCAAGATCGAACCCAGGTCTTCGTCAGATCCCGGAACTGTTTCTTGACCACTGCGTGTAGCTTGTCGACTCCGGCGAAACCAGCGGAATGTGATGGATCAAGCTACACGCAGTGGTCAAGAAACAGTTCCGGGATCTGACGAAGACCTGGGTTCGATCTTGGCTTGAGAACTAAGATACGTACACGTTACCTCTTAGGTAAGAACCCATGCTGGGACAAAATCAACAAATTATTGACCAGTAAATGATCTAGTACAACATCCTTAACAATGGACTCCATGACCTTGCACACAACACTAGTAAGACTCACTGGCCTATAGTTACAAGGCAAACTGTGGTCACCATTTAAAAGATATGAGTGACATTATAAATTCTCTAATCACTAGGAACAACACCTGCATCAAAGCCTTTGAAAAGATAATACTCAGGGGAACAGAAAGAACATCAGAACACTCACGTAAGAAAGCAGGATGTATACCATCTGGACCTGGTGCTTTATTTTAATTCAAATCTTTCAACTTCTTAGACACAACATCAACTGAAAAATCAACATTCTTAATGGATACTAGAGAGTGCACACTAAGATAATCCACAACATCATCAGCAGGGGTCTCCATACAGCCATAAAAACAGACAAAAGTAGTCATTCAAAACCTCAGCCATATCCTTACCACTATTGATAGTAACGCCATTAATACCCTGAAGTGGACCAACAACCTCCTTGGTTTTTTGCTTTGAGCGAACATACGAAATACATAAAAGATTTGCACCCTTACTTCAGCGATGTTCGGTTTTTCCACATGTTAGAAAATCGAACATCTCAAGGCCACCGAAAACAATTGAAATATTTTGTGAGGGCACTGCGAGTAGCAATGTCGTAGATGTCGGGGCACAATATTGACATGAGAACGTAAAATTGTATTGTATTTTGAATTACAAAACAGAGTTTGATGATATATTTTTGTATTAGAATAATATCGATTATGACCTACAAGGCATGACATAAAATGTCCTTAAAATGGACTAAAACGAAGAAATAATTAAAATCGTTGTGTATATGATGTTTTTTACACAAATTTGCAGCAAGCCGAGCACAATTTCTTTTAGAAGTTCTTATCGAAGAAAGTTTTGCATTAAAAAATTGCCAAAATGATCCTTACTTCAACACTGCACAAAATAAGAAGATCTGAGGAAGTTTCTCGATGTGTTATGGTTGTGATTTTTTGGGAAAAAGTCTTTGTGGCGAAACGATATGACAATTTCCATGACTGCATGATGTGATTCATACATACACGGGTAAATGTAAATATACTGTACAGCTGTATGAGCCATTGCGAATCGAATACAAGTGTATGTGGTAATGGGTGGACCATTATAATGAGTATATAAAGAGACATTCTGAGGTGCCCTGTACCTGAAAGTCCGGGAGTCACAAACATGAAGTGGGAATTGAGCTATTAGCCCCTAGTGGTGTCTGGCATTCCCAACCAATTACTGATTGTCTTGTCATGAATTGAGACAATGTTTTGACCAGATACTTTAATCTATATTGCTAAATTGTTATAATCTTCATGTAACACAAAATGGCCAATAAAATCAAATGATGTATAAGAAGACAACACAATATATCAATTACACAAATGACAAGTTCAAACCATCACCAGTGAATTCAGTACTTTGATTCAGAATGGGATGATTAAATGTGCGCTGTTTGTGTTTATTCCAAGTACTTCCTTCTGTTTTGATGTATTTTGTCTCGTTGCTAGGATAAGATTGTCGTTGCCAGTGATTGGAAAGTTGTTTTGGCCTTAAAATTGTAAACAGCATGATTACTCTCAAATAGTTTTCTTAACGAGCTTGTTCATGTCTACGGCATTTGGCACTGCAAAAACAATCTCATGGCTTTAGCCATAAAATGCGTTGTGATCATTATTAAGATTTCCATGGTAATGTATGTTTACTCGCCATTATTCCTACACATGTTTTCTATTTTTAGATCTTAATTACTTGTTTGAAGAATGATTACCCAGTGTATATAATAAGATATTGAAATTTACACCGCGCTTTAACAATAACAATCATTGGACCTGGTTACAGTCAAACCACACCATACACGTGTACAACCGTTCAATCACACGTAGACTTTACAAGTTATTAATGTTTCATTTTACATTCACAGGTTCTATTCAATGCTTGCGAGTATCTTTGAAACTCAGAAACAATGTTGAGACAATCTATTTCTTCAATCCGAGAGTATGCCTAATATTAGGAATCCATCTGTTCTTAAAATGAACTAACATGGAAGCTGCCATTTTGTGAGATTTTCCATGATCATTTTCTATCCTAACTTCAAGGTCTTACAGTATATAATGCTACAGATTTTAAACTTGAAATACATCTGGGAAAGTATCTTTGGAATGGATAACTTAAACGCCGGAAAATAGCTTTTTTTCGTATTTTGGCGTTAAATCATTTTAAACTTTTGAAATCATGAAGAGCATTCTACCCATAAGCCTTCCTCCTCACCTTAACTGGGTTTCCCCAATGTTACACGAGGGAAGATTTTACTTAATTAACATGAAAATATGTGTTATGTCTTTTTAGACAGCGAACCTTGGAAAGAGCATTTCTTTTTATAACCATAATCAACCAAAATATAATGAAATTGAATTCATATTTAAGGAAACATTAACTTAGTTTATGGGAATGAAAATCACGTAAATATTGTCTAATGGTATGATCCTAGGAACACGCAAATTCACGGTACGACATCATAACAATAACATGCATGACTGATATGTCAGCAGCGCTGTGACGAACGGAAATGGCAAAACCGCAATTTTAATAGTTTATCAAAAGTTTATTCTGTTCTGTGTATTACCTTGGAGCTGCTAGAATACATCTCCAAAGAAATTATAGTACCAATTTACTCTCATTCCGGTTTTTGGCGTGTGAATAGGTCTGAGAAGTGCACTAATTTATGCCTAACGTTAATATGTCGGGCTCCACTCAAAGTGGAGAATCAAAAAAATATATTCTATTTCCAGAATAGAACAATGGCGTATACACAGGAGAAACAACTTAATGAATGATGACAATAAACAAGCAATACCATTTATGAAAAGCATTCAGAAGTCATGTCATATCAGAAAAAATAGATCAGGGAAGAAGTTACACTGATGGATCGGCAAGATTTTAAAATTCGTCTTAATACCAGGGTGGCACAATGATTACGTAATATATGAGCTGTGTCCTTGAAACGGGATAGAAAGGACACTGGCAGATTTATCCCGTCGTCGTTTCAAGGGGTGCTTTCTTCAAATAAAAAATATCATTGTTATTGATTATCTCATGAGTGAACTGAATCCCATGGTAACAACACTGTTTACCAATGGCAGTCATCACCTGAAACATATCCGTGTTGCTTCTTGTGCAGAATTTGTTTTTCAAAGATGGACGTACCCTCAGTCTAAACACCCATTATCTCGTCTACTTCAAAAATCCACGCGATGCTTCTTCTATCGACCATTTGGCTCGTCAAATGTTTCCTGGACGGGTGCGTTACGTCCGCGACGCCTACACCAACGCCACACGAGAGCCACATAGTTACCTGTTCATCGCTTTTACCCCTACGACCCCCAAACGATATCGTCTGCAGACCGGTCTGTTCGACCGACGCTACAAGTATATATTAAGATAAATATATGGATAACATTATCGTCAAACGAGTTTATTTGACGTTATGACGTGGTCCCGCAAAGTGTCGATAAAAAAATGAACAATGTTTGGTTTGTAGTTTTGACTTTTAGGTAATTGTTTGAATTGCAGTGTCCATGTCACTGTACATTTAATTTATTTGTTGCTTATGAGGTTTCTTACATGGAAAAATTCGATGAAGTTTTAAAATGGCTCGTCCTCTCTGTTTGGGCGTTTCACCCAATGTTACATGCATGGATGTGTAAAGACACTAACAAAATACGTTTACCAAAGTGGGGTAATGTCATTTATCATGGAGAAGTGGAGGGGTCAAAAACCCTATCTCAAAGCAATTGCTAAAGGTACATCAAAACAACGTCTTCACGAATTGAACAACGCAAATAAATCTTTATTACACTTCTTATGTGAGTGTTTCCTAAACGTATTAGAAGGCAAGGTGAAGTTGAGCCCGTCGGAGAAGAAAACCATTGCAAGACATCTACGCAAGTTACAGGTGTCAGCCTACCCAAACATCCCGCAAAAGTATAAACGACACGTGTTACATCAACGTTGTGCAGGGATTTTTTTCAAAACACCGTCGCCACGGTACTGAATCAGCTTCCGAGTTTGTTGCCTGTCGTAATCCCTCTCCTGTTGTAATCATGAAGAAGATGATGGTTGTCAACCCGGATGCGTTAACGCGCCAAACGCAACTGGGAAAGGCCAAGGTGATGGTTTTGGATGTCAAGATGCGAGAGATTCTGGAACGACGTGATATTACTGACGAGGAAAAAGTCAAGTTTTACGAAGATGTTTTGGCTCTGTACACAACATACCGACGGAAAACGCTGGACCCGCCAATACCACCACCATCGCCGCCGACACAACCGCCAATCCCCGAGAGACAATTCACCGAAGGCGTCATTACCAGCGTACCCAAAGCGTTACGAGCAAAAGCAGAACAGTTGACCAAGACGGTGCTATGCGAGATGATATGGAGTCATAAAGGCGAACTGATGGTCGACGGACAAGTCGTGCCTAGAACCCACGTTGTGGATCTGATCAACGACGAAAAACATTCACCCCGCAAGGACGCAAAGCAGTATTTCGTGGAAGGCTTGTCGCGCATCAATGTTCCTCATGAGTTAATCGGAAATCGTGACGTGTGGGATCGACTTTAACGTTTCCAACGTACAGGAAAATTTGACGAAGGCCACCCAGTAGAAGGAGAAGACATCCTTCCCGTGGCAATGCGCATGGATTCCTGGGAAGAAGACGACGACCAAACGTTGGAACCACGCACATCTTTCATGACACATACTCGACGCAGAGATTGTTATAAACAAAAGGACCGGTGGCTGCAGTACCCTGAGAGCTAATAAGATTCAATCACTTCCATCCTTCCTATTTAGTAATGAAGTAGCCGTCATTGCAAACATATCAGCACCTTTAGCGACTTTACGCAATTTTTTTTACAAAACATTACATGCATCAGCGTTGTGTTTCTAATTTATTGGAGTTTCTTGATGATGTTACTAAACTAGTTGATTCTGGTCATAATGTGGAAGTTATATATTTAGATTTCCAAAAAGCATTTGATAAGATTCCATCAAGCAGGCTCATGATGAAAATAAGAGCACTTGGTGGGGAGGGAAAGTGTGCCAGTTGGATATATTCTTGGTTAGTTCACAGGTCACAAAAAATTGTTGTTAATGGTAAAGTATCTACATGGAAGAAGGTTACAACTGGTGTTCCTCGGGGTACTGTATTGGGTCCGCTTCTTTTCTTAATCTCCATTAATGATATTGATGTTTCCCTTGGCTCCAGGATTTGTAAATTTGCTGATGACACTAAGCTGTACAGAATTGTTGATGATGCTAGGGATTCTTTACTTTTGCAAACTGATCTGGAAAAGTTAGTCTCTTGGACCCAAACTTGGCAGATGTCATAAAATGTTGATAAATACAAAGTTATTCATTTTGGTCAGAACAACTTGGCTTTTGATTACTGCATGAATGGTTCAATTCTTGGTTGTGTTGATCAAGAAAGGGATATAGGTGTTGTCATTACTAGCAATCTGAAGTCTTCTAAACAGTGTGCTTTAGCAGCTGCAAGGAAAATAGGATGCTTGGTTTGATTATAAGAAATTGTGTTTTCTTAGTTGAGAGGTTATTCTTAATTTGTGTGAGAAGTTAATCAGGCCTCACCATGAGTATACTATTCAGGCTTGGAGTCCCTTTTATGAGAAGGATAAGTTCATTTTGGAGCAGGTTCAGCGAAGAGCCATTAGACTTATTCCCGAAGTAAGAACTCTCTCTTATGAATCTACGTTGCGAATACTTGTTTTGACCACGCTTGAGTTAAGAAGAGTGCGATATGATTCAGGTTTTTAAGTTCCTATCTGGTAGTGATGCTTTGACTTCCTGTTATTTCTTGTATGTTTCAGCTAATCCTCATGTGACACGTAGTAACAGTTTGAAGTTGATTAAAGAGATCTTAAGGATAGGTATTCGACGTTTTAGCTTTTCGTAAAGAGTTGTTAATGAGTGGAATGGTTTGCCTGAGTGGGCGGTTGGCAATTCTGTTCACAATTTCAAGGTCAACATTAATAAGTTATTTACTAACTCTGGGCGTCTTTTATTAATTTTGTTTTTGTTTTTGTGGTGGTGGTGGTGTTAGTGTGGGCTTTTTATGGAGTGACTAACTCTTCTTACCCCGTAATCTTGTTATATTATGTTAGGTATGCTGTTCGTGTACACATTATAAAGTATATGATTTGCTAGAAATATTAATCTCGTCTATGAGTCACGTCATGGCAATTTCCATCTCCTTTCGCCTTTCTGGAGGTTTAGCATTGTAGCCACACAAAAAAAAATCTTCATAACCAAACATTTTCCTTTATCTCACACTTTACATGAGTTTTTTTTTTTAATATAACGAATAAAAGGAAACACATAAAGAATTGTAGCAAACTCTTCAGAAAGATAAAAACAGAAAGAAGGTATCGTAAACTACTTTGTTATTACAAAACACGTTCAAAGAAAGAAGGAGTTAAAGTTTTGCCAAGTTTTTCATATTTTGGTCGGTTCTAACAAGTAAGAGTCTGCGAACAAGTTCTGACCCATTAAAAAAAAATACAACTATGCACATTGGGGGTATCCCGTCTACCGATAGGTAGCCAAAATTTACGTTAAAAGCGCAAACAAATGTAGTACCTGATTTAAGATATGAAACCGGGTGGGCGTGGGCGGTTTTGAAATGGAGATCTAGATGTTAATTGGCTGGAGAACTTCGTCGCATTATATGACTGAATCAATGGGAAGCTAACTTGACTTATGGTCAAATGATCTTTTAGTAAACCTTCACGGTATAAGAACTAATCAATATTGTGGATTCATATCAAAGTCCACATTACTATAGCAATTTACTGCTTCCTTTTTTGGAAAACCGTAGGCCAAAACTGAACATTACGTGTCAATAATCCCCAATGAACGATCTCTGTTATTATGAATAAAATGAAGTTTAAATGCATTTCTTTATTACGGATTCGTGAGGAAATCAATTTTCTGAAAATTTCCTTCAATTTCGGGAAATTTCCTTCAAATTTCTTAAATTTTCTTTTATTTTTATGAAATTTGCTTTAATTCTCTGGAAATTTCCTTCATTTCCTGGAAATTTTCTTAATTTGTTTGCAATTTTCGTGGAATTTCCTTCCTTTTTCTGGAAATTTGCTTTCATTTTTGAGAAATTTGCTTCATGTACGTTAAATTTTTTTCAATTTCGGAAAAATTGCTTCATTTTCATGAAATTTTCTTCAATATTGAATCGCAAAATTGTCTTAGTTTTTGAAAATTTCCTTCCTATTTGGGGAAATTTGGTCAAATATCTTCCTACACCGCTGACTTTGCGTGGAGATTATATATATCTAAATTGCATGTTTTGCCCCTCACTCCAAATTCCTTAAAAAAGCTATGCCAGGAGATATGTTAATTTAAGAGGGTTATTTCCTTTTATACATCCTCAGTAAACTTACAAGTTGCAATGTTGACAATGATCAATTGCAGTTAAAATGGGTTCAAAATCGTGTAGAGTGTGGGTCAATGCCCAAAATTCCCTTCCTCTCTGGAGTTTCGTAGTCCCCCTCTTGCAGCAACACAACAAATACACCAATCTGTGGGGAATAACTTGCTTATTGCTAAACTAAATAGTTCCACCAAAATTTCTTCCACGTTACGGAGTTATTAGCAAAAACAAGTTCATTGCATGCAAAGGGCGCCCTCTACTACAACAAAAACGGTCTTTTTTTAGCCCATTTAAATGCCCAAGACTGCTGCCGATTAACTGATTTTGTGACTTAGGCCACAGTACAAAGTGATGACACTAATTTACTGAAATGCAATTATTGAGTCATCCTTTTTTCAAATGACACAATATAGTCTCTGCCTATAGAAAGGAAGCATATCATTACGGTCAATGGGAAGAATAACTATTTTACAGTCTTTGTCTTACTCATTTTTAATCTGCTGAATATAAAAACCTAAGTCGCTGTTATTGTTGTAAAAGAAGAAATTTGGGATAACATTTTGATGAAAGAATAAGCAACCACTGGTTAAAAAGAGACAAATTCAGGACTTTTGAAGACTTCAGACAGTATGTTGAAGTTGTAGGAAACCAACATTTTTGCAGTTATTTGTCTTTTCACGATTTTTGTTTAAAAAGACTATCCCATTTTATTAAATGAATCGTCAGAGTGACGAGCCTTTTGTGAGAAAGTGCAAATCTAAAAAAATAAAAAGCACCCGAAATTTCAAGGTATGTTATCCTGTTACGCGATAAACGACCCCCTCTCCCATCCCCCTCCACCTTCCTTAAAATTCCTAAACCCCCTTTTGTTGAGAAAGCGCCCTTTTTGAAATTTAAAAAAATAATAAGCACCCGAAATTTCAAGATTTGTTTGCCCTTTTATACGAAAAACAAATCCCCTTTTCAAATTCCTGGTTACGGGCCTAATTATGTTTTCTGTCACAAATAACCCCTGAACTGTTGCAAGGGTCATCCGGTAATGGCTAAATCAACTCGATTGACTTAAAGGAGGATATTCGAACACACTTTTTGTTCATGTGATGGTAATGGACAAAAATAATACGAATGTTAAAATCAATCAAAATCATTTTTTATAAAGAAATGTTTCAATGACACAACTATCACAAATTGTACCTGCTTGTGTTATTTGAACAAAAAATTCCGTCAGTTTTCGACCCAGAGCTTAAAAATCAGATAAATCTGTTAAAGATTCCTTTATAATCCAATTCTTATGTTTTTCATACCAATATCAGAAACAACAAATTTTGATGTCTAGTATATAAGAATTTAACTTACATTTACAAAAAAATATCAACAGAGAGTTCTTTGTCTTTTGTGTGTAACTGATACTTAAAATCAAACTAGCTAGAATGGCTCCAATTAATGAGGTAACATGGACAGGGATTTGTTGGATACCACTGTTCAGTGGTAAACAAATATAAATCAATATCTATCAGATAATAAAGCGATATTAGAAAATTATCATTCAGGTCTGAGCCGTCTGAACATTTATTGCACACAAGGCAATTTTTCTAACAAATTATATACAGTTGTCCTATGTTCATTAAGTCTTAGTAATGTGACACTGTCATACGATAATACAACTACGACTGTCTTTGCCAAAACTAAAAAAATATTCTCTCCTCAATCTTGCTTCCACAAAATTGTAAACTTCATAATGGTATAGGTCAGTCCAATAGAACTCGTCACTTCTTGCACAGGGAGGTACATGAAAGGCGCAAGATATATTTTATGGAACAGATCATACAACCTGTCCAAAACAAAACAAGGAAGGCCTATATTAATTGAATTAAAAACAAAATAATATAATGTACCGCGCTTGGTATGACCAGTAAAGTGGAAAAAACCAAATAGTGAATAGTTTTATGGTTGTGTGCTATTGGCGGCCGTTTGGGCAAAAATTAAAAAGAAACAAATATTAAGAAACATAAATAAAAGAATGAAATAAACAAAAAAGAAACCAATAAAAAAGTATGTTATAAGAAAAATATAAATTGAATATGAAATAAAAAAAAAAAAAAAAAAATACAAAAGATAATAAGATACATATAAACTAAAAATGAAACAAATAAAAAGAAACCAATACAAAATTGAAGTATATTGCAATAGGAAAAGAACAAATTAGATATGAAATGAATCAAAAGAAAACAAAATCCAAGTAATATACAAAGATATAAGAAAATATATTTCCAAATATAACTACTTATAATATATAAACATTAATATATTTAATAATTATAGTGTTTCTATAAGTACTGTATCTTTAAATTTGTCTTTAAATCTTTATCTTTAAGTCAATTTAACTTTAAATCAATAGTCTTTAAATCATTATATCTTTAAACAGGAATGTAAGTATAGTCTCAGCCTTTTATATATACAACCATAAATATAAGTACAACAAAATATATACGTACAAAGAAAAAAACGTAGAAAAAGATATATGCGCAGCACTTTGCGCACCACAATGCAATGTAACGTGTGTTTCGTATACACTTGCAATCTATTACCGATTATACTTGGCAGCAGTTTCACTGCGCACCACATATATGATATATGCAGATCGGTTTCGTCAACGTACGACTCGAACACGTACATCAGGCCTGTAGGCAGTCAGGCAGTAGGTACGGTAGGTACAGCTGTCTGAGCCACGGTATCGAAGGGTACTGGTACTGCTAGCCGGAGCCCTCCCTTCTATTGCTTCCGACAAACGTTATGTTGTCCTTCTAATTAGGCCTACAACCTCTACAAATATCCTGTTGGAATTTGTTTCCGTATCCATTTTGTCCACATGAGGTTAATTTGGCTTCACGCTGAGCATAGCATGCATTGCACAAACATAACGCATTCGAGCGCTAGTGTCAGCTTGTAGTGCGCAAAGTGCTGCGCATATTTATATTTTTTTACATATTCGTGTTTTTTTGTACTTCTCGTTTTTTATACTTTTTTCTATTTCTAAACAGATAAAAGGCTGTCTGTACTTATATTTATGTTAAAAGATATATCACCGTTTATTATGTTAATGTTTATCTATTTAGAAAAAATGTTATATTTGGAGATATTCATTTTACTTTTATTTTGTTCTGTTTGTATAGTATTTATATATATATTTTTTGTTGTAGTGGAACATTGTGTGTTATAAGATCTAACCGACTTTTCATTGTAGTTGTGTTTTTTTCTTAGAATTATTCCTGTTCTATCTTTCTCTTCATTGTTCTCTTGTTATCGTTTTTCATTTGATATATTTCGTATTTATCGTATTTTTTTTTGTAGTGTTTTCTTTTTATTCATTTCATATTCAATTTATCAGATACTTTTTTTCATTGCTTTTGTTTTACTTATTTAATTTTTAATTTTCTGTTTTTCTTTTACTTTACTTCGTATTGAATTCTTTTTATTTATTTTTCATTCAAAGTTATTTTTTTTTATTAGATACTTTTCTTTTTATTGGTTTCTTTTTTTCCTTTTTTTTTCTTTTTAGTTCATGTTTTTTAGTATTTTTCTGATTTTTTAATTTTTGCCCAAACGGCCGCCCATAGGTACACCATAAGCACAACGTTTTAATCTAAATTTAGAAACAATATTATAACAAATCGCTACAAGTGTAGATAAAGCACACAGATGTGGGATTTAATTTTAAACTGTTACGAGTCGTTTAGTATATATGCAATACCAAAACATGCACTTCACCGTGAAACGTGATGTTGGAAGGAAAAATATTCAAATTTGTGGAGATTGAGGCCTTTATCACATAATTCCACTTTACTCTAACTCGGGTTGTCGGGCCACCTCTGTGACTTCGTTGCAGCCACTCCTTCCCAGCATTTCCTCCAATGTCCTGATTTAATTTATTTTCAATCTATATAATCTGCATGAACTTGAAGTCTAAAATCTTGGATAAAACTCGTTCAGTCGTTGGGACACTCCCGTTCCCCCGTTTAATGTTTGTGAAATGAGTGGGAATGTTGATAATAATGCTTTCCATGTCTCTGTAAATCCTAGTGAAATTTTTTGACAACATTGAAAGGGGGGTGGGGGGTACTGAAAATAGCTGTACATAACTATTTGAAATAACATGCAAACTTTCCGGTAAGCTGGTAAGTGTCTCAACAGTTTTGTCCAAGATTGTCTGAGAAATTTCATTGATGAAATATCGATGTATTCTAAGTCATTTTCTGCTGGTGCCATTTCCTGGTCTAATCTATCGTTTATCTCAAAATCGTTTCTTATTATTTCTTATTATTTTTTCATTTATTTCATCGCCGTGAAGATTTCCTCTTGAAACTGACTCCATATCGATGTATTTTAAGTTCATTTTCTGTTGGTGCCATTTCCTGGTCTAATCTATCGTTTATCTCAACATCGTTTCTGATATTCGTTACATCATTGTTGCAATCTTTCCCTCACTTTCTCTTCCTCAGTTATTAGGTCTCTATTTTCTGAAAAAGTAAATATTTTAAAGTTTTGTTCCGAAATTATTTTTGACAACATTTCTATTTTAGTCAAAAATAATTCCCGAACAAAACATAGAAATGATTTTTCTTCAGAAATATTGTTAAAATGCGACTGCCTAACGGTAACACATAATATGAAGTCACCACTGTTCTTAAAACTTCTTGAAAAGCGCACGTTGAATTTTAAAAGCACACGGTAAAAAGATAATTCATATGCCTTTTTTTCAAGTCGCGATGAAAAATTTGCACCCTTCGTGGTGGGTGAGTTCCCCGCGCTCGAAATGTATCAGATTGATGTTATTCCTATACAAACTTTGAATTTTGATAGATGCATTGTGGGATACTTCTCTAACGGATTCCTCCATCGGGATAACAAAACTATCCTCCCGATCGGGGTACGAACCGGACTGACAGTACATGACACTGAACGATGCTAATCATATGTGTTTATATGCAGGAGACACTATCCGTGCTTATAGAAACAGTGACATTTCTGGACTTCGCCACTTTCTAACCATAAAACTGTAATAGCGGTGAGGATTCATGACCGAGTTCTTTGATTGCAATTTGCTTACTGATGACTCTATCAGTCTATAATAACTTTCACACAAATATATGAGTACATTCAATAAAGGTCGCAGACGACATTATTTCTTGAAACTATATACTATATCTTTCGCAAAATTGCAAAATTGTATAAATTATGTGGCATGGGAAAACGTCATGACTTGGTTGAATGCTTTCTTTTCGCCATAGGTACAGGGCTTTATATTCTGCATCTATATCACCGTTTTGAACATTGAAAATATTTGATACAATTCCAATATCTAATGAACTGCAAGATTGGGTTTTTACCATGTGATTCTAAAAGGAGGATACATAGGTCTCAGCACATTATGAAATAATTCAGTTGCAAGAAATAAAGAGAGTTCAAATCACTCGTAGGGTTGTGGGATTGCGAAAGTCAAAGTCTTTTGAACCGTGCATGAACTACGTATATAAGCACGATGCAAAAACATTCATCTTTTCATAAAATCTCCGTGTTAGATGATTTAAAATGCATAAAAACAAAGAAAGATGAAAAACTATGAATTTTTTCGCTTCGCTTTGTTAAAAAATCACCTGTTCTAAAAGTGGACCAAACCAAATAGTCAGGTCGTGTATTACGTTAATTTAATGCATGGATCATGGCAATGAAAATTTTCCATATAAATTGTATAATTTGTTTTAAACCACATACACGTGCAATACCACTTGATAAATACATGGGGTCCCCATTAGCATGAAGACATTGAAAACACTATCATAGAATAATTTTAATTTTATATCATTCTTGACGCCAAGAAAGCAGTTTGCAATTAGCCAATAATTACGGTCGTATCTTAGCGAAGAGACACTAACGAGCAAAACAGAAGGAAGTTATTTACGGCACAACAACAGGATGTACCAGATGTGTTCCAGGTTTCGTAAAAGAGCACTCAACAAAAAACGAGGGCGTATTTTATTGGAGTCTCATAAATAATGTAGTACATATCTTGTATAAGCTTTTCATACAATCTCTTTGGATTTAGATATTCATAGCTTTGCTGTGCTGTCGACCGTGCACATAGGTCTAGTTGTGTAGGGTACTCGGCCGGTTGTTAGGACTTCACAGATGCACAGGAAGTTGATTTCGGTTTTTTTTCCCTAGTATTCACCCAATAAACTTTGCTTGGAGTCGGCGTCTTTTCACCGGCGGTTGGAACGTGAAGTGAAGTTTTGTTCGGGAATTATTTTTGACAACATTACCATGCTATTAGAAAATAATTTCCAAACAAAACTTAACAATGTTTCTTTCTTCTGAAAATCGCGACTCATAGCATAGCATAGCATAGCATAGCATAGCATAGCATAGCATAGCATAGCATAGTCAGGTTTATCGTCTCGAAAGCATCCGGTGCTGGACATTATATCAAGGCGGCCACGGACTTTGGCAAACAGTTCTGAGCTCACTGGATTGCAGATCTACCGGGAATCAAACCGGGACGTGCGGGTGAGAGGACAAAGCACCGACCACTACACTACGGAGTCACCATTTTTCATCAACTATTTCGAAAAGCGCACGGTGAATTTGAAAAGCGCAGATATGAAAGATAGTTCAAGATAGTTCATATGCCATTATTTCAAATCGTGAAGAAAAATTTGAATCCTTCGCAGTGGTTGAGTTCCCCGCACTCAAACGTGCCTGATTCTTATGTTAT